>JAOSBM010000002.1:6003711-6015235 GCA_027568955.1 Erythroxylum tenue | reverse complement strand
ATTAAGTAGGCTAGCTAAAGAAGGTCTTTTAGACCGACTCACTAAGGTTAAGTTGCCGAGATGTGAGTCATGTTTAGTTGGTAAGGCAACCGCGAAACCTTTTGGTAAGGCTTCAAGGGTGTCTAACTTAGAGCTTATTCACTCTAATATTTGCGAACTCATTAATGTTAAGGCATGTCATGGGGCTATCTATTTTCTCACTTTAATAGATGACTATTCTCGATATAGGTATGTGTATCTTTTAGCTCATCGTTATGAAGTACTTGATGTGTTCAAACGTTTTATGACTGAAGTTGAGACACAATTGGAAAGAAGAGTTAAAGCTCTTCGGACTGATCATGGTCGAGAATATCTATCTGATATGTTAAAAGAATTTTGTAAGAAAAGGGGTATAATAAGAAAACTAACGATTCCTCAAACTCCACAACAAAACGGTGTTGCGGAGCGTAGGAATCGAACATTGCTTGATATGGTTAGGTCAATGATGGCATACACTCATCTTCTAATTAGTTTTTGGAGAGATGCGTTGCTCACAGCAACTTATATTCTGAATCGTGTGCCAAGTAAAAGTGTACTCGCCACTCCATATAAGTTATGGAATGAAAGAAATCCCTCTTTAGATCATTTGCACCCATAGGGTTCTGCTGTTTATGTATACAACCCAACTCATAAACACCAACTCATAAACATGGGAAACTTGGTCCAAAAGCCACTAAAATGGTGCTTATAAGATAACCCGAACATTCTAAAGGGTATGTTATATTTGGTGAGCACCCGAATGGTGGCATGACGGAAGGTAAGAGTATCCTGTTGTAACTCATACAAATCTAAGTCCTTTTTTATTTCACGTATGCTTGGGAATTCATCTTCAAGAAACTCCACATTGCGGTAAGGGGGAGAATTTAGTTACTCGCCAAGTCACCGAGACTTTTCCTGCCCAAGAGAACCAAATCGAGAATGAGGTTCGTCTTCAATCTCTAAACCAAAAGCCTGCAGATAGTCTACATGTTGAAAATCTTACATCTAAAGGAGATAGTGGGAGTGATTCTCACCATGATCAGGACCCCACATCTCCAAGAGCTAGGGGAGAGATTCTGAATCAGGGCAAACAAATGTAGGTCCTAGACTCCGAAGAAGTGAGCGTGGAAGAATTCCTCGATGATATTTTCAAATTGAAGAGGAAATATTCCTTTGTACTCCTTTGGAAATAGAAGAACCAACCTCTTTTCAAAAGGCTGTTGATTCATCGAACCACACAGAGTGGATGGATGCCATGAGAGATGAAATGGATTCAATAAAACGAAATCAGGTTTGGGAACTAGTTGATCTTCCGCTCTAACGAAAGTCAATTGGAAACAAGTGGGTTTTCAAGATAAAACGTAAGGTGGATGGAACGATCGACAAGTTCAAGGCCCGTTTGGTAGCAAAAGGCTATACCCAAATAGAGGGTATAGATTATGAAGAGACATTTTCTCCTGTGGTGAGATTTGCCTCTATTCGCTTACTTCTGGCTCTAGTTGCCCATTTGGACCTGGAGTTGTTTCAAATGGATATAAAGACTGCTTTCCTCAATGGTAACCTTGAGGAAGAGATTTATATGAATCAACCTATTGGTTTCGTATCAAAAGTTCAAGAAGACAAAGTGTGTCCTCTTAAAAGATCCATATATGGTCTCAAACAATCTTCTAGATTGTGATATTTCAGATTCCATGAAGCCATTACTTCTTTTGGCTTAGTCATGGTTTCAGAAGACCATTGTGTGTATGTCAAGAGAATAACAAGTGAAATTTTGTTTCTCATTTTGTATGTTGATGACATATTTCTAGCCGGAAATAATATGGAGGTGCTCAAGACCATTAAAGAGTGGTTGTCCTCTGTCTTTGATATGAAGGACATGGGTGAAGCTAGGTATATTCCAGAAATATAACAATTTCAATTCAATATATAACAATATATTGTTGATTCAATAATTGCTTTATTGAATATAATATTATATTACAAACACAAATTAATCGCTATCAGCACTTAATTATAAATCAAAATCATCATCTTCTTTTTCTGAAGAATTAGAATCAAACTCAGGCTCCTCTTCAGATATATCGTCCTCCTCATCCTCTCCAGATGAAATTTCAACATATTCATTATTTGGATCGTTCAAAGGTTCATTCTCGTCATATGTAACAGATATATTTATTTCATAAACATCTTCCTGAAACGCTTCACTTTCAATTCTCTGTTCTCTTTTTCCATATGATTAAAAAATATTTATAGGTTTAACTTTACAAACGACCAACCAATCTGACTTATCTCATCGTAAGTTGAAAAAAAGGGATGTATTACACCTGGATCGCTTGCATTGTTAACACGAAAAGTTCAATTTGTCTAAATCTTCTTCTCTGGTTGATTTCAACTAGATTGCATCGGCTATGCACTTTTGTACCAACATTAGGAGTTGGATCAAACCAGTCACACTTAAATATCATACTCTGCTTTATTGGCATTGTAGGGTACTCAATTTTAAGTATCTCAATAATTTTACTATAGTAATTCATCAATTCTCCCAGTAGGTAAACTCCACTATTTATTATTGTCATGCTATGACCATGATATTCTCTATGATATTTGTATCAATTAACGAAATACACTAGATACGATTTAACAGTTTGCAAATGTCCTTTTGCAAGATCACATATGAACTTGATCTTTATTGGACTTTCTAAGGCCTACACAAAAGAAATTATCATATTAATAGTATAATGTCATTTGAACACTTTAATCTTATAGTTTAATCATTTCAATAATTGTAAGTGGAAACTTATATATTTCTTGAACCATTGAGGAAAGTGTTTTCCAACTTCTTTATTGATATCATCATGTGTTTTCTCATGCATTAGCTCATGTAACCATTCCTCATATATTCTAAAAAAATTATTCTGTATTTCAGTTGTGAATAACACTAAATTTCAAAACCCAAATAATCAATTTCAACTTACCACAAGAATTGTTGAACCTCTTGACAGTTCAATAAAATGCAACCATGGGCAGCCTCTATTTCTTCCTCTGTTAACATTCTTCTTGTTGAACGTCCATATGTTCGTTCAGGATATGTGAAAATGGATAAGTTACCATCAGCATCACCCGTTCCTCCCCCATCGTCATTACAAGGAACTTTTCTTTCTCTTGTGTGAACATGCGACTCAAAATAATGTGAACAAAATGTACTTGCTTCCTCCACTAAATAAGCATTACATATCGAACCTTCAACTCTAGCCTTGTTTTTGACATTTTTCTTTAAGTGATGCAAATACCTACATTACTCATTTCGGGTTATTACAATTCTGTTATTAAAACATGTTATTACTTCAATTTCAATATTTATTATAATTACCTCTCAAACAGATGCATCCATCGATATTGAGCTGGAACAGGAAGTTTAGCCTCGTGTGCCAAATGCACAGTAGATGCTCCATATAGTTAAAGAAGCTTGGAGGGAAAATCTCTTCTAATTTGCACAAAATTATTGGAATCTCTCTTTCTAGTTTTTTCATTTCAGCCAACTTTATTTCAGATGATGTTAAGCTTATGAAAACAAACTTAATTATGTTATAACTTTCCATACCTTATTCGGTAGTAACTCCCGAAATGCAATTGGAATTAGCCTTTGCATAAACACATGACAATCATGACTTTTCATCTCAAATAATTTGTACTTCCTCATGTCCACACACCTTGCCAAGTTTGATAACTATCGAGAAACTTTAGGCTTTTCAACCATTCACACAAATTTTCCTTTTATTTTTTGTCCAAATGTAACATGCTTTCGGATATTTACCGGTGTGTAGATCTTTATCTAACTTATTCCTTCTACAAAAAATTTTCAAATCAACTCATGATTTTGCATTATCTTTTGTCCTCCCTTCGATGTTCATTATGGTATTGAACAAATTGTCAAAAATATTTTTTAATATGCATCGTATCTAGATTATGACATATCAAATTAGTTTTCCAATATGGTAAATCCCAAAAGATGCTTCGTTTTCTCCAACCAAAGTTTTTACTAATGCTTGTATTAACTTCATTACCTTCAAATTATGTAACTTTCAACAACCCTAATTCATCAATCTCCTACAATATCTCTTCACCAGCTTTGTGAGGGGGAGGAAGCGTTTTTACCATCCTATTCTTAATGAACTTTTATTTATTGCATCTAAATGGATGATCTAGAAGAAGAAATTTCCTTTGGTTGTCAAACCAACATATTTTGCCCCTGTTTGGAAGATAAAACACATCAGAATTATTGCCACAATAAGGGCAAGCCAATTTTCCTGTTGTGCTCCATCCAAATAACATAGCATATGCCAGAAAATCACTAATAGTCCACATCAAAGCTGCTCTAAACACAAAATTTTATTCCAAAGATACATCATATGTCTCCACACCATATTTCCAAAGATGCTGCAATTCAGATATCAGTGGTTATAAGAATACATCAATTTTATGCTTTGGATTTGTAGGCCCTGGCATAATCACTGTCAAGACCATATATGCCTCATTCATACACATTTATGGAGGCAAATTATAAGGTGTAATTATGATTGGTCATGATGAATATTGTTGGTCGAAATGACCAAAAGGTTGGAATTCATTCGTCGACAATCTAAAGCTAACATTTCAACTTTCAGCTGCTAACTTATAATGGGTGTTATTGAAATGTTTACATGCCAGTGCATCTGATGGATGACTCATTAGTCCATCTTCCTATTCGTGTTCATTATGCCATCTCATGTGAGATGTAGTAACATCAGAAGCATATAGTCTTTGAAGTCTCGGAGTTAGCAGGAAATAATATATCCGCTTTTAGGGTACTAATTTATGTTTCATAGAATGCTTTCTATGCTTCAACCTACATTGACCACAAAATTTGCACCCTTATAATTCCGCATCATCTTCCCAATACAACATACACCCAATTTACAACAATCAATTTTTTCAATAGATAAACCAACTAATAAGTTTCTTCATATTGTAAAAACTATCAACCATTATATGATCAAGAGGCAATGATTCATTATATTATCCAAGAATTTTATCAAAACTACGATCAGAAATATGCCCTTCAGACTTTATGTCCAATATTCGAGCAATTGAGTCATTGTCTCACAATTTATCCATAGTTCTTAGTCAGCTGAGTGCAGTAAGTCAAAAAATTGTTTTACATATGGGTTTGGTTCGTCTTCAAGATTTTCTCTATTTTCCTGAAAGGTTTAATCGGTTCCATCATAAACAATTTTCATGTAAGAATTTTCAGTTGCACCCATATTATTTGTTCTAAATCCAATCCCCCTTTATAATAGTCCACATTTACTGACGAGTTTACTTCATTACCCTTTGAGGTGCTACAAATCAATGGCTTCTCATGTCGTGTCCACTCAAAATAATTTGGAACAAACACTTCTCTCAGCAAATGGCCATTCATTTCATCAATAGGAAGGAAACAAATATGTTTGCACTTTTTACATAGGCATCTAATCTTTAAGCCATCCATATATGCCGGTTGAAAATATACATATTGAATAAAAACTTCAACTCCCTCAACATACTCAGGATTAATAAAACCATCAGGTGTTAATCATCTATACATCCAAGATATATCAACATTACTCATTTTTGCAAAACTGTTAATTTAAAAATGTGATTTCATAGCTAGTATCCTTCATTTCCCCTAATTTTACAGAACATCTAAACTTTACACAATATCCCTAAGTATTAATCAATGTCAATAATATAGTACATGACATTGTTTACACCTGTGATTTAAGAATGCAAGTTCTTGTTGTGACTCCTAGGTTCGTAGAATTTTTTACCGATAAGCCTCACGGGAACTGCATCACAGGTTTCCAGCCTATATACCATCCTAGGGGTTTATTATGAAAAGAACTGTCTTACCTATTAAATCTATGAATTTCTTATGATAATATTAAGTTTGAATTAATCAGATTGAAGCTAAAGTATTTATGTTTGAATTAATCACCTATAATTGATTTCAATACTATGGTTCGTAGCGCCGTTTACACCTGTGAATCAAGAAAGCAAGTTCTTGTGGTGACTCCTAGACTCATGGAATTTTTTACCAATAAGCTTCACGGGAGCTGCATCACAGGTTTTCAGCCTATATACTATCCTAGGGGTTTATTATGCAAAGAACAGTCTTGTTTATTAAACCTATGAATTTCTTGTGTTAATACTAAGTTTAAAGTAATCAAACTAGAGTTGAAGTATTTATATTTGAATTAATCACCTACAATTAATTTCAATACTATGGTGTATGGAATTATTTACACCTGTAAATCAATAAAGCAAATTTTATTTGTGACTCCTAGGCTTGTAAATTTTTTTACCGATAAGTCTCATGAGAGCTACATCACGAGTTTCCAACCTATATACCGTCCTAGGGGTTTATTATGCAAAGAACTATCTTGTCTATGAAACCTATAAATTTCTTGTGTTAATACTAAGTTTGAATTAATCAAATTGAAGTTGAAGTATTTATGTTTGAATTAATCACCTATAATTGATTTCAATACTATGATACGCGGCATTGTTTAAACCTATGAATCATGAAAGCAAGTTATCGTTGTGACTCCTAGGCTCGTGAAATTTTTCACTGATAAGCCTCACGGGAGCTGCATCACAGGTTTCTAGCCTATATACCATCCTAGGGATTTATTATGCAAGAATTGTCTTGTCTATTAAACCTATGAATTTCTTATGTTAATACTAAGTTTGAATTAATCAAATTGAAGTGGAAGTATTTATGTTTGAATTAATCACCTACAATTGATTTCAATACTATGGTATGTGGCATTGTTTTACACCTATGAACCAAGAAAGCAAGTTCTTGCTACAACTCCTAGACTCATAGAATTTTTCACCGATAAGCCTCACAGGAGCTGTATCACAGGTTTCCATCCTATATATCGTCTTAGGAACTTATTTATGCCTCAAATCATCCATATGATCTCAAACTCATTCCATATACAGTAAATACTTAGACTATTAAAGAAGAACATAAAAACTCATCAATGATTATAAGAATATTCTAAACAATGACACAAAATCAAGACCTCTTTTGCATTCACACAACACCCAAATGCATCATAATCATATTATTAAAGCAATACGTATAGTAGACTTGAGTTGGACGACTTACCTGGATAGACGAACAACTCCAGACTACAAAGAAGAAAGATGAGCGACGCTCTTCAACACAATATAGGGCCTGCAATATAATACACATGTTTAATAGTTTCATAATATTTTTAATATATTAAAGCAAGCAAATCAGAAAATAATATTGTTAATTTTGAAATAGAAATATGTGGACTTTTAGTGGGAGTAATGTTAAAAATATTGCTTAGACCAAACCAATCCTGACTTGCCAAAAATGACAACAAACGATCATGCTACATATGTTTCTCCAATAGAAAGAACGTAAACATGAAGTAAAAGGATCCAAGTCTCGTTAAAACAAAGCCAAATCTTGAACAACTTTACATAGAAAAACAACTCATGCCAGCAGCAGCCATTTCAACATGGGGAAAAAAATATTTAATACCTAACCACTTAGATCACCTTTAAAATTTTAGTCTAACTTTTGGCCATTTTAATAATTCATTTCAATAAACTCGTATTCTACCTTGAAATACAGTAAGATCAACGTGGCAGGTTAAATTAAATGGTTGTTTATCATTACAACTCTATGTCGAGAAATTAGCTCTTAACTGCATACATCTTGTTTGATGCTTAATATAAAAATAAAAATAATTGTGTGATTTAGATATTGTAAATTCAATTGCATGCACCAATTATATGTAATCATTAACGAAAAGAATATAAAATTATATAACTAATATAGACATTAATGCAGTCAAAAGTTGTACATTCTTTGAATACACCTAGAGGGTTCTTTTTTAATTGGCGGTAATTTAAAATTCCTGATGTTCTGACCATACTTGTTTCCTAACTTAGAATAGATATGAAGTAAAGAGTTTAACTTAGAATTTAATAATTATAATGTACATTTGTTTATCCGACTTAAATTTGTACTTGCTTCAGTGCAGTAAACCTAATAACCAATTGCATAGTAATACTTGATTTGAACATGTGACGATCCTTCAGAAATGTTCACTAATAGTTATGTTTAATTAAATTTTCTTCAACTTCAATTTTTTCAAAAGGGAATAGTTTTGCGATATTTGCTACTAGGACTTTTAGATTTTATTCACAGCTCATTCCTATACAACACCAAAATCATTTGTTTTATTATTACATTTCCATTTATTTATTTTTACTTCATGCCCCAAATTTCCCTAATAACTTTAAGAACATCATTTTAAAGTTTAATCAATTGCTAAAATGGGTAAGATAAGGTGTCTAATATACCTTTTCTGTTTTATAATAGATCTCAACTCTTTTTCTTTCTTTCTTTGGTTATGACTTTATCTTTCTTGTCTTTAGGTTTTTCTTTCCTTTCCTTAAGAAAAACATAGGTGGCAACTCCATGCATTTCCTTTCCTTGAAAACTGAAATCATTTTTTCAATGTAGGAATGATTCATTTTTTCATTATACAGACTTGTATCAAAGTTATAACACTCTCATCATTTAAAGGAATAGATTTCTATCAATTTAAGTTATGTAGAACACTTTCATACAATAAATATCAACATAACAGACATTTCATCAAATACCTTACATGCATCAGAAATTCATCCC
The DNA here is from genome assembly GCA_027568955.1 of Erythroxylum tenue. Taxonomy (NCBI): domain Eukaryota; kingdom Viridiplantae; phylum Streptophyta; class Magnoliopsida; order Malpighiales; family Erythroxylaceae; genus Erythroxylum; species Erythroxylum tenue. The sequence continues at coordinate 6,006,462 of JAOSBM010000002.1, read as the reverse complement.
AATATCACAACCAAAATCACGTCTTATCCCTTCCGTCACTAACATTTATATCTTAAAATTATTTTCCAATCACAAAATACACAAATAAACGAAAGTTATCAAATACCCAAACTTTCATCCAACATACAAAAAAATAAAGGTGAAAGGCTACAAGAATACCTCTACTGAAAGACACAATGACAGTGGCAGGAGAAGACAATAGCCGATAAGCATAAGAGGAGTCCATGACAGAGAAACCGAAGAGAAGAAAATATCACGAGAAAATGCAGGGGAGAGATGCACGACCGAAGAAGATGATGCAAGGGGAGGAGCTTTCGGGTGAGTTAAATGTAAACTAAAACGACGTCGTTTGGTGTTAAACCAAATGACGTCGTTTTTATTTTATTTAAAACGTTGAAGCCGAAGTCGACGACGACGTTTACGTTGAAAATTTACCGACGAAAATTTTGTTGTCGATAAACTCAAAACTTTTTTATTTCGTTGAGAATTCCCGCCTTCTTTACTGACAGACATTTTATATCATCGCTATAGTCCGTCAAAAATTTTGTCGAGATGATGTCCCTTCATATTTACCGACGAATATTACTACCGTCGCTAAACGAAAATTTTCCTATTTCCGTTAGTAATTTGCAACGATTTCATTTCCGTCGGTAATTTTCCATCACTAATTCCTACTTTCCTTGTAGTGATATTGGTCGACCAGTACATCAAATATAATAGTTGTAATGGTTAGTTCTTGGCTCCAACAATTAATTTTGGCCCTTAAAATACTATAAATAGGTAGTTTTTTAAATTATATTTAGCGTCAAGAAGTTTTTGAACATATTTCAAAGAGTTTTTCAATCATTTGAACATTATTATATCATATTTGTGTGAGTGAGTCATTTTAGAGTTATTAAGTAAATAAGTGGGTTTTTTTTGTTGTAATACTTTGTTAGGATGGTGAATATTGTACTTCGAATGTTCCAAGTAGTATTGAAGTTCCTTTTCACCTTCGAAAAAATTGGTTCTTCTTTACTAAGAAGGATTGTACAGAGGCTTTTTTTTGCATTAAAAGAAGAATTATAGTAGAATTTCAACAAGGGTCTTAGGAGTGAATGTAGGTAAGAATTGTTTGTTGAACCACTATCAGTCAGTTTACATTCTCTCCTCCCAATCCTTTTCAAATTATTGTTCAATTGTTTTATTAATTTATAAGCAAATTTTTCTTACTCATTTATATTGGTTGTTAATTGAGTAAATTAATTAAAAAAATTGTTGAATTTTATAAACACCCAAAATTCACCCCTCTTTTTGGGTGCTAATAAAGACTAATAATTGGAATATAAATATAGTCAAAGAGGCATACTTTGTTTGTGAGACACTAAAAATTAGAGAGAATGAAAATGCCGATGATGTATATAGATAATATTATAGTATTAGGTAATAATACAAACAAGATTTACGATTTAAAAGGGTGTCTACTAAGAGAATTTGACATCAAAGAATTGGGGAAGTTATAAACATACTTCTTAAGTGTTGAAATGGCACATTTCAACCTGAAATCTTTGTTATAATAAATTATGTCCTTGAATTATTAAAGGAAACGGAGAAGCTGGAGCATAAGCCATTTGATACATCCATTGAGTTCAACCATACACTACGGAATGCTCCAGATCATTCTACAGTAGATAAAGATTCTTGTCAAATACTTGTAGGAAATTATTTTAATTAACATATAAATGATTAGATATTGAATTTTCTCAAGGCATTGCATCAAATTTACAATACTTGAAAGGTAACCTTGAAAAAGTAATCTGGTTTGGCAAAGAAGAAGGTATGAATGTTAAAGTATATATTTACACTGCTTATGCTGGTTCTTTAATTAGTTGACAAAAGGTAAACCTCTTAACTATTATACGATTTTAAGTGGTAAACAGAGTAAAAAGCAAAATTTGGTAGCCAAGTATACAAAATCGAGTGTAAGTAATAGCACTGGGAATATGCAACTTATTATAATCAAAAATAATTTTTGATGATCTAAAAATAAAATTGAAAGGTCTAATAAAATTGTAACCTGTCAATAAATTAGCAATTAATATTGTATAATAAATTAGAAAATATCCTAATTTAAACTTTATTTGTTTTTAATAAAAATCAAATAACAGACATATTTACAAAGGGATTATCAAATACTATATTTCAAGACATTATTAGCAAGTTTGGAATAGAAGATATTTATTCACCAGAGAAACAGTATTTTCACTTGGTCATGGGTAGTGGGCTAGCATATAAATCTATCACTATTTCTAAATTTGATTCTCGGCAACCTTAACTATACTTGAGACAGTCATCATCCGTGTAATGACATAGATACAATTAAGGGTTGCAACTCCAGATTAGAGGTATCAAGTGCAAAGTTCCAGCACCAACCCTGTCGCTTATCGTGTAAGTTTTTGAGGTTATGGCCAAAATCTCTGATCTGTCGGCATTTCATGCCATGACATTTTCTTTTCTCATCTACAATCCGTCCAAAAATATAATGCTTCATTTAATTATTATATTATCTTCATACCTTGCATTCTTTGAAAATAACTACGTTCATGCCACTGAAAGATTTTTAAGTGAAGAACGTCACCCCTTTGAGGCAATGTTATGAATACCGTACCGGGTTCGGTACCGGATTGGACTCTGGAACGGAACGGTATCGGTACCGGTTGATACCGGGTACCGTTTCGGGATATTTTTTAAATTTATAAAATAGTCCCTAAA
>JAOSBM010000002.1:5982983-5998574 GCA_027568955.1 Erythroxylum tenue | reverse complement strand
CTCATTAATCCTACAATTCTTTCCTCTTTTTGTCATTTAATATTAACTATATACCCTACAAGAGTAGCTTGTACAAGTAATATATATTTGTTTACTTGGTCAAACTTATAATATGGGATACGAAAGACTTAAAGAAGGTTGATAGAACACAATTTGCAGCTATTACGACGCTCCATGATTCTCCATTAAGAAGAAACCAAAGGCCCTTCTCGATCGGTTCATACAAAGTGTGAAACAAACAACTAAACGGTGTTGTAGGTGTAGGGGTGCTGGTGCATGTGCTTCTGGCATTGTTTCTATTTTCCCCAAGTGAAAAAGTACCGTATCGTTTTTGCCGTACCAACATCGAGAATGCCACCAAAATTCTAAAAAATGGGGATTTCCAAACGGGAAAGCTAGCCAGTAATTAAACTCCAAGACATGCAAGTGTAAGAAAAAGCCATGCCCATGTATGAAACCGTTGAGGAGAACGTGTCATAATTTATGACCGTAATCTTTGTGACTGGAGAAAGGGACGTTTGACAAGGAGAGGGTACTCTTTCTCTGTGTTTGACGCGGTTTTGGAGCTGCTTGACAGACGAGCAACAGCTGGTTTGTGTGTTTTGTGTGTATGTTTTGCGTTGAGGCAGTCTAGTTGCTCTACCCTTGTCACTGTTAAGACTGCGCGTGATTTTAGTTTTTAGTTTTTTTTAATATGTTTATTAAGCTATGTGACTTTAGATTTTAAATTTTTATCCAGAAAACCTACTAAACCATAAACCTGCGGATCCTGGAAGTTGCGTCTTGAGAAGAAGAATCCCCTGTTCTGTATTAATTTATTGATCTGCTCTACAAAGTAATATGTGTTCTTTTAAATAGAATTACACATTTCTCCTTTTGATTAACTAGACATAAAATCCATAATGGTAAATGGTGATTTGGTTCAATTTTTTATTTTTTAGTGCGATTCTTAATTTTTATTTTATTTTTTCACATATAATTTTGTTGGTTATTATTAAAAATATAATTAAAATTTTATTATTAAAATAATTAAATACTAAATAAATTAAAATAAATTGATTTTATCAATTAATCGAATAATTAGTTTTACTTAAATTTATTATAAAATATTTATCAATAAAATTGGTTATAAGTTAATTATATTTAGTACAAATAAATAATTATATAAGTAAAAGTCTAAATTTTATTGTAAAGCAACATTTATTTATTAATATATTTCAATGGTTAAAATAAATGTTATTATTTAAAACTAAATGGTTTTATTTTATTATATAAATAATTATTTTAAAAATTTTAAACTAATATATCTTTAAGATATTGTAATTTTGAATAGATTTATCAGATAATTATTAAAATTTAAATCTTTTACTTTTAAATTTTAAAATTCAAATTAATTGTAAAATAAAAATTAATCCAAATAATTAAAATTATCTTATTTATAATTTTTATTATTAGTTAATATAAAATAGATTAAATAATATATATATCTAGTTAATAATAAAAAACAAAATTAAATAAAAGTTAGAGATAAATTTATTTTATAGAATAATTGAATAACTAATTTTTATTGTGATCTCTTATAAAATATTTATTAATAAAATCAATAATCATATTAATTACTTTTTAGTGAAAAGAAATAATTATTTGTGTACAAAATTTTATATTTTTATTTATAAATTAATATTATTTAATAATATATATTAACTAATCAAATGTCTAGCTAGGGGGGAAGGGGGGGGGGGGTTGGGTTAGACTTAGAGCACCCTATTTTTATTAAAGTATTCTAATTTTATACCGCTTAATTTGATCCACATTGCGTAAATCTGCGGATGAAAAGGTTAATCGGAGCAGAAAATATCTGTCCCGTTGGCGGGTGTCTCAACTGGCGTGATGTGACTTGGTATCTCCATTCGAAGAAACTCTGGAACGCTTGCACTGCTTCACATCTACTTTTGACCTTTCCACGGTGGTTCTGCTTTGATTGGTGCACCTAGGTGTCGAGGTGCTGGATCAAACTGCAGCCTCAGTTTCCTTGCCTTTTCTCGATTCCCTAGTCGTGTTCAGGCATGTCTTTATGCAGTTCCCACTTATTAACGAATCAGTAAGTCACTGAATGAGTAATTAAGTTGAAAATGTTGTCTAGAACAACAAAGTCGTCTTAATACTTATCAAGTGTTCTTGCTTTCGAGAAGACGTTCTTCTATGTCTTAGCATCCACGTTTGACAAGTTAAGTTGAAACTCTACCTATAGTGAAAGTCAGAACTGCCTATTTGAGGGTTGATTAAATAAAATAATATATAAAAATTGGCAGGACAAATAGGTCATTTCAGTATGAGGAGTTCAATTTCCATGTACCCCTACTAAGCACATCTGTCATCCAATGTACTGACGAAGCTCACCTCCGTCCCCACGTTCACGAACTCCTCTCTATAAATATCTAAAACTTCCTCCCTCACAATCAAATATTCCTTTTCTTCACTCCCGAGCGAACCTCACTACACAACCAAACAAAGACAAAGAGCAATTGAGATCTAGCTTTAGTTCTGTCAAAAACCCCTCGATTTTTTCACTTGTTTGAATCCAGATCCTTGAACAACACCAACAACTCCATTGAAGATAAGCTTCAATATTTTGAAGTTGGTCCAAGTCTTTTATTGTCTACACTTGAGCAATGGTGAAGACTGAGCAAAAGATGGAATCAGAAAAGCCAGTGGCAAAATCACCGTCCTCTTCCTCCTCCTCATCATCTTCACGTAAAAATAAGTACAAGGGTGTGAGAATGAGAAGCTGGGGTTCGTGGGTGTCAGAGATAAGAGCACCAAACCAGAAGACAAGAATATGGTTAGGCTCCTATTCTACAGCTGAAGCAGCTGCTAGGGCCTATGATGCTGCACTTCTCTGCCTAAAGGGCTCTTCTGCCAATCTCAACTTTCCAATCACCTCCTACCATTGCATTCCTGACACTGTCATGTCTCCAAAATCCATCCAAAGAGTGGCTGCAGCTGCTGCCAATAGCCTTATCGACGACGCCACAATCACAACCGCCACCGCCACCCCACCGGGATCATCACTGTCTTTTCCTTCTTATTCATCTTCCTCGTCATCTCCGTCAATGGCCTCCTCTCCTTGTGATCAGTTTGACGATGGTATTTCCCTCATGCAACCCCTGGACGCCTACAACGAACAAATTTGCGATATGGATTCATTGTACGGCTATGACTGTTTGCAATCTCCCAAGTATCTTGATCAGATGTTCAGCGGGGCTTTTTTCAATCCACCGACAATGGATGATTTCTATGAAAGTGATATTCGGCTGTGGAGCTTCGCTGATTAGATTAATTAAAGCTACTGATTACAATTCTTTTGTTCGTTCGTGTCGATTCATGATCTTCGGCCTTTGTTTCTTGAAAACATTACTGACAGTAACCTTACAATTTCATATGATATTATATTGATGTTAGGAGAAGAGACTCACATAATGACAGGAAACATTTTTTTGGTGCTCTCTTATGTGAGTTTCTGCAGAAATTATGTACTCTCAATTATTTGAAACTGCGTCATATTAAAAATATTATTGATTGAGAACATTTTTATTCAAAGCGATGTCTTGTTAAGGAAGTAAGGTCAAATACATTAAATGCTTGCCATTCTAATGTACATAACCAGTTTGATGTCACTTTGAATGGAGTGAAAGTTTGATTCTTCGTATGTCAGAAGTGGAAACATATGTACAGAAGGTGTGGAAACTTGAAGTCACCTGCAAGCTGGTTGTTTATTTAGACAAGTTGTCAATTACAACGGTTATAGCAATTCGTATGATCCGACGCTTTTTTACTATATGAAGTCTCGTTTGACAAACATTCAGGGGAATAACTTCAGAAATCCAAGCTCTGGTAGCTTCAGGAATATCCTGATCCTAAATGCTGATAACTGTGGATTTATCTGCAGAAAGATGACGTCTATAAAATTTTTTCCGTAAAAAAAAAGGTAGGGTAGCAGATCAGATATGATCGGTCTAATCCAGTAAATAACTTTTCGGCCTAAATTTGGAGCCTGGTCAGAAGCTGAAGCCAAGATCGCACATGTCCTGTCCTCTTTTGCAATGCATTATGGTATGAGGTCCCATCCATCATTGTTCCTTTAACAGTTCTACATTGTATTTGGTCTTTTCAGGTTTTGCTCCCTGATACCACCACCCTTTATCATCTCGGTCCTGTCCTTGGGTCCAATCTGGGCCATTGAATATCCGGGCCCACCTGGGATTCCCTTCCCACCTGCTCTGTCTAGTTAGAGGCACATGGCATTATCTACATATGACAAATGATGGTTCCGCGATAACAACACATCACGTGACCAGTGACCATCTATCACTCTCCTTCCTATAGCTTCTCCAGTGTGGTAGCAGAGTAGGGCTGAAATTTTTTTTATTATTAAAAATTTTAAATTTTGAACTAGACTTAAATTTAAATTCTTTAATTAAACCAATTTTGAAATTGGAAATTTTTATTCAAAATAATAAAATGATATTTTTTAAAATTTTAAAAATTAAAATTAAATTTAGGCTTCGTTTTAAATAGTATTTAGTAGTTTGATTATATCAAATCACTCATAATCATATTTAATAATCACCTTAATAAGTTGGTGGATTGAACTCAATCTGTTATTTTTAAAAATACTCCTATAAGGAGCATTTTGCTCCATTAATTAATAAATCAAAAGACGAAAAGACGATTGTGTCAAAAAATTATTACAAATTGTTTAAACTGTCATATTTTTTTTTATTTTTCCTTTATCAAATACTAATACCCTAATTTGTAATTCCTCCATATTTCCTATTATAGTTAAACAATTAAAATACATGCTTGACTGTCTAGAAATTCACCTTAATAATAAGTTATTAGTTAAACAAAATATAGGAAAAATAAGTCTTATTACAACTAAGTTAGCAAAAGCCATTGATAAATAAGTTAATACACTAGAAAAAATAAACTTCAACTTATTTAATATGGAGAAAGATAGTAGCATTAGTAGAGATAATAATAATATTTATTTATTTGTTTATTATTATTATTATATTATTATGTTCTACATTTTCTGGTTAGTTATAAATTTAATTTTTGTGAAATTAAATATATAAAATCTAACTATAACCACAAACGATAATTGTTCACTTGAATATAGTTGATAATGTTCATTTAACTACCTACCTAGGCTTTGTTAGATTACAATGAATGTATTTGGCATGAGTCAAAGGAAGTCAATGATGAATGAATTTGGAGACTGAATTTAATTTAAAATATTATTTAGTTAAAAGTTCAATACTTTAATATTTTATTTTATTAGAAAATGACATATTACATCTTCAATATACATTTCATTAAATTGTCTCTAAATTATTTATTTTGTTCTAATATCTTTTTAATTGGCCCGGCTAAGTGGCAAAGGCTTGGGCCAGGCTTAGACATATTATGATCTGAAAAGCCACTAAACAAGCAGATCCAAAATCCGGAAACCCGTATCAACAACCCGAACTTGGTTTGATTCTTAGCTCTAGCCTTTAGTCTATTTTTCACACCTCAACCATCGGCCGCCACCAGTCTAGGCTGTTGCCATTTGCTTTGCTCTCTGATTCACCGCCGGGGCTTTAAAGTTAGAAACCGAGATATGGGTTTTACCAAGGACCAGTTACTTGCTCGCTTGAAGGTTCTTTGTTTTCTCTTTGACCTTTCTTATCGTCTGTATAAAGTACTAATTGACTCTATCGCTTTGTATTTTTAACGTCTTTTGTTAGCGTGATATGAGATATATTAGCTTATATTTTCTGTTGTGAAATTTTGTAGTTGATAGGATGATCATTTCTGCCGTCCTGAAGCTGTTTAATGTTACGAACAGTGAACTTTTGTTTGCAACTTTTTGGTTAGTTCGAGTGTTGTTTTTGGTTTCTACTCGTATTCTACGATGTTCCTGTCGTAGCGTGAAATGTTTCATTTTTTTTCCAATGTATTAGGTCAGGATTGAGTTAGCCTTTACATATGTTTTCCTTGTTTAGCTTTCGCCAATTTAGATTTTTGTGAAAAATGGAGATATGATATGGTGGTTATTCTAAATTGAGAGTGTGCTTGGTTGGGAAATTAAGGATTTATAATGATATAGAGAAGAATGAAAATGGATACGAATTCCATTATTCACTATATTGGTTTATACAGTATTTGCTCCCAAAATGGAATATAGAAATACTGTTCATCTAATGATACCAAGCATCCTTTTTTATTCTTTACCTTTTTCTTTCTTCCCATAATAACTAACCAAGCTCCCCTTAGAAATGGGTGGATTTAATTTCTCTACGTTCTTCTCCTGGTTAATCTGGTCAAGAGGAAACAAACTATTAGCACCAGTGTCTTACTTGCTATTATTTGCTTGAGTGAGTGCTGTAAATCTGGCGATTCATTGTTGCATATTTTTTTTGATGTAATCAATATTTGTTAATAATAAATAGCTAGATATTGTTTCCAAAAAATTGCTCATTACTTATGCCACTTTTTAATAAGAGCAACATTTCTGTGTAAAATGTTTAGACTTCAACTTAGAAGTTTTTCAATCATTTTTTAAAAAGTGGCAGGTAGCTGAATTTGTTAGTGATGTGTTTCTAACTTTTTATATTTTTGGTTGTTGTATACCATTAGAGGAGCTGATTTAGCATTTTCTTTTAATGATATGAACTAATACAGATTTTTGTGTTCTTTTTAGGAGCTTCAAATTAATTTTTCCCAGTACGAACATCCTGTCGTTTTGACAGTTGAAGCTCAGGTTAAGTTGTAATAGAACTTGCCTATGGCTTAATTTTTAAACATCTGATTCATCTCTGTCCTAGAATAAATATTTGTGTGTTGATGCAAGACCTTTTCGTTTCCCTTCAGGCTAAATATGTTGGGGATAAAGGAGCTGGACTAAGTAAAAATTTATTCTTGAAGGTGAGATCTGGAGCTTTCTGTGATTTTAACTGCCAATTTCAGAAATATATTTTGTCTTTTGGTTTTATAAAGCTCAATAATTTCACTTGCTTAGATATGCAGGACAAGAAAAATAGGTTTTATATTGTTTCTGCTCTTGCGGATACGAAAGTAGATATGAAAGGTGAAGATTCATCATTCCTTTACCTTTTTCTTGTATATGGAACTTCAAAACATAGTATTACTGGCCTGCTCTTGAATATTTATTTTCTTTTATTTGTTTGGGATGATGATACTGGTTACTTATGCCTTAAAGCTGATAGTTTTATCTCAGAGGCTTGGTTTGGGGAAAGGAGGTATAAGAATGGCTCCTGAAGATGCTTTAGGAGAGATACTTCAGGTATATTCTTTCAGCTTCCTAATCTCTCCCACTGATGTTTCAATTGATTGCTTTGTTTCTTAACCTGTACATTATCGTTGATTGCAAATTTTAACAATTAGATCTCGAGATTGACTTACCCTTGAGCAGCAAACTCCATTTTAAAGCAAGAATTGCAACGCTGTCGGTCAAATTCTTTCATCATCTTTATGCTTGGTTTGGGTATTGGCAATTTTCTACTAGAAAATTGACGTCTTTATATACTTGCCACAAAGTTTGATCAATGTTGGCATGTTCCAAAAAGGATCAGTTGAATGCTGATTGAATTGTTGGAAATTCAATCAACATTTTTTAGGGATCTAAATATCTGTTAATTGGTCTCTTAGCCTTTACTTCTAACAGCCTACAAAGTTGAACAAAAGTTTGGTACCAATAACAAAAATTTTGGTGATCTCTCGATATTCAATCTTAGGAAGAAAGTTACTAGGCCTCATGGTCAAGCCCAATGGCATAGCAATGGAAGTAGCATCATGTAACTGTTAATGGGTATTTGGATAGGCTGTCATAACAGCTCCAAAACTCCCCACAATTGTTTTGGGAAAAAAACTCCCCATATTTAATAGATGAAAACTATACTATGTTTTAGTTTATTTTTATGAGCTTATGAAGTACCTTTCCGCTACATCATTTAGATGAAGTATGCAGACTTGATAGTTATTCACTGTCCAATAACTCCATCATTATTTTACTTTACAAGGTTCCTCTGGGTTGTGTTACTCCATTTGCACTCATCAATGAGTCAGCAAGGTAAGCACTAGACTGCATTTATTAAACTTGTTGATTTTAGCTGTTTTTTATTTTAAATTTTCCATTATTCCGGTACATATCCTATGTTTTATGTCAATTAAATAAACTTATGGTGATTATTGTTGATACTGATACTGAACATTGTACTGCTCATCTGTTGACTGTTCAATGGATGATGTAATCTGTGCAGTATTTAGAGAGTAAAGTCTCCTATTATAGGTCAATCTCGATTTCCTTCAAACAAATCATAAGACAAACTTTAACAGGTCCTTCCACTTATTCTTTAGCTGCTCTCTGGTTCCAAGGATCCAGCCATGCGGAGCTGGATTTGGAAAGAGAAACATTGAAATTTTTTTACTTCTAATTCTAGTCATTTACCAAATGGTGTAAAAATATTTGTTAGTAATTTGGAAGCTATTTCTGGTTTCTAGAGTTTTGTGGGACTTTGTTTTCTGACTCGTCAAGACTCGACTGTATTTTCTTAGTAATGTCCCATCATAACTACTGCAACATTTTCAGTCAAAAGTCCCGGTATGTATCTCAATTAGTGCACTTTCATTTTTGGGACTTATCTCTTGTTGTTACTTAATACTAATGAATCAAGCTTAGCATCATACAAGTTTATGAATGTTTTGCTGATGATTGATTATCCTCATCATACAATTCAATGTCGAATTGTTTAAAGGCTTGCTCTACTAAGGCATAAATCTCTATGCAAATATACTGTTTGAATTAACATCCATATTTCTATCATGAAGACATGTCTCGCTGTTGCTGGATAAAGGATTTAGAAATCAAGAGCAGTGCATCTTCCACCCTCTGTCTAATGATACATCCATTTGTAAGTCCCAAGGCTCTTCTTTGCTTGCTGCGTTTTTCACCCTTAGTTTTGCATGAATTGCTTCTTTTGTTAAATTTAGCTTCAAATTTTTAGTACTTATACAGTTTCTTATGCATGTTATACTGCCATTTGTTCAAATTAATGTCCATACTATCCCATATGGAAGCCTGCTGATTTTATATATATCCTTTGGCGTTCAGCTCTTACTGTTGATGATCTTGACAAATTTCTCAAATCGGTTGGAAGAGATTCTTCATATGTAGACTTGGAGGTATTGAAAGTTAATTTCTTTCTTGTATTTCTTGATTAGTTTGCAATTTGATGTCTAATCATTAAGTTCCTTGCAGGCTAACCCACCAGTAGGGAAGGATAATCCTCCCGATCTAGCTGCTCTTGTCCCATCTGATTCTGTTAACATTTCCGGTACTGCAGACAATGCAACTCCAATGCAAAGTCTTGAAGTAAAGTCTATTCCTGCAGATAAGAAGTCCACAACTGTCTCAGGTAATTCCTTGTACCGTGGATCGTACGTAATTTGTGAGATTGGGGGGTAGGTGGCAATTCTGTGTTTTTTTTTGGGGATCTTTACCTTCAGACCCACTTGATCCACCGTCATCTATTGCCAATAAAGTTTCTGCATCTGCATAGGTCTCTTATTTAGTTTGCAGGATTTTTTTTTATTTTTTGACATACTGGTACCTCTTTCAACGATGCAGTAAACTCTACTAAACCATCAGGTAAAGCACAAGATTCCAAAAACAAGTCAGGTGATGTTCATAAGCCAAGTGCCATGTCAGATGTTGAACTATTTGTGGACGAGATCCTAAAGAAAACATCCGATTTGGTGCTTTCAGAGGTAAACATCACATACTACTACTTTCCAATATCTACCTCAACCATCTTTTCTGTTTAGCATTTTGGATTTTGTTGATGCAGGTTAATGAGGATACCATCAGGAAACATGGAGTAAATCTTGGAACTATACTCACTGACGATTTCAGAAAGCGTCTAAATTCAGATTTAAAAAGTCTTGCAGTGAGTGATCATTGTTTTCATTTTGAAGCAACCATTATTCATAGAGGTTATGGTTGCCTAGTTTATAAGTATGCTTATACCTATGTTTATGGGGATTCTGCTGCAGACAATGTTCAAGAATACAGCATATACTCAAGGGTTTCTTGCTGGTACGAACTGTAAACCCAAGCGGCTATGAAAGAGACGGAACTTTTATGAATTGTTTGACTACTCTTTCCATTTACTTCTCTGATGATGCTATTGAAGTTTTCGTTTAAGCAATGGCGGTGAACTGCAGAATGTGTTACTGTTTACTATTTGTGTCAAAGACCTACTGCCACCAGATTGACGATTACAAGCATTTCGTCAAGTATGTTTTATTATATTTCGTCAACTATAGCATTTCCTAATGCAGAGTTTGACACTATCAGTTATGTGATTGTGTTTACATGGTTTTATGCACGGATGAAACAAAAATAGATTCTACTGTGTAAGGTTGAAGTAAATTGTGCTTCCAACATATAAGAAGGTAAATGTTTCCATATGAAAGTAGTAGCCCATATTAGGAAAATAAGAGCAGAAGGATGCCCTTTAAGAATGCAAAGAAAACCAGCTGTAGTACCAGTTTTATTAGATGTCCTTCCCAAAAGGGATACTTAACGGTTAGTTTATGCACTTACATATAATCACACAAAGTCGGCTTTTAAAAATTAAACAGCTTTAGTAATACCATTCTTTCTTAGTTGCTAAAGAACACTGCAAGAACGCCACCTTGAACCAACTGCCCCAAAACATAAAAGCTTAGATTCAGCACAAGCTATCAACCATTCCAAGCAGAAACAAAAACAGCATAGACTCATCCATCAGGTGTTCTCTCAAGCGGAAAAAACAACACAAAATAATGTTAATATAAGCTTGCTTTCATGTTCTTTAAGGAATTCAATTGTTCAACAAGATAAACAAAGAAATTGAATCCTTCTAAATTGAGAATACGAAATCTTTTATTTCACAAATGGTTTGGAGACATTATGACGAAGTATTTTGAATTATTATTATAAAAGTAAAAAGGTGAGGCATTTGGGAATTAGTCTTAAGTCCATAGTTCCAATTTACTGCACAGCTAAATATAAGCTTGAGAATTCAAATCTAACCTCCATGAGAAGCAGGACTAATTCTCCTATAATTCCTTGCTCCAAATGGCCACAAAGATGCAAGTTGTCTTCTAAACCTCAAGCACCTTCCATTCCTTAGTATATCTTCCTCATTCTCATTGTCAATTCCGGAACCAACTGGCAGTTCTTGTCTGCAAACTGGACAAGAATTGTGTAACCTTAACCATGGCAAGATACACTCACTATGGTATATATGTTTGCATGGTAACTCTCTAGCCTCTCCTCCAATTTTAAACTCTTCCTTGCAAACTGGACAACTTGAGTCGTTTACCAAATGACTGTCTTCGATTTTTACCGTCGGTAATGCGTTGATGGCCTCGTCTGGTGCCGGTGGCGGTCCTTGTCGGTCATTTTGTGTTAGTTGCTCAATCAATTCATTTAGTTCTGAACCCAAGAAATAGTTTCTGGGATCAACACCATGAGGAATTGGGTTTCGAGGCGGTAAAAGCGGACCCGGATGATCCGGTCGTCTTAGTAGAATAAATGTTGTAGGACTGGATTCAATTCCAGGTTCATATTGCTCACTTTCTCTACCAGACCTCCGATACCAGGGGCGACGGCGACGGTGTACTGCGTTGGGGTCATAGTACCACTGATCTCGTCGGCGGGGTCTGCCACGCATTCCCAGCTGGTCGTCGAGACCATAATTGACCTAAACATACATAGATATACAAAGAGTCATTGAAATTGTAATTAAATATAATTAAGGTAATTGTTTGTTTTTTTATTAAGAAATTTACCCTTCTAATCGGTGGGTCGAGCATGAGCGAGAGCGCTTCGAGTAAGCGAGCTTCTGGCGAAGGATCAAAAGCCGTGAAATCAACGACCAGTCTCGGTCTGTTTATTTCAATTTCGCAAAGGAATTCACCGGAACATCGAGGACAGATGATCTCGGATGGTTCTGAGGTGGCCAGTCTGACAGTACGGTGGCACTGGTAGCACCAGTAGAGATGGAGAGTTCTTGGGGTGGCGCCATTGTCGGTTCTCGTTCTTGGCGGGCTCAAAGACATGTTTAACTTCAGATGTTTTTGTGATGAACGAGAAATAAACAGCAAGATATATGGAAATGATGAAAAGGGTAGTAAGAAAGAAAAGAATGGCTTTTGGGAGTTGAACAAAGCAAAACCTTTATTCGTGTGAGGATTTCAGGGGGATTGAAGTCTTATGATTAACTTGCACATACTGTTTCTTCCCTGGAAAGTAAAGGATCGAGTGTAAAAAGGGTGGATTTTTGAAACTTCTAACGGCTATCCTTCCCGGGAAGCCTTTTTGTTTTGGACTCATCACACCACAAAAGCCTATAATTCAAACCATGGAATGGGTCAAGAATGAGCTAGAGAATACGAAGCCCAACTGTGAAAACATAGTTTTATGATCCATGTCATTATTGAGAGCGATTTTTTATCGCTTTGTTTTTTATAAAAAGAGAAAACTATTACGATTACGCGACTAATCGAGGGAGACTAATCTCAACTAAATCTTCGAGAAGGATCGAGAGACATCCTGAAGGTGCATTTAAAAAAATGATAACTCTGAGCTTAAAGGTGACAGCAAAATTAGCGAGTCAATCGACATATTTATTACTTTCTCAATAAGAACGGCCAGAAATAACAACCCAGTTGTGATTTTTTCTCTTCCGAAAAGAGAAATAGGGAAAAAGTAAAATGGGAGGGCTAAGTTCATGATTATATCATAAACATGGGCGTCATGATAATTCACTTGTCTATATTAATTATCTAGAATTCAGCAACATGATTGTTTGTAAAGCATAACTTAGTGGATGAAAAGACTCTATGACAATTACTCGCCAAATCATACAAAGAACGTGACCTCATTATTTAACTTTTTAGCTATTAGGGCCTTGACCTACGCCTTTTTTATGGCATTATTCACGATAAATCATTCTACCTAAATCTGCTTTCCTAATTGTTACGTAATACGTATTCGACAATGTTAATAACGACTTGTATTTCTTGACATCTATTATATTATCTCTTTTTTTATTAGCATTTAACAATATTTTAAAAATCAGACAGGTGACTGAACCGAAAAAGCAACTGATTCAATAATCAATAGTTCAACGTAAATTTAACCGTGATCAAGCTGGTGACTAAAAAATATATAAAATTTTATTTTATATATTATATATATAAGATAATTTTTAAACATACTATTTAATTATTTATCTAATTGTAAACTTAACTTAAACTTTCAAACTTCAAAACATATAAACTTTTTTTTTAAGTTCACCAACACAACACAAAATAAGATAACAAAGCTCACTAGTTATATTTCATCAAAAAGGTTAAAAAGAAGATCACTAATCATAATATTCATTCAAGTTGAAATCATCAAAATTAAGACATTTTAAATGGATCGGTCAGTCCTTTCTTTCACTTGTTCAACTATTTTTACCAGTCCGACTGTAAAATAAACAGGTAAATCACTTAAAAAATACGAGCTAAATTGAACCGTTTTATACTCCAAATCACCAATTTTCTAGTCCGACCAGCTAGTTCGGTTTGATTTTCTGGTATTTAATGATTTAGTTGAATCCTTCGGCAGGGTTCTACATTTGCGACCCATCAACACTAACCAATCTCTCATTATTTATTGCCTCTTTGGAACCAAGTCAACAAAGTGAACAGGGTTAGGTGACTTAACTCAGTCAATCCACAGTTGTATTTCCTCATAAACAAATCAAGTAATCAGCTTTTGATAAAGAAATCAAGTAGTCAGCTTTAAATTGTGGAGGGAAAGAGAGAAGAAATGAAGTGAACATTGAAGTACATATCGTAATCACTTTTGACTCTCACATTTCATGATAAAATTTGAACTTGAAAAGCTGACAAAGGTATGACATTGTGATATTATAGTCCACTAGGATTTATTAGTCGGAGAGACTTTATTCTGAAGCCAACTCTGATTGGGACATGACATCAAAAGTCCACACCCATCACCCTTTCTCCGACTTCGTTATCTAAATGTAATACCTTGCATTTGAGCTAGTTAGTGAAGTTGTAACCCAGCTCTGTCACTCCTCCTTCAGTTCAGATGCAGAAAAGAATCAGGGATTTCATTTTCGTTTGGTCGGCTCTCTTTTCACTTAATGACCTATAAAATAACAACAGAAAGAGCCAATGGGTCAAAGTCTCAAAGAGATGGAGATGGCAAATTAGGGCTCAACACCAAGTTTGTCTGTTCTGATTGTGGATATCCAAACATTACTTGCTAAGAATTGACTTTGCTCTATTCGACATGTGTTTCGTGAAGATAATTTGCAGCAGATTATCTGGCTAAATTAGGTCATGACTTTTCGTCACCTTTTCACGTTTGGGAGGAGATTCTTAACGCCCTCTCCTTGATTCTCTGGGCTGATGCTTGTGGTATTTCTTTTCTGAGATAGTTTTTGTTTTCTCTCACTTGTAACCAAAAAAAGGAGAAGATAAACTTTGGATTAATTAGACTTAAATTCATATTTTAAACCTAATTATTATAATAAATTAAATCAATCGAAAGTTAATTAATTAAATTATTTTTAATCAAATTTAAATTCAGAATCAAAATTTATTTTTTTAAAAAAAATTAAATTCATGTCGACATAAATTCATTAACCAGATAATAACTTCCCATTAATTAGCTAGGTATAAGATTGGGAAACTCTTCTCGATGTCCAATGTTCCTTCGTTCATCAAGCAACCACAGTAATTAGTCAGATGGTAGCCAACTAATTCCATGAGACGTACCTATAGTTGGTTAGGTGGCCCGAAAGGTACTCACTCCTATATGCCAAAGTTACTCATTTTTGTGCAAGTCCAGTTAACCCTACATTCAAAACTTTAATAAAGGTAGGTCATGAAAATGGTAACTTGATACTGATACTTATTCTGGGAGCTGGCTTTTGCTAAATGTCTGACCAAACTTCCAGCTGCTTACTTCAATCATGAGGAAAAGTAATACTAATACCAAGTATATATTTTAAAATGCTTGATTGGAATAGAAGCAAAGGCTCGTGTGCCAGAAATCTGGATATGGTTGCATGAGATATTCTTATATTCATTTGTTTTTCTGCAATAATGGCGTGACCATAGGCCCAGAATTATGCTGCAGACAGGAATGAAATAGATAGTCTCTGCCTTTTGTGCAGTGATCATCATGAATTGGCGTAACATAATTTGGATGAACTTGACTCAGAGCTCTATACCTACAATTTTAACTTTACAGATTGCACACTTTACATTTTTCAAGTTAATAGGAAAATCTTGAAAGCGAAGAACAGTGAAAATGTTATTGAGAAAAATAAAACAATGAAGTATCTTGAAAAATTTACACATAAATTTAAAATATTGAGGGTGCGTTTACTTTCAGAAAACAGTTTTTTATTTTCTATCTTGATTTTTTGCATATATTTTCAATTTTCATTTTCA
>JAOSBM010000002.1:5890819-5922713 GCA_027568955.1 Erythroxylum tenue | reverse complement strand
ACAGTTTGGTTTTAAAAAGTTTCAATTTCTTATTGCTGGTTTATTATTGTGATGCCATGTGGAGTAGAGTGGTGTTCATCTGTAGTATTCTCTTATCGTAGGATATGTACCGGAATGATCTACGGGTGTTCCGGTGGGTACTCTACGGTAAAGGGGCGCTACAATTTCACTCCATTATTTCGATTTCTTTTCCTTTTTAGTGTTTCCAACTAGTTTTCAGTGAGGCTTTTTATGCAGTGATTAAGGCATTAGGTTTATTTTCAATCGTATTGCATACCTTCGTTTCCTACATATGCAATACTTTGCTCAACAGTGGTAAGCAAAGTTCCGATGTGACTTGCCGCCCCCATTGTAGGAATGTACAAAAATAAGCTTATATCATCAGCAATCAGTTGCAGCGGATTAGAGTTTACTTTTCTGAATCACGTCACTGCTGTAAGAATCCAAAGACTTGATAACTCGATTAATCTAGTTTGATGCTCTGATGCTCAACTCAACCCTTGTGGTAAAAACTAAAACGATAGTTAAGTTTTATAAACTATTGCGAATCTCTATATAGGACAAATTATTCCAGCGAAATAATCTCAAGATAGTAGAAACTTTAGGTATTCTATTGACTGTGACCCTACTCTTCTGTTTTATTTTTCCTTTTCCTTACTTTTGGTCCACAAAGTTGTGACATCTCTCAAGATTAGAATTAGCACTTTGCTTACTGTTTCTTTCATTTCTGATTTCTTGGCTCTTTTAACTGACCATATCGCAGAAATCAGCCGTCCTGAGTTTGCAACATTTTGGGAACAAATCAAGTTTCCAATGCGTGACTCGCTAAAAATTAAATAACGTGAGACTTTCATAAATACAATTTCGTTGTACTTATTCCTATGCTTTTAGGCCTGAAATGATAAAACATAAGCCAAAACCACTTGCTCTTTTTTGTAACTATGTATGTAAGATTATGATGGTGAAACTCTAGTCTTTTTTCTAGTATATTAATATTTGTTGGCTGCATAATGTTATGTGATTAATCTTCGTTCTCGTTAGGTCTCTTAGTCTCAAATTTAGACAAAATTCAATATCATAGCTATGCATGTTCCTAAGGTGAACCGTGAAGTACCTCACATGGATTGGTTAACCACTTGGACAATCTTTAATGTTAACATTAGATTAACAATTCAGCAAAACCATTTCTTGAGTCATGAATATGCTTAAGAGTCTTCCACTTGGATTAACAATTTCGAGTCTTCTTGTCTATTTAATTGCATTAACATAGTTTTTTCCTATTTCAGCACTATGTCATCCCATTTCATTAGGCAATTGGCAAGGCTAAAAGAAAACTGCTATTGAAAAATAAAATAAAATATCAGAACGATAAATTAAAATTTGAAGGTTTGGTGATGTCACCAACTTTTAGATCCATCACTCAATTAGAGAGGCATAAAGGTTAATTAATGTGTAATTAGGCGAACTTAAGAAGGTTGTGACAGCAACCTAAAAGGAATCAACTCATATTCTATGTTTAATATTTAAATACACTTTCTTTTCCTGAATCATCCTTTGTTATGTATTCTATGTACTGAGAGAGTGACTTACTACTAAAAAACATGCAAGTTGGGACTTCAGGGATAGAAACCAAGCGGATGGTTGTTGATAGGTTGTCTTCTTTCCTTTGTGATGTGTTTAGTTTTGGAAGATTAGGAATGGTAATTGCGATTTTGTGTCTCACTGGTTATGTTTTTACATCAAATACAATGTTGGCCTTAAATACAAATATATACATGGCAAGGACCCAATGATTGAATTAAGGCATAGATATAGGCCAGTAGCAAAGCACACAATAATTCAGCCTGTCAGTTGTTATGCGTTTTGTAACGAAAATTGAGTTGTTGTTAATCTTGTTCCATATATTGGTTGAGTTTATATTAGTTACTGATCCAAAAAGCCAAGTCTGTTCACAGAGGTACCAGGGACATGATAACAAAGGTTAAAGAGTTGGATCGCTTTTTATCCAGGTAGATAATATTAAATTCTCTTTTAAAACACTAAGGAACTTGAGGGTTGGATTAGTATAGACGTGTCAACTAATATAGATTAAGGGGTTGGATTATTGAATAAATTGAGATATTTAAGAAGCCATTTTGATGTCTTCGCCTCTATATAGTTTGGTACAGATAGGCCAGCTTTGTAACCATGCTAAATCGTGGGCTTTAGAGAATTGCCCTACATAGCTCAATACCTCTGGGTCAGACAGTTGTTTTCTATCTTTATCTTATCCAAAGAGTTCTCGAAAACCCTAGTAGTTTGTTTGCAGTACACTGTGAGACGGGGCATGTTGGTCTCCCCCGGCTAGCCCAACTTGTTCAATTCAGATCTTCTCCTGAAGGCTATACGTTCCTGTGTTCTGAACAGACATAAGAAATGCCGACTATGATTTAAAAACTTCACGGTTGACTTCTTGTTCCCCAAACTATCCTATTCGTATATCTCAATTTTGTTCTAATATTGAGAGTATGTTTTGGTTCATTTGAGTGAATGGTAACAGAGATTATAATGAATATAGTAAAAAATAAAAATAGATATGACTTATATTATTCATATAATCATAATATATTACAGACTATCTTTTTTTCATTCATTACACGTTTCTTTCGTCTCATATTAACAACCAATCATCTCCTCGGTTTGAGGGCTTGGAATATTCTTCAGTCTAGCCAGTCACTCTGGACAAATAACCCATTCTTTGGTGATTCTTTTCCAACAACTTTCAGCAATCATATAAGAAGTTGTAAATAAATACCCTACTAAAGTTAATATAATTTTATTATTGATTCTAATAGCATATAGCATAGTATCGGTTAATATTCAATATTATTTTTTAAAAAATTATAAAGCAATTTCTTAATTTTGTATAATTAAAAGTTATTTTCTATTATATAATTTATCTTTTAAAAATGTAACTTCTATAAAATTGTTTAAAGAATTTTAACATATATCATATTTTTAATGGTGCAGAATCGGGCTTTAAACACTACTAAAGATCATATTTAATAAATACTGTGATAAACGTTACTTACATGTATAATAAAGTAAAAGCCTAACCATAAAAATTGCAAACTCATTCTGAGTTTCATAAGTGTATTTTCCAATTTTAAGGGGCTTTAAAAAAGGTGCTCCACAGCCTCAACTTCTGCTGGCAAAACGTTTTCCTTTGATGCGTTACCACAGCCCCAATGTAAATTCGGCCCACTCCTTACGCATCAGCCAGGAATCAACGAAAGGACATCAATTTAAATCTTAGATTTTCAAATTGAGAGACATATTAAGAAAGATCAAGAATTGCTACTGTTTATTAGATTTATAGACCCAATTCAATTCAATGAAATCTTCATCAAATGTGAGAATTTTCCCTCATCCGGCTCAATGCTGAAGAATCAGCGGATAAGTTATGGTTAGGGGTGAAATTCTACTCAAACCTAAAGACTATTTTAATAGATAGTTATAATGGGTTGCTTGGGACTTGAACCCGAAACTAGTCGGATGAAGTAGAAAATGGATTTAAAACATCCAAGGCATATTAGCATGGCGTACTCCTGTTCGAGTTGAGGTTTGAACATTATATATATCTTAATCAAGAAAAAGAATCCATAATGAAGTTGATTAGAAATGTAATAGAAAATCTCATTTCATTCTATTATTGGAGCATTTTTGTTGAAAAATTTTATAAAATTGAATATTTTATAAAATTTAAAAAATTGAATATTTTATTGCCATTTTTGAAGTTCGGGTTATAATTGAAAAAAATTGAAAGTTTGAATATTTTATTGTCATTTTTAAAAGTTTGGGCTATAATTACAAAATTGAACAAAGATTGAGTTTTTTTTAATTAACCCTTTAACAAAAAAGAAAACTATTTCATCAATAAGCAAAAAAATTTCATTTTGTAATAATAATTGATTTGAATTAATAATGAAGTTAAATATAATCATGTTTTGATAATTGAAACAATAAAAAAGATTTACTCTTTAAATAAAACCATATCCACTTAATCTAATACAATAATTACATCTTACATAAATCGTTATTCTCCTCAAATTTTACTTAAAAATAAAACAACATAAATAAATATAACAAATATTAGATTCAATTAAGAAAAATAAAATAAAATAAAAATATCTTAAAACTTCTCCGTCATTAATGCTACACTAACACTACAAGAAAATTACAATTAGCGACAGAAAATTACCGACGGAAACAATATCGTAGTAAATTACCGACAGAAAATTAGTTTCCGTCTATAACATTATTGGAAAAAAGTACATTTTGCGACGAACAAAATATCCATCGGCAAAGGTGGAGGAAAATTATCCCGACAATTTTTTCGACAAAATATACTGATAGAAGAGCAATATCCGTCAGTAAAATAGACAGGAATGCTTGGCAGCATAAATAAGCGTCAGAGTGCACCGATATAAATGGATTCTGTAAGTAAATTACCAACGGAATAACTATTTCGTCGGTAAAATTGAAAGTTAAATGTCGTCATTAGCTTCGGTTTCAACGCTTTTAATAAAACGGAAATGACGTCGACCAAATGACGTCGTTTTCATACAGTGTTAAACTTACCGAAGCCCACCCTGTGGTGTTTCACTCTTTGGTTTCCCCTCTGTCTTTTCTTCGCTTTCTCCTCTGTCATCGTGAATGGTTATGTGTTGTCGTCGCTGTCCGTGGTCCCCTGTTGTCCGTTGTTCCTTGTCCCTTCTCTACGTCCATCTTCTTCCATCGTGTGCCATCGTCGTTGTCTTCATTTAATCATCGGTTGAGGTAAGTGGTCCATCTAGTTTTACTTATGATGGTGATATTGTTGTATTTGGGTTTTATTTTTTACTGGGTTTTGTGTACTGCTTTGATTGTATGGGTTAATCGTTGATTGTATGTTTTGTTTAATTTGATTGTATGGGTTTAATCATCGGTTGTGACTTCATTTAATCGTCAGTTGTGTAATTTGTGTTTTGTGTTTTGCCTCATTATGCAGTTGGGATGGTGTACTGCATTTGGTTTTGTGTTTTGCCTCATTATGCAGTCATGTACTGCATCCATCTTCTTCCATCACGTGTTTTACTGCTTTGATTGTATGGACCTTATGCTTTACTGCCTATTGATTTTTATAATGCATTATGCTTTACTGCCCATTGATATTTTTGTAATGCATTATGTTTTATTACTATACTTGTCTGCATTTTACCATTATTGTGTGATGAACGACAATAAAATTTTATTAAATGCAACATTCTACAATGGAATTTGATGGTAAAATTGTTAAGCATAATAGTTATGATTCCATGAAAGATCCTAATGATTATAGTCATATTTACTCAATTGATATGATTTATTCTTTATCATAGGTAGTTTTTGAACTTAAAAGAGAAGATGGATTGGAAGCTAATCATTTATAAGCATCATGAGAATGATAAATAGAAATTCATCAAGAATATTATGTTTTAAGAATTTTTTTCTTTTTTTAAAGAATTGAAAAAATTGATTCATTAAAAAGGTTGGAACCCAAATTACATAACATCCTAGCAATTTGGGTGAGACCAAGATAACATGGATCTTGAGTTGTAAGAAATTGTTGTAGTCTTGCCTAACCCTCATAAGTGAAAAAACTCAGGTATTAAGGGAAGTAGCCACTCTACAGATTTGAATTGCATCTTACTCACACTTACCCATTACTTGTAAAAATGAATGAAGCAACCTATAATAGATATTGGTTGAAGAAAAAGGAGTTGGGTTAAGCTAATAACTTAAAAAAGGAATTACTTGGGAGGCAATCCAAAAAAAAAATTTAATTTTTTATTCCTTCATCCCATTTTCATTTAACTTGTTATTAAAAATTATTGTTTGTTTAGTTTCCTTTTTTTTTTCATATTTTAGCATTTACAATGAGGCACTATAAAGTCTAAGCATGAGGGATAAATTGTTCTCGGATTTACTTAATTGGGAAGTTTCCTTTTTATTTTTTATGGATTAAATTATTATACGTGTTATGAGATTAAAATATTAAGTATGAAAGTGTAATACATTGAATGGTTTAATTAACTTGAGGTATAGGTTTTAATTAACATTTAAAGTTGAATTAAAAAAGAATGGGCAAAAACTTTTTGGTAAATTACTTAAACTTTATGAGCTTTTTTGCCATATGAGATTGAGACATCTATGTCAATATGTGTTTTTTATATTTCATATTCTTCTTGTGGATGTATCTTTAGAACTTCCTTTGAACCATTTTGAGATTACATTGATATGTGTATGCTTGAACAAAATAAAAGACATATTTGAATTAATCATTTAACTTAAATAGGCTACTCGATAAAATATCTCTTATCATCCCCTTTGAGCCTTTAAAACCCCTAGAGTATTTTATTTAGTTAGCACCAGATAGGGTTTTTCATATGTAGGACTTCACCTTGACTACTTCATTCATTGCCACAAGGAATCATCATAAACTATCCATTATCATAAACTATTTTTATTTTTTTAAGGATCAAATATGGAAGTTTCATTCATCTAAATATAACCTTTTTCCTTTTTGAAAGAGGAAAGAAAAAGACATTATCCAAAAACTCTTTCTTTTACAAACTCTAAGTTTCTATACTAAGCTAAACTTATTTTCAATTGAACAATGGAATGATGTTCAACCAATATTGTCATCATTTTTCATATTTTGATTAAATATTCAACAAAATTTAGAAACGTAAACCTAAAAATACAAAATTTTAATCCATTTGTTTATAGTCAATAGAAATTCATAAGAATCCATCAATACTAGGAAAAAATATCATGTTGACTTCAAGAAAATCCTCACTTAAACCTACAGACTTACATTTAGTCTCTAACCTAAAACAGCCACCCTGTTTGAAAATATATCATTTCATTTGTCTATCTAAAAGGTTAGAGTTACTATTATTCTTCCCTTTAAAAGTTACTTTGTTATTTTAAATTGACGTTCTTAGTTTTTCATAATTGAATTTGTTTCTATAGGAAAATTTTAAGGTGACAGAATAAGCTTCCGAAGATTAAGAACATCAGTTTTTTTGGGCAAGTAAGATTGTTCGCTTCTCCTCTTTCTATTAGTCATAATTATTTCTTTTTTAGATTATAATGCCTATTTAGTTTACTAGTTTTATGTCTTTGTTAAATTTTCATAATATTATTAAATTTTATGAATTTTGAATGATTTAAGGTTCAATACACTTTATTCCTTTGTGTTTCCTCGTATTGATCTTTTAAGCTTTATTTTTATTTATCTTTAGTGCATCATGTTATCAAGTATATAGTTTTTGATACTTGATTTTTATGTGTCATCCATCAGTTCCTTAGTTTTAGTCTTTCATAATTATAAAAAAATGCAAAGCTTTAGAGATTAATATTGTAGGTTTTTCATATTTATGTTCAAGTCTTTATTCACTGTTCATATCCAAAACATACATATGCCCACGATCATGTCTAACTGGTCTACTAAGATTATGATTTCCATTAGGTTGTCCTCTTTTCAAAATTTTAATCATCTTTTCTTACCTATCCATCCTCTCCCAAATTTTTCTAAAAACCATGTTAAATCATTCAAACTATCATTGCATAATGTTTATGACAAACTTATGGATTATTTAGATCTCCTATTTAATTTGATGCTTCCTCCCCATTAGACATTTTCGAAGTTCCATTAGGTTTTGATTTTGTTTTCATTTTGGATTAAGATTTTGTTCAACCAATTATTTAGGTAACAATGTCAAGGCTTCATATATTCTAGTCTACTATTATGGTAATATGGTTAGCCAATGTCTTTTAATAACATGTACCACAAGTTTGTAATAGAATTAATTGACCAATGCTACTGTCCCGGCCATTAAATGGTTAGTGTTTGTTTTTTAATGAATGTTTTAGGTTATTTTAAGTATAAATAGATTACATATGAATTATGGGAGTGATCTTAGGCATAATAGAGAGTTGTTAAGAGTTTTGAGAGGCACGAGAGTGGATTTATTCATTACATAACATATATTAAGACTTTGTTTATTGGTTTTATCATAAAAATTACTTTTTAATTTGTATAATTACTACAATTAGGACAATTGCTTGTATAATTCGCAACAATGAATCTGATTTGGATTATATGACTAATTAACTACGTCATTTGGTCTTACCAAGATTTGAATTTTGTACTGTACCGGCCAGAAATAGTACAAAATTATGTTCAAAAATACCGACCAAATACTTGCAAATATCGTGAATTTTAAAAATTGAAGGACTTTTTAGAAATTTTTTTAAAAATTTGCAATTTTTTCCTTCCCACGTCCCTCCTCCCTTTTTTTAATTAACTATTTATTTCAATTTTTATAGTGATTTTTAAATTTTATTTTTAAATAAAATAAATATTTTTATTACACATAATAATTATACATTGAATAAAACTGTAAAATAAATTATTTTAATTAAATTTATTTTAATATTTATTAATAAAAATTATTTTTAAAATAAATAATTTAAATTTTATTATTTATAAACAAATATTTATTTTAAAATATATTTTAATTATTAAATCAAATTTTATTTAAAATTTATATGTTTTAAAACATAATAATTAATTTTACAAATTTAAATTAAATTAAATTATTTACAATTTTAGTAATAATTAATTTTAATTAATTAAATATGTAATATTTAATTAAAATTGTTTAAATTCTTATTAATAATTAATATATCAACTAATTAAATATAATAGTAAATTAAATAATATATGTTTTTGTTTCAGGTTTCACTTTTAATTAGTTATTTTCTCATCACTTCTTGTTGTAAATTGTAATAATTAGAAAGTCAAGGATCTTTATTGTTCTTTTTATTTGATGTTTTAATGTAATTATTATTTATTATACGATAAAATTGTAATATTTCAAATACTTTGTATTGTTCTTAATTTTATAGTTGTATGATGATAATTGTCTTTTTTATAATAATTGTGGTTATTATTTATATGTGAAATATTTGAAAATTATTGTTATTTCATATTAATTGTGGTTATTATTTATTATTATGAATTTTGGAAATATGGTTGATGTAAACTTATAAACTATACAAGACAACTGTATAATATAACAATGAATTATTTTGTAATTTTAAAAAAAATTAGGAATTATTGTGCAAATTTAAAAAATTACCTGAAACGGTACCCGGTGTTGACCGGTACCGGTACATTACCGTACCAAAATCCAATCTGGTACTAAGTTCGGTACGGTATTGGCAACATTGGGTCCTACTAATGCACTTAATATTTTTTTGAAGTTAATGAATTAAGTATTGTATACAAATATAGGTAGGTTGTAGTTGTTTATTTAATGAAATTTCAATGTATGACAAACTCCTAGAAAAGTATAGTTATCATTCGATGCAGGTAAAATTTAAACATATTAACTGGTTTATGTTTAGGATGTTTAAACATTAAATTGCTATTTTGATGGGACACATTTTTATAACGATTGAAGTTGCCTATTTTTTATAACATCTTGTTACACTGTGAAATTCATTATTAAGACTTGCACTCCTATGTGTGTGGGACCTTTTGAATTTGATATATACTATATAATTTATCTTTAATTCTTTCTTTAGCGCTATTGATTTATATAAAATCAGTGAACATTCAAATATAATTCCAAGTCATGCAACAACTATGAGTTTTAAAGTTATAAAACCCCCTAAATTTACAATGCTATAGTGGTGCCATCATAGTATATGTCACAATGGTCCCCATGTGTTGAATTGATTGCTACACTTTTTATGTTTGATGATTATTATTTCCATCCAAGATCAATCTCAAAGTACCAATATGGAGAATAGGAGAAAAACTTTCTTTTTTGAAGGAATTGAAAAAATTATGAAAAGTTCAAATTCTTGTCTTCTATGGAACTATGGAGACCGTAATGAATCAAATACATTATTGCTAGATGATTCACAATATAAGGTTTTACGTAATCTAGCATATAAATTTACTATTTACCTTTTATCTTTATTATAGGTGCATAATTGCTTTATTTGTTTCATGATTTTACACCTTCCTATTTTTATGTCTAACCTCTCTTTTTTTTAATGTAGGGAGTTGAAGTGTTTCCTCACTCGTACCGATATTAAGATAATAACAAATCTACCTTAGGTGAGATACTCTAATGATTGTTATTTCTCTATTTTTAAGTTAATACTATTTAACTACCTACTAATGCTTCAAACTTATCTTGTTTCTTTATTCTTATATATATATGGTTTTGGACAATATTGGAAGGTGATCTTCATATGTATTTAGGGCATCACAGGTTCCGAATTATGTTACTTAGAATCCATATGATCAACATGCCATATGTCCGTAGTGCTTTTACTTGTATGAGTGAAATTCCAAATTCTTTTGTTAAAAGAAGGTCCAAATGTTTAATCCTAAGGAAGGTTCCATTTATTTTCCATATGTGATTTCTTCTTGCCCAATCATCTATCCTCACCAGGTCATCTTCATAGCAATTATATTGCAATACCTCTTAAGCTGGATCCATAATGAAAAATATGATAAAGTAATACCAAGTTTTTAGTTGTAATTATGTGAATAAACAAAAAACCATAGAAATTTATATTTTTATAATTTAAAAGCGTTTCTATTATTAGGACTATAGACAAAGAAATCATAATACAAGATAAAAAATTCTTATTAATTATCTAGTAGTGACATCTTGAGCACTCTTTTAATATTTCTCCATTAAGATGAATTACAAAAAGGCATAAGTAGCAACTTAATTCCAATATTTGCAAAACAATGATTAATTGCATTATTCATCCAATATAACTTATAATCTTGATCCTTTTTGGGTTCTTATATATCTTTAAATGAATCTTTTCTATCATGAATCTTATATAATCATAGTCTATTGTTACAATAATATAGCTTGAATACTCTCGGTATTATCCCACATTCATTATGAAGACAACAAAAGAACATTTTAGGGTGTTGATAAGCCATTGTGATTAGTTCAAGCCTTCATTTAAATGTTTATATATGAGCGTCGGTTTGAGTATTGTGTTTAAGTTTGTGTATTATTTGAACTATGGTTGGTTAATAATGTGTTTAAACATGTTTATGTTGGTGAATAATGGAAAAATACAGTGCTTTTGTTGTTAGTTAGTGATGAATTCAGGGTTTCCTACAAAATGTTCGATGAAATGTCTAAATCCATGTCAAACAATGTATCCCTCATTTATGATGAATTTATGCTATGTTTTAGTTGTCGACATTTTATATGAGAGATATGTTAAGACAATTAAAGTTTCAAAAAAAAAAGGAAAAATGAACTGAAGAAAATAAAAGTTAACCAATTAACTTTTAGGTTTCCTTCCACTTGTCTTTTCAAACAATGGGTCATTAGACTTCAAATATCATTATATTTCATATCTTATAACTACTTTTATTTTTGCACAACCTATTGAAAATATGTTTGTCCACATGCTTTCTAATTTTAAGGTTTAAGAAACTCATCCGACAATGCAACTATCACCCATATTTTTTGTAACATGGTTCTATTATTACCATATTTTTATTTAAATTTGTTATCTGTTAGCAAATTGATAAGAGGATCTCATTATCTTTTTTGATTATAATCAAACTTTCGCTAGATATAGAACCTAAAAACTTGGAATATAATTGGTTTGGATAGAACAATGTAAGGCTAATATCACTTGAATGCACGCCCTACCATAGTTCTTGTTTAAATTCAAACTTTGGAAATTAGCTTATAAGTGATTAATTCAAACATGATTACTTGAACTTCAATGTGATTAATTCAAACTTAGTATTAACATAAGAAATTCATAGGTTTAATAGACATGACAATTCTTTGCATAATAAACCCCTAGGACGCTATATAGGCTGGAAATTCATGATGCAACTCCTATAAGGCTTATTAGTGAAAAATTCCACGAGCTTAGGAGTCACAGCAAGAACTTGCTTTCTCGATTCACAGGTGTAAACAATGCCACGTACCATAGCAATTATTTAAAATTAAACTTTGGAGATCAACTTGTAGGTGATTAATTCAAGCATAAATACTTGAACTTCAATGTGATTGCTCGATGTAGTGTTGGATTTAATACATGTAGGTGCTTTTTTTAACTTCTTAATGTCACTTCTTACAGGACATTGGTTGACATATTGTTTTATTTGACTAATTTATACTCATATATGTTGTCTATCAATCAAATTGTCCAACTTATGTTCATATTTGGAAATTTGTTATAATAATTAATGGTTAGATTTATGGATTACAGTTCATTTATAAGGATATTATGACTTAGAATTAATGTGGTGATTGTCCAATCACTAAGGTGGAATTGGTTGTGATTGAGTTTTCTAATTGTGAACTCATATGATGGTATAAGTTCGTTTCAATTTGGAGGGAAAATGGTCAGAGACCTATAAAAATTAGGGGATATTATGTAAAGTAAAGATTAAATGTTCGGTGAACTTAGGAGAAATGAAGGATACAAACTATGAAATCACTTTTTTAAATAACAGTTTTGCATAAATGAGTAATGTTGATAGATCTGGATGTATAGATGATTAACACCCAATGATTTCATTAATCCTGAGTTTCTTGAGGGAGTTGAATCTTTGATTCACTATGCATGTTCTCAACCTGCATATATGGATGACCCAAAGATCAGATGTCTATGTAAAAAGTGCAAACATATTCGTTTTCTTTCAACTGATGAAGTGAATCTCCATTTGTTAAGAAAAGAGATTGTTCCAAATTATTTTGAGTGGGCACAGCATAGGGAGCCACTAATTTGTAGCACCTTAAGGGGTAATGAAGTAAACTCGTCAATAAATATGGATGAGTTTGAAGGGGGCCGGATTTAGAATAAATAATTTAGGTGCAACTGAAAATCCTTACATTCAAATGGTTTGTGATGCATCTGGTTATACCTTTTAGGAAAATATAGAAAATCTTGAAGAAGAACCAAACTCATATGCAAATTTTTTTTGACTTACTAGAATCAGCTGACCAAGAATTATGGCCAAATTGTGAGTCTATGACTCAATTATCTTCAATTGTTCGAATATTGAACATAAAGTTTGAAGGGCATATTTCTTATCAAAGTTTTGATAAAATTCTTGCTTGGTATAATGAATCATTGCCTCCTGATCATACAATGGTCGATAGTTTTTACAATATGAAGAAACTTATTAGGGGTCTTGGTTTGCCAGTTGAAAAAATTGATTATTGCAAATTGGGATGTATGCTGTTTTGGGGAGATGATGTGGAATTACAAGAGTGCAAATTTTGTAGTTAATCTAGGTTCAAACCTAGAAAGCGTGCTATGAAACATAAATTAGTACCTTAGAAGTGAATGTATTATTTCCCGCTAACTCTGAGACTTCAAAGACTATATCTTTGATGTTACTGCATCTCACATGAGATGACATAATGAACATGAACAGGAAGATGAAATAATAAGCCATCCATCGGATGCACTGGCATGGAAACATTTCAATAACATCTATTATGAGTTTATAGCTAAAAGTTGAAATGTTAGGTTAGGATTATCGACAGATAGATTCTAACGTTTTAGTCAATCCTACCAACAATATTCATTACGGCCAATCATAATTACTCCTTATAATTTGCCTCAATGGATGTGTATGAATGAGACATATATGTTCTTGAAAATGATTGTACCAAGACCTACAAATCCAAAACATAAAATTAATGTATTCTTACAATCATTGGTATCTGAATTGCATCATCTTTGGGAATATGGTGTGGAGACATATGATGTGTCTCTTAAACAAAATTTGTGTTGAGAGCAACTTTGATGTGGACTATTAGTGATTTCCTGACATATGCTATGTTGTCTGGATGGAGCACAACAAGAAAATTGGCTTGTTCTTATTGTGGCAATGATTCTAATGCATTTTATCTTCCAAACGGGGCTAAAATATCTTGGTTTGATAACCACATGAAATTTCTTCATCCAGATCATCCATTTAGATGCAATAAACAAAAGTTCATTAAGAATAGGATGGTACAAACACCTCCTCCCCCTCATAAAGCTGGTAAAGAGATATTACAGGAGATTGATGAATTAGGATTGCTGAAAGTTACAAAATTTAAAGTTAATGAAGTTAATACAAGCATTAGTAAAAACTTTGGTTGGAGAAAATGAAGCTTCTTTTGGGATTTGCCATATTGGAAAATTAATTTAATACGTCATAATCTAGATGTGATGCATATTGAAAAAATATTTTTGACAATTTGTTCAATACCATGACAAACATTGAAGAGAGGACAAAGGACAATGTAAAATCACGAGTTAATTTGAAACTTTTTTGTAGAAGGAATGAGTTAGATAAAGATCCTCACATCAATAAATATTCAAAAGCATGATACACTTTGGACAAAATACAAAAAGAAATTTTGTGTGAAAGGTTGAAAAGTCTAAAGTTTCCCAATGGTTATATTTCAAACTTGGCAAGATGTGTGGACATGAGGAAGTACAAATTATTTGGGATGAAAAGTCATGATTGTCATATGTTAATGCAAAAGCTAATTCCAATTGCATTTTGGGAGTTGCTACCAAATAAGGTTTGGGAAGCATAACAGAATTAAGTTTGTTTTTCAAAAGCTTAACATCATCTGAAATAAAGTTGGTTGAAATGGAAAAACTAGAAAGGGAAATTCCAGTAATCTTGTGAAAATTAGAAGAGATTTTTCCTCCAAGCTTCTTTGGCTATATGGAGCATCTACCCGTACATTTAACACATGAGGCTAAACTTGCTGGTCCAGTTCAATATCGATGGACATATCTGTTTGAGAAGTAATTATAGTAAATATTTAAATTGAATTTATAACATGTTTTAATCACATAATTATAATAATCCTATTCGTTAATGTAGTTATTTGCATCACTTGAAGAAAAATGTCAAAAACAAGGCTAGAGTTGAAGGTTCGATATGTAATGTTTATTTAGTGAAAGAAGCAAGTACATTTTGTTCACATTATTTTGAGCCACATGTGTACACAAGAGAAAGAAAAGTTCCTTGTAATGACGATGGGCAAGGAACGGGTGATGTTGATGGTAACTTATCCATTTTCACATATCCTAGACGAACATATGGACGGTCAACAAGAAGAATGTTAACAGAGGAAGAAATAGACACTGCCTATGGTTACATTTTATTGAATTGTCAAGAGGTTTAACCTTTCGTGTAGTAAGTTGAAGTTGATTTTGAAATTGATTAGGGCTTTCGAAGTTAGTGTTGTTCACAACTAAAATACATAATAATTCTTTTAGATTATACGAGGAATGGTTATGCGAGCTAATGCCCAAAAAATACAGGATGATATCAATAAAGAAGTTAAAAGACACTTTCCTCAATGGTTCGAGAAATATGTAAGTTTTTACTTACAATTATTGAAATGGTTGAATTATCATATCAAAGTGTTCAAATGATATTGTACTATTTAATATGATAATTTATTTTTGTGTAGGCCTAAAAAAATCCAATAGAGAACAAGTTCATATGTGATCCTGCAAAAGGAACTTTGCGAACTGTTAAATCGTATATGGTGTATTTCGTTAATGAATACAAATTTCATACAAAATATCATGGTTATAACATGACAACAATATATAGTGGGGTTTGAAACAGGAAGAATTGATGGATTACTATGGTAAAATTACTGAGATACTTGAAATTGAGTACCTTGCATTACCAATAAAGCGGAGTGAGATATTTAAGTGTGACTGGTTTGATCCAACTCTTAATGTTGATACAAAAGTGCACAGCCAATACAATCTAGTTGAAATTAATCAGAAAAGAAGATTTAGACAATTTGAACCTTTCGTGTTAGCGATGCAAGTGATTTAGGTGTTTATGTCCCTTTTCCCAACTTATGTCGAGATAAGTCAGATTGGTTGGCCGTTTGCAAAGTTAAACCTA
The DNA here is from genome assembly GCA_027568955.1 of Erythroxylum tenue. Lineage (NCBI taxonomy): Eukaryota > Viridiplantae > Streptophyta > Magnoliopsida > Malpighiales > Erythroxylaceae > Erythroxylum > Erythroxylum tenue. The sequence continues at coordinate 5,906,689 of JAOSBM010000002.1, read as the reverse complement.
GATGTATTTTTGAATTACATAGAAAAGGAGAAAATAAGAGAATTGAAATTGTAGTGTTTCAAGAAAATGTTTATGAAATAAATTCATGTTTTACATATAACGAGAATGAACCTTTGAACGATCCAAATAATGAATATGTTGAAATTTTATCTGAAGAGGATGAGGAGGGCGAGAGATCTAAAGAGGAGCCTAAGCTTGATTATAATTCTTCATAAAAGAAGATGGTGATGATTTTGATTTACAATTAAGCGATCATGATAGCGATTAATTTATGTTTGTAATAGAATATTATATGAAATAATCTATTATTGATCAACAACATATTATTATATATTGAATTTATATTGTTCTATTACTAGAATATTCAATAAAATTTAAATTTCAAGTTAAAAATATGTCACCAAAGAGAAAATAAGATATGGTGCGGGCAAGGATCAGGTTATCACGATTTCCATCAGCCAGTGCAGTTCTAGGTAAAGCATCATCTTCTACAGATGCTACAGAATCTGTAAGTCCATGTACTGCACATCCAAATAAGGCATTACCTTCCTGACCTGCAATCCCTATACAATCACCTTCTGTACCTGATGCTACACCATCCTGCCCTGCTACACCATCCACCTTTCCTCCTTCATCCATCACCTCTATACCAACAGAGATATCAGGGGTAAATGTTGCGGATGAAGGAGGCAACTTCCAACTGGAGCTAAGGGAGTTAATGGAAGAACTTACATCATAATTGTCAACAATTTGTGAGTGGAAATACATGAAACACCATAAGTTTATAATGAAGTTATAGGTTTTAATTTGAAAATGAGCTAAAATTGCTTTTATATTAAGTTAGTTCCGTCTGGAATGTGCTCAAGAAACATGTCATCCAAGTTCAAGGAGAAGATTGATCTTGAGAGTTATATATAGAAGAATATCTTTCAGGTGACAAAGAATTTTTATTATCAGGAGTTTAAAGTACAAAAAATATTCTTTTGTATTTTTATCTAATTAATTTTATATATTAATTAGATAATATTGTAGGTTATAAGTATTTATGATATATTTTTCCTTTTTTTCAGAAAGAATTTTTTTGGGACTCTAAATTTGACGCAGTTATTTATAAAGTATGGGAGAGGCGAGCTCGTACTTATTATAGAGATTTTCTTGATGCGATATACAAGACTAGTGTACGACCTCCATATATATATGAAAAAATACGGAGTCGTTGGTAGTAGTATTGGACATTACCCGAGGCAATGTCCATTTTAGAGTGTAATTCTGTTAACAAATGTCGAGGACCGGAGGGAGAGAGTCTTTCTGTACATACTGGAGGATCTATTACCCACCAAGAGCATACAAAGAAACTTGTAAGGATTTACACTTTACACTTATATTCTGATTTTTTTACTTTGATGTATAAAATTTGATTTCAATTTAATTTGATGTGTGAATTTTGGAATGAAAATATATATATATATTATAGAGAATGATAATGTTATAAATGTCTAGTGCTATATATTGTTGTGTTGTTGAGTTACTTTCTTTGTTCAATAGGAGGTAAATATCATAAAAATATTTAAAAAAACTTTGTCGAAATTTTTGTAAATTGTAGTTCACTTATAATATTTTATTCGTAATGATATAGTTGAGCAAAAGGGGAGGGGCAACTCCTCATTGCAGCAGTCAGAGCATCCGCATTCACCAACTGCATAGCTCAATTGTAACTACTCTCAATTCATTTTGTATGAATTAGATACTTATTGATGTAGATAATAATTTTTATTATCAATTAAGATAATTTTTATTTTATATTATCAATCAACTTACTGTTTAGACAAATTAATTGTAGAAATAATCAAAATATTATCAACAGATAACTGTAGAAATTAATTATCAATAATAAGATTATCAATCAAAATTAAATGTACAAATTACATGCAGGAAAAAAATTAAAAAACAATATCGATGCATTTACCGACGGAATAACAATATTCGTCAATAAATTTAGTAGTAAATTTAGCAACGGAATAAGAAAAATTCGTTGGTAAATTTACCGATGGAACACAACTTACCATTGCTATATTTTCTGACGGATTACCAAAAATTTGACTGTCGCTAAATTTATTGACGGACATACAAATTCCGTTGCTAAATTTACCGACAACACAAAAGTTACCATCGCTAAATATAGAGAAGAAATAGAAAATGCCCGTCGGTATATTAGGGACAGAATATTTTTATTCCGTCGCAAAAGATTACTTACGATTGTTTCTTCGATGACTCGCGCTGTTAGTAATTTCCGTTACCAACTTTGCTTACTGACGAAAAACTTTCACATTTCGTTGGAAATTTTTGTCGTAATCCTCATTTTTGTTGTAGTGTAATCTACAAATATATCACCTAAATGACATTAACACTCGTTGTACTATAAATACATTGTTTTAAAATGTTTACATATTAAAGACTCACAAACCCGTCACTATAAATGCTTTGATTTAAAATGTTGACATATCTTTCACGTTAGTGACACATTAATAGCATAATGATATGATGCATTCACGAAGAATTTGGGCAACTCAGAAATACTATATGAGTCATTATATGCTCATATGACATGCTTATATTGTTCGTTTTTTACATCATTATCATGCTAACCTAATATCTGAAACTAATATTTTCATTAGTTTTATTAATAGAAAGGATTAATTAAGAAAATTATTTGCATTAAAAATTTTAAGTAAAAATAGTACAAATATTTTTTTTTGGTTAACTCACGAGATGTTCTGGGTGAGTCCGACCTGTCGGCAATACCTTTAAATTATTACCACGCGTAGATTAATCCCCACTTATACCTTGTGAGACCTGTAGGATAACTCAACACTACTATCAAGTATTTAATACTGTTGCATCCACGAGCGAAATTCGAACTCTCCAATTTTGCTTAAGCAAAGATCAACTCCTTATCGCTGAAATTCGGCGGTGGGTGGTAACATAGTAGAAATATTGGATTTTATAAAGAAAACATTGGATTTTCTTTGTAAAATCCAATATTTCTTTGAACGATACCGTTACTATAGCATACAAATTTTACAAAGAAAATCTAATAACTGAAGGACAATATCTATTTTCAATTACTTATTAAATTAGTTATGCTCTTACAAACTTTCGTCATTGTATTGAATTTAAAAACACAGATCAAATATATATAGACCAATTGTTTACCGAAGTTGCAAAAGTAGGAACAAAGTTTTGTCAGAAATTAAGATCTCTACCAGCTATTCAATTTCCTATAATAGCTCAAACTAATCCAATCCGAAGACGAAACTCTTTTTCAGAACAATCTTCTACATCTCCCAATCAGCCTTTTAAGCAGATCATCTTCTTTTTCTATTCCATGAACTCTTCAATGCCCTGAAAGACAAAATCAAGTTAAAATTACTCATCCTCCCATAAATTATAACCAAAGGCAATTAGATAATATACAAAATCAGATTACTACTCTTTCTACTTACGTTCAACAAAAACTGGTAAAGTTATTAGTGATTCTGTTAATTCTAAGCAAACCAATGTCCCAAGAAAAAGGATAAGAGGAGGATTCCTAATTTTAGTCGACTTATAAGATTTGATAACGCCTTACTTTTAACTCGAGTTTTAAATAGCAAAGTGATATTAGAACTTACAAGTGTCTCCCACGTTTTGTGTTCGAATCGTGTCATAATGATCTTGCACCGATCATTCAGTACGGGATAATATGGGCTACTCGCAAAAGCGTGAGCTGCCACAAAAACGTGATGAGCTTATAAGATTTGATATCGCCCTACCTCCAAGCAAAGTGACTCGAGTCGAAGGTAGGGCGTTTCTACATCTCCCAATCAGCCTTTAAGTAAATTGCCCCACTCACTCCAAACTACACGAAGAGCGAGAAAGAATGAGGTTACCCATCAAGGTCCCTCAACTTGAGGAATACCTTTTTCTTAAATGTCATTGCTTAAGCGGAGATCAACTCCTTACCGCTGAAATTCGGCGGTGGGTGGTGACATGGTAGAAATATTGGATTGATAAGAAAATTGAAAATATCATTGCTTCATTTAGTTTATATCTCGGCATAAGAAATTTCGTAAAGAATTAACACTTTTAATTTCAAACACTTTTAATTTCAACAATTACAAAAAACATTTATAATTATTTAACACGGAGACAGTAGATACAGAAATAAAAAAAATGAAAATGAAACTTGACCAGAAAGCACAAGAAAAAAATTTAAAATAAAGATGGAACAACGTGTGTTTCGCGCATGAAACGGGGATAGACTCTACCTAGCTTGATATGGAAGCGCTCCGAAGGACAACAGTTTCGATGGTGAGACCTGCCCCATATCCAATCACAACACCCCATTCCATTCCTTCACCAGTTGTCTTCTTTTTCTCATCCGAAGACCTTCTCCTCATCTCGTCCATTATGAAGAAAACGGATGCAGTGCCCATGTTTCCGTACTCACTGAGAACGTGCCTCGTTTTGGATAATTTCTCTTGTTTCAGGCCAAATATGGATTCAGTCTTGTGGATAATTGGTAAACTTGGCTGGACTATCCAAAACAATGAGTTCCACTCATCAGTACTAATGCCCTGTGAAGTAAATGCCTCAACCAAGCACTTCTCAAGGTTCTGAGACACCAACAAAGGCACGTCTCTTGAGATATGTGGCATGAGACCGGTTTCTCGCAACTGGCCAGTGATTCCTTCGTGGGAGTCGGGAATTGTTGTCTGACTTTCAGATACAATATGAAACAATGGTCTTTCAACAACTGATATATGATCAGCACCGACAATCAGAGCAGCTGCACCATCCCCATTCGTGGATTGAAATGCCAAGGAAGCAAAACTGGCAGCAGAAGGACCTCGAAAAAGAGTCACCAAGTCCAATTCAGAGCTCACCACAAGAACTCGTGAACCAGCATTGTTTTCTGCAATGTCCTTGGCAATTCGAAGCATAACTGCGCTAATGAAACAACCCTGTTGATATATCATCACTCTCTTTATGGATTGGTCAAGTCCAAGAAGTCTTGTAAGATGCAAATCAGCTCCAGGCATGTCTACACCACTAGCAGAAGCAAATATGAGGTGGGTGATTTTGGATTTTGGTTGTCCCCATTCTTCTATAGCTTTTAGTGCTGCTTCCATACCCAGTTTTGGAATTTCTTCAACTAGAATATCCTGGCGTGCATTGAGAGAAGCACCATCACTGGAGCAGAGGCCTGGGTTCTCGTTCAGAACTTCTTCAGTCAGATGAAAGTGCCGTTTTCTGATCGTTGATTTCTCACCTATTCGCCAGAGTACACATATCAGTAGCTAAAAAAAGATACCAAACCAACTAACAGGTTTAAATTGTGTTAGTCCCTTGCTATTATTAATATTATCAGTCAGTCTATTTATTATATCTGCAACATCAATCACTTACACATGTGTTTGAACTTCTCTTTCAACTCTGTCAGGTACTCAGTTTTGGTGACTCGAAAATAAAAATCAGGATAATCAGTTTGAGACATATAATTTGGTGGGTTTGCTGTGCCAATGGCCAATATTTTGGCTAAACCTGGACATGGATTATAAACTTCTTGGCTTTTCTCAACCTGAGACATTGGCAGTCGCTCTGTTGAGGAGATGGAATTGGTAGTTAGTGGTGGTGTGGTGGTTTAATGGTGATGTTAGAGAAGATACAAAGGCTGGAGAGGAACTCTTCAAACTGGCATTTATATTTCGTGCTGGCTTTGCCCAAATGTTTTGGGTTTCCTATTTATAAACTCAAAAGTTACTAAACTTAAATCACACAAATAGATTACGGGAAGAAAAATTAATCTCATACTTCATATAAATAATTTATACTAAATTATCATTACCAATAACTTATTTTAAACGTATACTTCATTTTTATTACTAAACCCTTACAAAGATGGATGATAAAAAACTTGAATTGAAAACGTTTTGGTTGGCACAAGACTATATATGATCCAATTTGACAATCAACGGATTGTATTAGCGGTTAGCTGATAGCGGATTATATAAGTTGATTTGATCAACGAATAACATCAAATTATTTAGTATTAGTTGTTTATGTGTAAAATAACTTCTGAGGACATGACTTAAAAAACTTTATTAGAACATGAATATTATATCTTAGTATTTTATTGAATATTCTTATAATAATTTAGATTTTCAATCCTGATAGTTAGTGATGCAATTAAGTAAAAAAGGTAAATTTATTAATCACACAAATGTCTTATTTGTTAAGTAATTTATTTAAATTTTATAATTTCTAATTATTGTGTACATCTAAAAAATATAAAATAAGATACGCCAATATATTTTAGAAATAATGAACATTAAATGCTCTGATATTTGTTAATAAACTAATAAAAATGAGAGGGTCTGAGAGTACAAGAACTAATACCTTCCTTTATAAGTGACGAAGTGGAATAGAATAGAATTAAACAACCAGGCACAAGATGTTCTTTTCTTGCTTTTTACTCATGCTACAAAATATTCAAAGTTTTTGTTGTCAGACTCGTACCTTTTCGTATTTTTAGAGCTTACTCACTCCATCTGATAGAGATCCACTTCAAAAAATATAGTCTTTGAGGTGGGTTTTCAAGCTTTTGGTGATATATTCAATTCTAGTGAGGGCACAATTGTTAGGCTAACAAATTTTTGTTAGTTGATTGAATAAAACACTCCTTTTTTGAAGCTTTTTAATTTTCAGCAAGTTGGGTTGAATAAGTCAACCCACGAACTGTTAACCAAACAAATCGTATTACTTGTTTGATATAATCAACAACTAAATACTCTCAAATAGCTAATGTACAACTTTTCAGCCGTCAACCAAACGGGGCTATGTCAAAAAATATTTTATAATTCAATAAAAATATGAAAATTTAATAATTCATAATGCAAAGTTGAATCTCGTTTCAATATAAATTTGTTCAATTTGATCGATTTTATATAAAGATTTATGATCTCACATTGAACTATTAATATTTATTTAGTGCCACATTTTTATAAAGGTAATATATTTACTCATCTTCATACATTCCAAAATACTAATTTTTATGGATAAATGATGTATATTTACCATAATAACAAAATTAATTTTCAATTAAATGTGCAATTAAATTTTCAATAAGTTTAGAATGGAGCTTGATATAAAATAATACTTGAGCTTTTTTTTAAAGATTAAATCACCCGGTATTCGGTACTACATGGGCAGTCGACTAATTCAAATTCAAGTCGGATAAGACCCTTTCAGATAACAAAACTTTCCTTCACGAATTTTTAAAACGATTCTATTTCTAAGACTCGAACTCAATATTTTGGTTAAAGACGAAAGCCAAATACTTGAGCTTATAAGTTGAGTCAGTCACAAACTTTGTTGAAAAGGACCACCACGGAGTTTTGTAAAGTTGACTATAGGACAACATCAAGAACTACTTATCAAAAGTGAAAGTAATATCAAACCTAGAAATGTGTTACAAATAGGAAAAGTGATGTCCAATCGTAAAGTAAATGACTAGACTTCAGGCAATTACTTTGTTAATTGTTATTACGAGGACACCACTCCATCCACCTCTTACATAAAATAATACGGTCATTCTTATCATTTTTACATAAATTTATAGGGTGATTCCTCGCATTATGAAAAAAATATATAAAGAATCAATGATTGATTGATTAGAGTTTGCTGAAATATTCTTCATTCGATTACGAAGAATTCAAATGAATTATATATATAAAAGAGGATAAAACCTTATTGAATTTGAAGGTATGCCAACTTTTCGGGTTGACTTAGTCCTGATGGTATTTGATAACAATAGATGTGAACCTGACACTCAGGCATGGAAGGAATTTTATTTTCTCTTCGTGCTCTTCCTTTCGTCTTTAAAACTAACCTCTTCTGCGTTGTATATGGTGAGATAAGAGGCTTGAGTTGTTGACATTCCATGGAATATATCAGAAGTTCATGGCATTATCCACCTCTTGCGTACATAAAATAATACGATCATTCTTATCATGTTTACATAAATTTATAGGGTGATTCCTCGCATTATGACAAAAAAATATAATGAATCAATGATTGATTGATTAGAGTTGGTTGAAATATTCTTCATTCAATTATGAAGAATCCAAATGAATTATATATATAAAAGAGGATAAAAACCTTATTGAATTTGAAGGTATGCCAACTTTTCGGGTTGACTTAGACCTAATGGTATTTGATAACAATAGATGTGAATCTGACACTCAGGTATGGAAGGAATTTTATTTTCTCTTGGTGCTCTTCCTTTTGTCTTTAAAACTAATCTCTTCTGCGTTGTATATGGTGAGATAAGAGGCTTGAGTTGTTGACATTTCATGGAATATATCAGAAGTTCATGGCATTATTTTTTAATCATTAGTCCTTAACATTCTTGAGACATGTTTATTCAAAAAGTAATCACACTTTAGTCAATTATTCTGTTAACTGCTATTATAAGGACACCATTAATTCTTTCACCTCGTAAGTAAATATTAAGTTTTACATAAAATTATAGGATGATTTCTTCCAAATCATGATATACAATATTAATGCATCAATGAATAATTAGAATAATATGTTCATTCTTATTAAGTTTTACATAAAATTATATATAGAATGATTCCTTTCGATTCACGATATACAATACTAATAAATTAATGATTAATTAGAGTCTTATTAGTGAAATACTCTTCATTCAGTTGGGAAGAATTTCAAACCAATAGGGGGTTATGTCTATATAGATATACTCCACGATGATAAAAACGTTATAGAATTTAAAGGTATTCAACTGTATTAGTATTGACTTTGTCACGTAGAGATATGGAAGGAATTTTGCGAGCCTGTCACTCTCTTCTTTTCTGTCTTAAAAAATAACCTCTTCTCCGTTGTACAAGGTGAAGGCAGAGGTTTGAGTTGTTCACATGTCGTGGAGCGTATCAGAATGATGGCAGAGGTTTGAGTTGTTCACAGAATGAAGGCAGAGGTTTGACTTGTTCACATTTTTTGGAGCGTATCAGAAGTTCATGACATTGTTTTTTAATCGTATAATCATAACATTCTTGGGACAGTCATTGTTCAATGGATCCAATCTGTACAACTACCACATTTCAATTTCCTATCCCTTCAAAATCGATATGGTCAACTTCTATACATTGGCTAATTTATAATGAGGGAGGGGAGACTTGGTGCGGTAAGTTGTCCATTCCCACTTGTTTTGAATTAGTCAGAATGCTATTATTGCAAACAACCTGCACTTTATTATTAAGAATTAATTAATTATTTGAAATGATTGACATGCTTAACCCACGAGGAAAACAAATTTAATTTTGTGATTATTTAAGATATGAAGGAATCAACTTTATGTGTATATTTATAATAAATCATTCTAATAACAATTATCATATTAGACAGGCCATGATAGTCATATTTTAATATTTTTATTTTAAAATTTGGTTTAATCATATCTAGAATCAAACAGGTGTATATATTCTTTTATTTCCATTTCTCCTTTATTTTATACCTAGTCTAAATTGTATTTTCAGATCTATAAATTGGTTTTGGCAGAATCATTAAGGCCAAGCCACCTTGAAATATAAACACAGTTTCCAAATTTCTTTCGAGCTTTATCTAAATTCACCAACAAACCTCCATTTTAGCTCTACCACTAACTACAAGATCTGCAATTTCACATGGGTGAAGTTGGGAAAACCCAAGATGATTGTCATTCACCTAAAGGTTTAGCTGCTATATTAGCCATTGGTACATCCAATCCGCCCAATTATATGTACCAAGCTGATTATCCTGATTTTTACTTCCGAGTCACCAAAAGTGAACACTTGATAGAGCTGAAAGAGAAGTTCAAGCACATGTGTAAGTAACCAATGTCATATATATCAAAGTGAAAGTAAACATTATTCTAAAAGAAAAACATAGTAAAAGTTTTCATAATTTTCAATAGACATATTTCATAATCTAATTTAAAATATATTATATATGAAAAGATCAATAAAAGTTGTTGCAACTAGATGCCTAATGTATTTAAGTAAAGGATTTAATTGATTTTTTAATTTTTCATTTTATTAAAAAAATTTATTATGTATAGTATGAATGACAATTGATAATTACCAAATTTTGGCCAAATTTTTTTTATAATTTGACTCTAAACACTAGCTTCTCAGCCCTTTTCTTCTCCATCTCTAAGACCTTAAGGTTTTCCTTCCAAACAGGTCATAATGCTTATTTTACTGTTCTGCATGCGTTCACTTGCATACATAAAAATTGTAAGAAATTTTATCCTTCTAATCATGTGTATACTCTGATCAACAGGCGAGAAATCAACTATCAGAAAGCGTCACCTTCATCTGACTGAAGAAATTCTGAAAGAGAACCCGAGTATATGCTCTGATGACGATGTTTCTGTGGGTGCACGCCATGATATTATAGTTAAGCAATTGCCCAAAATGGCAATGGAAGCCTCACTAAAAGCTATAGAAGAATGGGGCCAACCGAAGTCCAAAATCACCCACCTCATTTTCTCTTCAATTGCTGGCGTGGACATGCCTGGAGCTGATTTTCACCTTGCCAGACTTCTTGGTCTCCGACCATCCGTCAAGAGAATCATTTTATATCAACAGGGTTGTTACATCAGCGCAGGTATGCTTCGAATGGCCAAGGATATTGCAGAAAATAATGCAGATTCACGAGTTCTCGTGGTGAGCTCTGAAATGGACATGGTAGGTCTTTTTCGACCACCTTACAGTGCCAGCTTTGCGTCCTTGGCAGCTCAATCAATGAACGGGGATGGTGCAGGTGCTCTTATCATCGGTGCTGATCATATGTTAGTTGACAATGAAAGACCAGTGTTCCATGTTGTGTCTGAGAGTCAGACAACAATTCCAGACACCCATGGAGGAGTCAGAGGGCAGTTGCGTGAAACGGGTCTCCTTCCTCATTTCTCAAAGGACGTGCCTTCGTTGATCGCCCAAAACGTTGAGAAGTGCTTGGTTGACGCATTTAGTCCACTGGGAATAAGCACTGAACAATGGAACTCGTTGTTTTGGATAGTCCAGCCAAGTAGTTTAGTCATTGTCAACCATATTGAATCTGTATTTAGGCTGAAGCAAGAGAAACTATCAATAACTAGGCATGTGTTGAGTGAGCATGGAAATATGTGCAGTGCATCCATCTTTTTCATTATGGACGAGATGAGAAGAAGATCCTTGGATGAGAACAAGAAAACAACAGGTGAAGGAATGGAATGGGGCGTTGTGATTGGATATGGGGCAGGTCTCACCATTGAAACTGTTGTCCTTCGAAGCGTTTCCATCTAGAGCCTCCCCAGTCCCCACTCGCAAGAGCTGAAAGCTTCTGCCCATTTCACCGTTTCCTGTTTTCTTGTCAAGTCTCATTGTTTGCTTTCTTTGTTTTCATTTCTGTATTTACTGTTTCACACCAGCCATTGTAAATTTGTGTTATTTTCTGCAATTATAAAATTTAAAACTTTCGATTTTTTTTCACTAAAATATATACTAAATTATACGAATCTAACTTAAACGAATGAAATTTACAAAATTTTTGCAACTTTTTAAATTGTTTGAAACATCCCCAAACTAAAGAATCCCATAATAGGTTTCAATTCCATTGAATTCATACCGTGCACCTCCTATCTAGATGCTTTAAATCATATTTGGCAAGCAAATTATGGGATGAACAATGACTTATAATAAATGAATAATTGCTAATTATAAGGTTCTAAGACGAACTTTTCTAATAAGCCAGTTGATTATTTGACTGTCATTTTAAAAAGAGCTTTTTTGAATGAGCTTCATACAGTAGACTGTTTGACAACATAAAAATAAAAATTACTTTTAATTTTAACTATATTTTATTTTGTAATAAAAATTATTTATGTATATAAATATTATATAAAGTATATTAAATAATATGCAGAGCACAATATATTAATTATTATATAATTTTAAACCATATGAAATATAAATGAAAATATATCTAACCAATTTTTTATATGGATTATAACATAAGTCATCATCACACTCAGCCTAAAACTAATATAAAAAATAAATATTAAAACATATAAAAAAGTTAAATAATATTATATAAATGTCAATATAAATATTTAAGCTGCATAAATAGTTAAATACATAATAAATTATGCATTTTATTGTAATAGAGAAGATGAGTTGGCAAGATAAACGTAAAGATGTGTTTGTGAGTATTATGAGAATTATGTATAAAATATAAGGATAAAAGGGACTAAAAATAGGCTCATTAATTGATATAAAAAATCTAGCCAAAAAGCTCTATCCTGTTTAGCATTATTTATATGGCTTCGTTCTATTTCTGGAACTTGATAACCAGCAACCTACAAGCTCACGAACAACACTGCTTAGCTAAAATATGAGCTCGTAAACAGCCGTACCCCTATATCAATGGGCCCATCATTGCCCCCAACAGCGTAGAGTGCCATCGGAATTGCTGACAGAAGGCGAAGGGTCAGCGGGAAAAACATCGGCTCAATGTCTGATTTCAATATGGAATTTGAATGCGGGGACGCTACAACGGAGTTTCCTGATTTTCTCGACAGCGGAATACCAGCACTCTCGCAATCCCTGTCTGGTTCCACCTTCGGATCATCCGGATATGTAACTAATGCAACCTCTTTAAGAGGTTTATAATAGCCTGGACCTGATCTCCTAGATGAGCGTTTGTATGGACACAGATGTAAGCCCAATGTTGACGTAATTTCAAGTCATTCCATCGTCAAGCCTTCAACATCCTCGTAGTTTATGCGTCGTTCTATCTGAAAGCAGATGCATGAAAAAAACATCAAAACAGCACTACAACTTAGTAACAACTGCTAAAAATGTCAATGTAATACAAAAGACATCTTACACCGAGTTTGTTAACATATATTGACATAAGTCTCTACCCAAGACCCAAAACTCTAGCTTCTGATAATAAAACATGCAAAACATGTAGAACATGATGCAACATGATAAGCTTTCATGTAAACCAATAAAACAATTCAGACGACAATAGGTTTATTTAACCATTAATTGAACACAGTTAAAAACTTCATGAATTCCATATTTTGTAGTTTAAAAACTCCATGACCTCTATATTTTGTAGTTCCATTCTTCAAATATTCCTAATTGGAGTTACACCCAAATTCCATACAAGATAAGCTCCCACATAAAATTTTGAGTAACTTCAACACCTTTGACTTACCCGAAAATCTTTCCAACAATTACAGCTTTTTTACCAAACATAACACAAACAAAATTTAGTAATTAAGATCAAACATTAAGACACATTTATGGGGTGGGAAGAACGCACCTCTTTTTTCTTCAACAGAACCCACAAGTATAGCTTATCACAAGCATCTTTGACATGCCTACTAGCCAGCTTTCTGTCATTGCAATAAGCAACAATATCTGAAAGCAGATCTGAGCAAGGAATTCTATGCTTTGATGCTGCAGCTAACAATGCTTCCCTGCCTTCAAATGATTAGCAACATCTCTATCAAAAGAAGTACCAGTGAAGCTTTTCATCACTTTAGACCCAAACCTGACTTTGCGTGATGCACTACTGCCCTTTAAATACAACACCTCAACTTCTATAGCAGCAGCTAATATCCGATGTGCTACTATATTGGGATATCGACGTAAAGGAGAGGTGAAATGTGTGTACTGAGAAGCAGCCAATGCATAAAGGCCCCATTCACTCTGTTGAGTTTTTGGCTCCTTTGTTGTCCCATATTGGTTGGGGACAACAATTGAGACAAGGCTCTTGCCTATATAAGGAGGTTGCTACCTCCTTGTTTAATGCACCAAAACAAAGTCAAAGATTTGTATGACAAATTTGACTCTAGTTAAATTCCTCTTTTGAGGTGAGAGTTGGAAAGTTTGTCTTGGGTATTTCTTTGTGAGTGTGTTGGTGTATTAGGAGATTGAGTGAGAGGAAAGATTGTGTGATTGTAAGGATTTTTTACATAGTAGATTTTCTTCTCAGTGCTCATGGTTTTCTCGGGTTTAGGAATTTCCACGTAAATTCTCTTGTGTTATTATTTTCTGATATTTTTTTCTATCAAATATCCTTGGGTGTGGGTTTGGGAGGTCTAAATTTTCAACAATTGGTATCAGAGCCAAGGTGTATTTTTCTTGAAAATTCTGAGTATGCTCTGTGATCGTAATTTTGACTGATCTTTCACATCAGAAAAGATTTTCTTGAGAAATATTCATTTGATGCGGTGGAGCTTTGGTGTGATAGTGTGGAAGTGCATGTCTAGGAAAGTTCTGGCTAAGGAAAGACTTGGCATTTAAGTGTGTCCGTTGTGACCCATCTCTCTTTCCTGGGAACTTTTCTAGTGTACGATTCTTTTCTACCGTAAAATTCATCAAGGCAGAAGAGCACAGAAAAAATGCCAGGAAATAGAGCTTCGAATCTTTTGAGATTTGAGGTGGAGAAATTCGACAGGAGAATCAATTTTGGCTTGTGACAAGTGCAAGTTAGGGACATTTTGATTCAGTCGGGGTTACACAAGGCATTGAAAAGCAGACAAATCCCTGATATCAGTATAGGCAAATCTAGTATGAGCGATGAAGACTGGGAGGATATGGATTTTAGAGCAGCAAGTGGGATACGATTGTGTTTGGTTAAGAATGTCCTTGTGAATGTGCATGGAATATCTACAGCAAAGGAGCTCTGGGAAAAGCTCGAGGAGTTGTATCAAATAAAGGGCGTCTCAAATCGGGTGTACCTAAAGGAGCAGTTTCATACACTGCGGATGAGGGAAGGTACTACAATTTCATATCATTTAAGTGTTCTCAATGGGATCGTCTCTGAACTGGAAGCAATTGGAGTTCGTATAGATGATGAGGATCAAGCTTTGAGACTCATCTGGTCTCTTCCACCTTTATATAAACATATGAAACCGATTTTGATTCATGGGAAGGAGAAGATAGTTTTTTCTGAAGTTACCGGAAAACTCTTTTCCGAAGAGAGAATACTGGGTGGTGGAAGAAATGTTCCTCCTGAAAACTCAGCTTTGGTGGTAGCTGGATATCGGAAGAAGAACTTCATGAAGAAAAATGCAATATGCTGGACGTGTGGATAATCTGGGCACGTGAAGAAAAATTGTCCGAGAGATAGAGCGGGTTCGGTAAAAGGCTCTGGGTCAGTTAATGGAGAGACAGACAATGTCGCTAACATTGTCTCCATGGATGATGATCTTGCTCTCTAAAAAGGGGGCATGTACATCCTTATGACATGCCACTAATCCCAAAGTTGCCATAATAGATGATGTGTTACTGTTAGCGGGTTCACAAGTTTGTACACAAGCATTGGTTTGGCATTAATGGAAGGTCTGTGGTGGAATTTATGTCGATGGTTGATGAATTTCCAGGAAAGCCAAACATGGGAGTTGCACCATAAATTTTTCAGCAGGGTTATTTTCGACATGTGCCGAGTAAAAGGCTTAGAATTGGTTTATTCTGAGTAGGTATGCTTCTATGGTGGAGCATGATGCTATGAAGCATGATAATTCTCTATATTGAGAGTTATATTATTTTCAGGAGATCTTCATTAAGGTGGAGTGTGGTTGGGGGATCAACCAAAGTCACCAAGGTAAAAATTGTTGAGTTTTTGGCTCCTTTGTTGTCCCATATTGGTTGGGGACAACAATTGAGGCAAGGCTCTTGCCTATATAAGGAGGATGCTGTAACACCCAAATACCCCCTGGGAGGATACATGGATGCCACCCAAGACAGAACAAACAAAACCAAACATCACACT
>JAOSBM010000002.1:5880648-5890719 GCA_027568955.1 Erythroxylum tenue | reverse complement strand
ATTTAAGATATGAAGGAATCAACTTTATGTGTATATTTATAATAAATCATTCTAATAACAATTATCATATTAGACAGTCCATGATAGTCATATTTTACTATTTTTATTTTAAAATTTGGTTTAATCATATCTAGAATCAAACTGTTGGAATTTTAAAGAAAAATAAGATGAATGAGATGGTATAAGATAATGTTTAAACAATACGTAACACTCTCGTAACAACTAAAATAGATTTTTCAGCCACCAAATCTTGCTTATAAGATAATATTAAAAATAATCTAAGAGTTATTCTAAGATAATCTAAGATCTATTCTAAAGGAATTTAAACAACTTTAAAATTTGAATTAATTCCCAACATTCTCTCTTAATTCAAATTTTCTGGATGGAGCACATTTCTCTTAATCTTCATAATATTATGTGAAGCACTTCTCTTCACCAAATTTTCGTTGATGCCCTTCTCATCTACCTGCAATAATTATGTGAAACACTTCTCTTCACCAATTTCTCGTTGATGCCCTTCTCACCAACCTACAATTATTGGAGCACATCTCTTCAAAAACATCTTGGTGCACTTCTCACCAATTTTCAAATTTGTATGATGCACTTTCTCATCACCGTCTTCAAATTTGTATGATACACTTTCTCATCATTTTACCAAATTTGAGTACTTTCTCTCAACTAATTCAAAAAAAATTCTTCTTCAGCTACTTCAACCTTTGCTAGATAGGCTCCTTCCACCGTCTTTTCATTTTCTAGATTTCTCACTGCCAACCATACTGAATCTGTATTTAGGCTGAAGCAAGAAAAGCTATCAATAACTAGGCATGTGTTGAGTGAGCATGGAAAAATGTGCAGTGCATCCATTTTCATTATGGACTAGGTGAGAAGATCTTTGGATGAGAAAAAGAAAACAACAGGTGAAGGAATGGAATGGGGCGTTGTGATTGGATATGGGGCAGTTCTCACCATTGAAACTGTTGTCCAATGAGGGAAGTACTTTTTCATCTATCGAAGTTCGAATTTGTACGTAATATGAATGTGTAGCGGAGACGTATACGTAAAGCACGACAGTTTGTAATTATTTCTAATTTTTTGTATACTAAAAGAAATATTTGCAAACCTTCGCTAAATCTTGATATACAAAATCAACACGAAGTTTTATAACAGCTGCTAAATCTAATTATACATTCTCGAAGTTTCATAACTTCAAGCATTCGCTCAAAGGAGTGCAAGAAAAGCATTGGTACTCATGTGTTCCTTAATTTAACCTGTTATATGTGCTTCAGTCTGCAATGCATGGCATTGATACGGAAACCATTTCGAACTTCCCATTTTCAGTACCTAAGTCAGGGTTCACTCTAACTTTAAATCTCAACTGTCTGGCATTTCCTTGTTTCAATAGCATTCTTAGAAGTATCCGCCAAATTGTATGCATATTAACGTCTCTATCATGATGAAGCCCTTTCTTTACCTCTATACTGTCATCTTCACCTGCAGAACAAGAACGCACTTCTTTACTAACAGTTTTTGTCAAGTTCTGTTCGCTTCCATCAATTGGATCAACAATATACTGGCCATCTCTTGGCCCTTTGCGGCAGGGGTACACTCTATCAGCGCTTATATTTCCAAACAAAAGTTCTGCAGCTTTGTTTCTTACAAGCAGTGGCAAGTGTTCGGATTCATCCCACACATATAACTGTAAGTCACATCACGAATTAATGGGACATAACATGGAAGGAATCAAATAATATCCAAGTAAACTCTAATTCCATGGATGATCAGAACTACACGCCTACTGTAGTGACACGAGAAACTCACCAACCTATATACTATAAAAAATTAAACTAAACATGTTGAAATATTTGAACACTTCCTACTCCTATTCAGCTTAAAATTGAATAGTGCCAATGTCTAAGCAGTCTATGTGCCAAAATCAAAACAAGTTCTGTTCACAACAGGGAACAGAAAAAAGGGGGAAAAAAAGAAGTGAAGCCTTACACGCTAGTAGAAAAGAGTTTAAGCTCACAATAATGGGCAGATCAAACTTCAAATGCAACAGAAAAGGGGGGAAAAAGAAGTGAAGCTTGACACTAGTAGAAAGTAGTTTCAGCTCAGAATAATGAATGGGTCAAACTTCAAAGGCAGCAGTCTCACACATATACCAGAAAGAATACAGAGTGAATCCATACCATGAAGGGTCTATATATCAATCCTGCAACATGAAAATGATTTGAGCTTTTCTCGCAAAAGAGTGAGGAAGATTTTTGCTTAATTATACATCTGAAGAAAGAAACAAGCATTCAGCAATAAAAATTGAATAACCCAAGAAAGGCAAATTAAAGCAGGAAAAGGGTTTCAGCCTTCCATACCTACCCTCTGAATCCAAAGGAATACCACATAGCTGGCAGCCAAGACAAATAAAATCTTCAACTATAGTGTTATCTTCAGCATTTATTATCCTTCGGCTGATAAACATCCAGTCTTTCTGAAAGTCATCAAGTTTTCTCCATGTGATTGGTAAGAAAATTTCTCCTATAGATGCATTAAAAATTGCCCCCGAGGAATTGTTTAAATGTGATACTTCCGAAAGAGACAAAAAGTTCAGAGCCTCAGTCTGTTCTGGGAGCTTCCAGTTCCTTGGAAGTTTCTTATTTGGCTGTTCCAGCAGGTTTCACAAATTAATCAGATGGAGATACACATAGCATGTCATAAAAATTAGTGCAATTTAAGGTGCAAATATATTGTGAGGCTGGGAGTAAACCTGTAAACCTTATACAATGCAGCATTAGGAAACTAGATGTTAAAACATAGCATCTGAAATACACATGATCTAAGAGAAGAATTAGAAGACAAAACATCAATATCATTGGATCACTAGCATCTAATTGGTACCCATGCGTCAAGGGGAGAGAGTTTTCAAGTTAGAAAGAGAAAATCAGGTTAGCAAAATTATCACAGTTCATATACATAAGAAGTTGCTTGGAGACCGTGAAGATATCGGCTTTCTGTTCCTGAAGAAATATAACGACTAAATATACCTCAAAGCTGCACAACCTATTATTGTAGAGAAGTGAACCAGATTTCTGGACCCATGTGATTACATTCCCAAGCTTCTCCAACCCCGACTTCCCCAATCGACAACCGTCCAGCAAGTCATCTACACCTATAAACAATCGACAAGGTACAAATCCATTTACGCAGCCTCTCAACTAACAATAACGATTTCCGCACAACTTTATAACATACGTTAAGGTACTAGCTGAATTATTGAAACACTAGGAACCTTTGGAGAGCAGCAATTGAAAGGGATGGATTAAAGGAATGAAGGAAGAGCAGTCCACAGATGTTGCCTCCACCACATTCCCAAATCTACGGATCTTCACATCTGAAATTCCACATAATATGCATGATCATTAAATCTAGTTTGTAGCCACACTCAGAACTGAAAAAGGGCAATACATATATATATATATAGAGAGAGAGAGAGAGAGAGAGAGAGAGGGCTGACAAACTAACTCTGCAGCAAAACGACGTCGCCGGGGAAGGTCTTGGAAGCCAATCGCTTTTGCCATAAGACAACGGAGAAGAAAGGCCTCGTATCGTCGCCTACCATAATGTCTGTCCTCATAACCTCTCCTCCGTCGCATACCTTGTACTGCCCAAAACACACACATTGAGCATGCTTACTAATATATATATAGAGAGAGAGAGAGGGGGGGGGGGAGGGGGGGGACCTGAACGGGAGTGGACCGGTGAAAGAAAACGATCAGTTGTACGAAACCGCCCATGTGGGAGGCGACGGCAGAGAGATCGATCAGTGGTCCGTACCAACCGATTGCTGACGTCATCTCTCACTAGTCCACACTCGCACCGCAATCACTGCCGCGCTGTCGTGGTCTATTTGTTGAAGGATAAGAGTATCAGATACATAGTTTTACATGCATCATAATTGTCGATAGCGCGAAAGCTTCTCTTAGGTTTTGTTTGGTGCGTAGGTGAGGTCGGAACTATCCTCACCATTTGGATAAAAGATTATACTCTCAATAGGGTATACAACTTGTTTTAAAATCAACCGAATAAATTCAATTTAATTAATTTTAATTTAGTGTATTCAAACTTGAATAAATTCAGACTTAAACAAGACAATTTTCCAAATTTAACAATTATATCATGACCTCATAATTATTTACTTTCGAATTTGATCTATCTTGATTTACATCCTCAGTACAACATTCTGGATTTACCTGTTCAGAAATCGTAGCAAGTAAATATTGTATGCCTTCTTACTCCCATTAGCACCCAAAGGAAAAGGAATGAATCGGAGTCAACAATCATTGAATTTTATTAAGATTGATAAGAAACAAAGTACAAACTAAGCCACCCAAAGTCAAAGAAGGTTATTGGGCTGCTGCAACATTTGTCGTAGTAATGCAATGACCACATATTATGCAGGGAAATCAGCTCCCAACTCGTGCGTCAGGGCATTGCATGAGGTTAGAGAATTATATCAGGAGGAACTGACCCACAAAAAAAAGGGCTAATCCCTTCAAACCAGCTTTTGGTGTTAAAAACGGCCACCATATCGTTTCTTAAAGACCCACATCAGCGAGCCCACCCTGTACCTACACCTTTCAAAACCACCATATCCATCCTTCTTTAAGGACAAGGCGGCTCCTGATTCATCCGCGATACTATTTCGATCTATACACTTAAAAAACACTTTTTTATCTACAACAGAGCTCATGCAAACTTTTAAAGCTCTGTCATGTTTACCTTTATCTCTATGGCTTCGTTCTATTTCTGGAACGTGATAACCAGCAGCCTACAAGCTCACGAACAACACTGTTTAGCTAAAATATGAGCTCGTAAAAAGCCGTACCCCTATATCAATGGGCCCATCATTGCCCCCAACAGCGTAGAGTGCCACCGGAATTGTTGACAGAAGGCGCAGGGTCAGCGGGAAAAACATCGGCTCAATGTCTGATTTCACTATGGAATCTGAATGCGGGGACGCTACAACGGAGTTTCCTGATTTTCTCGACACAGGAATACCAGCACTCTCGCAATCCCCGTCTGGTTCCACCTTCGGATCATTCGGATATGTAACTAATGCAACCTCTTTAAGAGGTTTAGAATAGCCTGGACCTGATCTCCTAGATGAGCGTTTGTATGGACACAGATGTAAGACCAATGTTGACGTAATTTCAAGCCATTCCACCGTCAAGCCTTCAACATCCTCGTAGTTTATGTGTCGTTCTATCTGAAAGCAGATGCATGTAAAACATCAAAACAGCACTACAAATTAGTAACAACTGCTGAAAATGTAAATGTAATACAAAAGGCATCTTACACCGAGTTTGTTAACATATATTGACATAAATCTCTGCCCAAGAGCCAAAACTCTAGCTTCTGATAATAAAACCTGCAAAACATGCAGAACATGATTCAACATGATAAGCTTTCATGTAAAGCAATAGAACAAATCAGACAGTAACAGGTTTATTTAACCATTGAGCAAAGTTAAAAACTTCATGAATTCCATATTTTGTAGTTTAAAACTTCATGAATTCCATATTTTGTAGTTCCATTCATCAAATATTACTAATTGGAGTTACACCCAAATTCCATACAAGATAAGCTCCCACATAAAATTTTGAGTAACTGCAGCAACTTTGACTTACCCAAAAATCTTTCCAACAATTACAATTTTTTTACCAAACATAACACAAACAAAATTTAGTAATTAAGATCAAACATTAAGACACATTTATGGGGTGGGAAGAACGCACCTCTTTTTTCTTCAACAGAACCCACAAGTATAGCTTATCACAAGCATCTTTGACATGCCTACTAGCCAGCTTTCTGTCATTGCAATAAGCAACAATATCTGAAAGCAGATCTGAGCTAGGAATTCTATGCTTTGATGCCGCAGCTAACAATGCTTCCCTGCCTTCAAATGATTCAGCAGCATCTTTATCAAAAGAAGTACCAGAGAAGCTTTTCATCACTTTAGACCCAAACCTGACTTTGCGTGATGCACTACTGCCCTTTAAATATAACACCTCAGCTTCTATAGCAGCAGCTAATATCCGATGTACTACTAAATCGGGATATCGACGTAAAGGAGAGGTGAAATGTGTGTACAAAGGAACAGCCAATGCATAATGGCCCCATTCACTCTTATCTTTAAAATCACCAGTACAGAAGTACGTAGCTGACTGCATTGGTTTTGTAGCAAAAGAAATAAATATATCAAAAAGGACACTGTCATCCTTGAGCTTTTCTCTAATGCACTCCAGTGACCCATGAAAGTGACCAGAAGAAGTATCCATTTCCAATCCGTGCTTCATACAAAATGCTTCAAACTCTCTGAGTTTTCGCATATTAGGTTCAGGATGCCTCCTCAGTAATGCGCTATCTGGAAAAGCTTGACATATGATTTCAGCAGCTGTCCTATTTGCTAAAAGCATGAACTCCTCAACCATAAAATTGGAGTCCTTCCTCTCAGAGAGAAAGCAGTCGTATGGAATTCCATTATCATCCAATTTGAACACAATTTTGGAATTTTCAAGCCGTAAAGCGCCATCTTTAAACCTCTTCTCCCTCAAAGTTTTGGAAATTCCATGAAGAGTCAGAACACATTCAACCACATCAGACCTTTCAAAATTGCCATGCAACCGTGGAAGGTCATCCCTAGAAGATTTACAAGCCACTTCATCAATCACCCCATCAACAATGTCCTGGGCATGTTCATATGAAAGCTTGCAACATGACCTTATCACGCTGCGTCCAACCCAGCGATCTATGACATCCCCGGTACTGTTGATGTCCCAAAGAATAGAAAATGCAAGTCGATCTACTCCAGGGTTAAGTAAGCATAGGTTTTCAGAAAGCAAAGGAGGCAACATCGGTAGCTTTTGCTGCAACATATAGACACTTGTTGACCTACTCTTAGCTTCTTCATCTAGTGCAGTGCCAGGTAAAACAAAATATGAAGCATCAGCAATGTGAACACCTACTCTAACTGTTCCATCAGATAGCTTTTCAACTGACAAAGCATCATCCAAATCAGTAGCAGTTGATGCATCTATGGTGACTATACATAAACCTCTAAGGTCTTTCCTACTTTGAAGCTCCTCTGGAGGCACCTGCCATGTACCATCAGGGAGGCAGGCAAGTGATTCAGGAGAAAAGTCAGAACAACATATTGCATTCTCATACAGAATTGCATTGATCCACGACTCCATTTCACTGCCTTGACCAAACCCATGCACCACGTCGGTTTCTGGAAAAGGACTTTCTTCACCCCATACATCAATCTTTGAAGCTACTAGTTCTGTCTCAACTGTGGTATCACCATCCTCTAATCTTCTCTGTATGTAATCAGGTAAACCTTTCACAGGAACCATCATTTTCGGAAATCTCAGGTCAGTTGGTACTAGCTGGATGTACGTGTAATCAGAAATTGATAGTGAATTTTTTTTCTTTTTTAAATCCTGCCTACAACCTTCCTTGTAGTTGTACCAATGCTTAACATTTAGAAAACCAACTACAGCATCTCGACGATGAGACCTTTCCCAGATGGCCACAACTTTGCCAGTTGGCCTCTTTGATGGATGCTTACTGACCATAGCACACAACCACTCTATGCCACTCAAAGCTTCAGTCTGTCCATCGAGAAGTATAGTATTTGTAGATGCTAAGACAGATGAGCTAGAAGGATGCTGCCCGTTGAAGAAGTTGTAACCCATTGGCATACTTGAGTTCAGAAGAATAGA
Organism: Erythroxylum tenue; assembly: GCA_027568955.1. Classification (NCBI taxonomy): domain Eukaryota; kingdom Viridiplantae; phylum Streptophyta; class Magnoliopsida; order Malpighiales; family Erythroxylaceae; genus Erythroxylum; species Erythroxylum tenue. Next base: position 5,882,941 of record JAOSBM010000002.1, on the reverse strand, counting down.
TTTATCAGCACAAACATCCTCGCTATGAACACCCTTCTGACGTAGCAATTGAATCGTGGGATCTGTATGCTCATGTTCCACTTCCACTTTATTTTTCCCCTTGTAGCTACAGCTCGTGATGTTGTTGGCCTCTGTGACTATGCTGCTAACTTCTGCCGAGCTCAATTTGTTCGACGACATATTTGATCCTTTTATCTTGGGCCATAATGACAAAGGATCAATCTTTACGACCACCACATCACCTTCCACCTGTGTGTGAAAAATGTAAAATCAAACTCCAACATAGGTTTGACTAATCAAAAGATGTGGAACTAAGCTGAAGCATATGTATTATAATGCAAACAACACTCAAGTATCGACTGCTTGATCATGATGTAACCAACAAATCGTTTAAAGACAATCCAAAAAGAAACTAAAGTCTAGACTCACGGCTCTATTTTGTGCAGCAATTCCACTAATGAGAATATCTGTTGGCACTCCTTCAATTTTGCAGTATGCCTACAAATACAAAGCCACAATTAAAATCAGCAAGCAAAATGCCCAACAAATTAGAAGTGAAAACATTACCAAACTTGAAATATACCTCAAGTCTATTATGAGCATTTACACGAAATAATGCTTTAAATGCTTCACTTTTCTGTCAAACAAACAGAAATGAACGTCAAAAACTTAACTTTTCTAATAATGCATCCAACAAGAATATAAGAAAAGATGCCAATATAATCTTATCAATCATCCAACCAACCTCTAATGCCTCGTCAACAAACTGTGAGGACCAGTGAGGCAAAAAAACCCTACACTGTGCATGACCCTCATATGGATGTAACGGGAGCAATTCAGACGGCGTCTGAGTTCTATAGGGATCTCCACCAGCAAACCGCTCAGGGCAGGACTTTGAAAACAGTGTCTCACCCATATCAGATGGCAATAGTTGATGATCCGGTTCAAATATATGCAAGGTTGGCATAGAATTAAAAGTAGCATCAGATACTACAGTCAGTCCACACTCGCCTAAATTACGTGTATTCGATTCAGCCTCCTCTCTTGCTAAATTTTTAGTATTGTTGTCATTTCCGGGGAACTGCAGCAAGTCGTCTCGGCAAATCTCATTTGCTGAACTAGAAGCTGCACTCACCAAAGCAAAAAAGCAACAGGATTATAAATCAGATCTTGAAAATGTGCACTCCATACGATGATATAGAACAATATAAAGAACCAAATGCATTATAATCTACAAATCTTCCAACAGTTTCGTTCACCTCAAGCACGACAAGTTCAAATCTGGCAACCAACCATCGACTCACAGTTCCAAAAAACACAAAGTTAAATTTCAGCTTAAATCTAAGAACTTGGTGGATCAAGCTCACTCTTAAGTCGTAAAATGAAATTTTAAAAGAAAAAGAAAATTAAAACGTCGCCCAAATTACTCGTGTTAGAAGTAGTCTGTCTCGATCGCCGATTAGATCTGCGCTTATTCTTCTTCTTCTTATCCTTATCGCCACTATCCTCAGCGACGACGTTTTTTACCTCCATCGTGGCTTTCATCTCCACAATTTTTTGCGATAACTAAATAAACACCGCCAAATAATCACACCAGGAAGACAAAAAGGAAGAATTACATGAAAATCAACCCGATTCGAATTGGTAAAAGCCGAAAGGGCAGAAGATCTTCCGATTTGAGAAAAAAAAATTAAAACGGAAGAGCTGTTTACGAAATGAAAACTAAAACAAAAAACAAAAGAATAAGAAAGAAACAAAAGAATCGAAAGATGAAACTTAAAAAAGGAAAGAGTTTTATTTCCTCGTGTTGTCTACAGAGAGAAGCCGGCGACAGATAAGAACTAAGAAGTAGAGAAGTAAATAGTGACAATGGAGAGACAATAACGCAATGATTGGTCGGCGAGAATAAGAGGCGCCGACTTCACGATTCCTTTGTCTACTCACTCTTCTACTAAACTTCCTGCCTTTTCTTTTTGCTTTCTCTCGCTCTCTTTTTTGGATCTTTTTTCCTTTTTTATTTAGATTTATTGTTTGGTTGGTGAAACGTGGCATGAAGCTAATGGTGCGGGTTTGGTTGAGTGCTCCATCCGAGTACGTGAATTTGTCGCATGGGCGGTGGTAAAGGAAAAGACGAGAGACTTTTGTCTTCACTTTTTTACTGTTTCCAACTTCTCAAGTCATTGGAGATGTTTTCTTTTTTCATCAATGTTATAGTGTCGTATCACATTCCATATCAGATTTAGTTTCAGTATAATACATTATCAAATAGTAGAATATTAATATTATGCTATAT
>JAOSBM010000002.1:5820121-5832119 GCA_027568955.1 Erythroxylum tenue | reverse complement strand
TGCACTTTGCACGTAGGAAAGGGACTCTGCACAACACAAGTTTGACAAGACTAGTCTAGTAGATAAAAAGAGTATAATAATAGTGAAGACTGAAAAGTTAAAGTCAAAAGAGAAATGAAAGATATTTTTAAGAATTATTAATCAAATTCAAAGCTTGAATAAAGAAACAGATGTAAGAAAGTTTAGAGATTTTTTGGGGAAGCACAGTAAACAGAATAAAATAACTTGGGAAGAAGTAGTTGTGTTTGTTTTACCTCACAGTAATGTAGGTACCTCTGCAAATACACTTGATAATATGAAGCAAAGTACGACTGTCCCTCTTAGATAAGCAACCACTAACTTGGAAGTTTTTGATCCTTTAAAAGCACCTCTGCAAGTCTAATAAAGCTAAGGTCTTTCTTATGGTGGGCCACGATCATTGACTCTTCTTTCATAAAGGATTTGCTTTAACAAGTACTGCAAAAGTCCCATTTGCTTTAACCTTTTCTTTTATATGGAATCATGTAAACTAATTTCACATATTATAGGCTTAAATCTTTATCATGGTAGGCTCTACAGGCATGATTACGAACTGCTTGCAAACATGATAACATATCCCGAAAGAAATGAATGAAACACGGGAAAAATAAAAGACTCAAACTTATTAGGAGACAGAGAGAGACGTGAGAGAGAGACCTGAACTGGTAAGATGAAGAGAGAACAGTGGCAGTGGGTAAGATGAGGCTTGAGAGAGCGGCGGAGTCTTCCTTCTCAAGCGGCGGTGTCTTCCTTCTATTCTCCTTTTGATTTTTATTCGACAGACGTGAGAGAGAGACGCTAGAGAGACACGAGAGAAAGATATTTTATATGGACCGTGCAGTTTTCTCTTATACCGGTTCACAGGTTTTTACCAGTTCGACCGTAAAATAAACGGTCAACCACTCACAAAGAATAAGGGTTAAACTGGACAGTTTTATACTCCGGGTCACTGATTTTTTGGTCTGACCAGTCAGTTCAGTCTGATTTTTAAAACACTGCTATATATAGCTTATTCGAGCTTTGCTCTTCTTATTCAGTCAGAGAGAGCATTCCTTGTATTCTTTTGAAGGAAAGTATATAAGGGTTGGTTTTACCATATCTCTCTTGTTTTCCTTGTTGTCTTTGTTTTCTTATTGCTTTCGTAGCATTATTTCTTCGAGTGTGCGAGGTAAAAAATTCGAGGAACGTTGGAGGCTGAAGTCTTGCTTAAGCTGACCTAAGTAAGACTATTGTGCAAAGGGTGTTGGCGATCAACTTAGGTGAAAGTTCGAGTCCCAAGGTGACCTTTGTATCAACTGGTATCAGAGCCAAATTTTGAGATGGCAGTAGGCAACTTGGCAGAGCGAGTGTCTAGGGTGGAGGCACTCGTTGGGCCAATTCATCAAAGGGAGGAAGATGTCACATCTCATAATACTCAATTTGAGATGTTGGAGGCACGAATCCAACAGTTGCAACAACAGATTACGGATGTGTTGAAGGCACAAGAGGAGGCCCAGTTCGAGATCACTGTGCTGAGGCATGTCGTTGCAACATTAGACGTTGATCGGGGTGAAAGCTCCATAACTTTCATCTGTGAAGGTAAGTGAACCCAGGGTGTTTGAAGGCGTACGGGACGCTAAGGTACTGGAGAATTTCTTGTGTGATATGGAGCAGTACTTTGCGACTGCGACGGTATCTGATACTGAGAATGTTAACGTGACAGCCATATACTTGGATGGGGATGCCAAGCTCTGGTGGAGAACAATGACCTCTGCGGAGAACAGTGCGGGTAGAACTCCCGTGGAAACGTGGGTGCAGATGAAGAAGGAGCTCAAGGATTAGTTCTTTCCCATGAATACTTCTTGGTTCGTGAGGGATGCCTTGAAGAAGCTCAACCAGGATGGATCGGTAGGAGATTATTTCAAATCATTTAGTTCTCTAATGTTGAATAATGAGAATATGTCAGACGAGGACAAGCTCTTCAATTTTCTATCCGGGTTACAACCGTGGGCCCAAATAGAGTTACAGAGGCAAAACGTGAAGGTTGTGGTTGGTGCAATCGCGGTCGCTAATACCTTGGTGGATTTTCTAATGGTGAAAGAATCTAAGGCGAACTCCTCAAATTCTTCCAAGGGTAAAGGCCACGCTCAATAGAAGAAGAGCGAGGGGAAGAAGAAGAAAGACTCCAAGAAGGGGGATTTCAAGGGTAAGGAAAAGTAGAATGGTGGCTCTAAGAACGGGGGGCGTCCTCAAAGAAGGGCAAGATTGCTTATTACTTGTGCGGTGATCCACACTTTTCCAGGGAGTTCCCGAGAAAGGAGAAGTTGAATGCCCTAATTGTTGAAAAAGACGATGAATCTTCGGAAGATGTGACAGTAAATCCGATCGCCTTGCTTAATGCAGTTAGTAGTGAGTGGGTTCCCTTTGATAGACTAATTAATCTACAGGGGTATACAGGTTGAGGAGAAGACGTGACTGCTATGGTAGATACGGGTGCGACCCACAGTTTCCTAGCGAAAAAGATGGTTCGGAAGTTGGGCATAAGGGTGTCCAAGGTCCCAATGAAGATTAAAACCCCTGTGGAGAAGGCACAAGCAACGTTCCACTCAGCATTGGAAGTTAGAGTGCCAAGATGAACTTCATTATCATATCACTAGAGGATTTCGAGAGGATATTGGGGGTCGATTTTCTTAAAGCAGCAAAGGTGGTGCTGTATCCGAGTTTGGGAGGTATGAAGTTAATGAACAATCAAAATTCTTTTTACGTGAATTATTGTAGGTTCGGTGGTGGAACGACGGATGCTACAGCTTTGGTAGGACATGTTTCGGCTAAGGACTTCGACCAATTATTGTTTAGAGACATGTGTATAGTATAGGTGTATTGAAGTCCTTAGACATTGTTAGTTATGGATCACTGTGTAATGTTTTTGTAACACTCCTATACAGAACCTACAACCATCCACACATAAGGCAACCAATTTCCTGTACATATATTCACGATATGCATTTCAGTTCAATGCTATACATATACACATTACAAAACTCCCCAATGCTTAACATTATCTTTTAACAGTAGTAAAACATCTTTACATTTACATGATAATCCAAAAGAAAACATACAATTTTTGTTAACCATTATATGTACAATCAACTTTAACTAAAAACACCTTCCAAAAGTACTTTTTCTTCTATCTGTTGGCCTTGGTACCTGCAAATATTCCCTATACCTCACTCATATGACTTGGACCTATAAGGATTAACACTCGTGCTAAGCTTTAAAGCTTAGTGGGAAAGCACTTAGTTTGGATAACCACTCACAGCAGTCATCCGTCAAGCACACACATTCAGAAATATTACAACTCATATATCATAAATTCACATTCATGTACCAAACATTGATATTCAATACTCATGTAAACAATGATGGTATACTTAAGTAAAGTACATAATGCAAATATGCTTCAACATATTATCCATAAGTGGAAAATGTTGGCACAAGGAAAGTGAAACAGAGGATCTATTCCCCATTTATGAGCCGGATCATCTGGGAAGGGCTAAATCCAGGTATTACCACGTTAGCAACAGCACTGACAACAGGGAGAGTGAAGGTCATGCACTCCGTTGAGTCTATAGACGAGGCAGATATGCAACAAACCCACAGGGTAGCTAGACAATTCAGCGTGAACCTCAGGATTTAACAACACTGGCTTAAACCTTAGCCAGACGCTTAACGAAGAAACCATCGCCATCCGAGTCCTCACTGATTGCTTGATGGAGACCTTGTAACTGAATGCGGGAACAACTTTAGCTCTTCACAATTTTGAGCCAGTCTGCTCCTCTCTTCTCCATTGTATAAGTTCCTAACTTCCACTAATAATATATATATAAATATTTTAATATAATTATTACTTTAATCCATCAGAATATGTAGTTTAATTATAAAAAATTATTAAATAAAATTTGTTAATTTATTTTTATTTATAAAAATTTATTACTTTACGAAAATTGATTAATTAATTAATAAACAGATCAATTTTAAACAACTAGAGTTATTAAAGCAAATCAAACTGAAAAGTTAAAAATAGAATCAAAAATTGAAATGCTCCAGATTTTTATGATCACACTTATTGAACTTTTTAATCATTTATTATAATTAGTAAGTTGTATCACCCGTTGTTTTTTTGTTAACAATCAACGGACATGTTAATTTTAACAAAATATTGTAAGTTGAAAGTTTTGATAAATGATATATCACTTTACAAATTTATCGGAACATTTCTGAAAACTAAAAGAAGTTTATTCCATATCTATTATAAAGTACCATAATTTTTAATCCTAAGCATCTAAAAAAATATATTTTAGGTAAAATTAAAAATTAAAGAAGTTATGTTATTTAATGTAATATATTAACTTAAAAAATATGAGACCTTTCTTAACTTGAATCATGTTCTTCATCTTTTCGAATGGTAACGATAATATTTGAATTTTATAAAGTTAACCGAGATTCTTTATTTTATTTTGTATATATAATTCGTGATTTTGTAGTAAACACATAATAAAATATTATATAAAAATAAAATAGGAGTTGTATACTTTCTTATGATAAAATAATTCAGAAAAGTGTATATATATATATATATATATGATTTTGTCGTCAACACATAATATAATATTATATAAAAATAAAAAATAGGAGTTATATACTTTCTTATGATAAAATAATTCAGAAAAGTATATATATATTTGTTGGAAGGATATCTTAAACCTATCTAAAAAAGATTTCAGAAAGAAGGTAACTTAGTCTGACCATGATATAAATTAAGGAGTACAGCAGGCAAGAGTGTTTAGTTATTTCTATTACTTCTTTCCTATTAAAGATATTGAAATAAACCAACATGACCAAGATCTAGATGATGGCATTAATAATGAGCCTGAGTTCTTCAGAACTGACAGCACCATCTCCATCTCCATCCATGGAAGCAATAAGTTCCTGACAAACTTCCAAAGACAGTCCCATTCCTTGGCTCTCTATAACTTCAAACAGTTCCTCGCCAGTGACAACCTCGTCACCATCACAATCAAGAGCATCAAATGCAGCTTTCAGAGAGCCTGCAAGTCCACTGAGTTCCATGTCCTTGGTGTTCAGTTCCAGGAACTCTTCTGTGCTCAGCAGGCCATCCTTGTTCTTGTCTCCCTGCTGCATCATAGCCCTCACGTCTTGTTCACTGGCGTTATAGCCAAGTGAAGCCAATATGCCACCGAGCTCAGCAGCTGTAATTTGGCCGTCATTGTCCGAGTCAAAGGCTTTGAATGCTTCAACCAGGGCCAGAACTTGGGTCAATGCCTCGATTTCATCTGAGACAGCGGGTTGAGCCATTGAGGCTTGAATGCTTGAAAACTTGTTTAAGGACATTGGCTCAGGCCTAGTTCTTATAGATGGAAAGGAAGAGATTCTACGCTTATCGTTTTGCGGTTCACTTCATTCGTGTCGACATAAAGTAGAAGGAAGAAAAAGCAGAATCTTGTTCTTGGAAGATAATTTTGTTATTGATGGGAATTTGGAATTTGGGCTGTGCTGATTGTGGCGAATACTTTTGCAGATTAATGTTGAAGTTATCTTCTTCTGCCTATTGTGCTGATTGTGACGAAAACTTTTGCAGATTAATGTTGAAGTTATCTTCTTCTACAGTTCTACTTCCTCCTCTCTTTTTTCCCAGTAGAGGTAAATAGCCACTTGTAGACTGACTCGGATTCGTCTCGTAGTGGTCAAATAAAAATTTGATAAACTTTATGAATAGCTTCTCCACAACTGGTCCCAACTCCCAACCATGCTCATTTTTCACACTTGTTGATTCCATGCAAAGTGAATAGCGTTTTCCTTCTTCTATACAGTGACATGAATGAGCAGAACAGTGTTTTCATGTCTACTGGACCATTTTACATAGTAAACTCTACTTGGCTAACATTTCGTAAGGCAAAGGTAAACCGAACCTTTTTGGAAGGAATTTAAAACTTATGTTATCAGGTCAAGTGCTTAGTTACGTTTACTATGTTAGTAATTTTTAATTGGACAATTATTAATTACATGTTTTATAAAATTAAGGTTAAGAAAATCAAATTTGATTCGGATTAAAGATAACAAAGAATCTCAATAAAAGATCTAATTAAATGAGTTAAAAGTTCAGTGAGAAAAATGAGTCCTAATCAGTGTGAGCTGGTTATTTATTGGACCTGTGAAGGAGAGACCCAATAAAATTACTATAAATAGTTGTTTAAGTAAGTTAGTAAATGTTCAATTTCTTTTACCCGTTAAGAGGCTCATGCATTAAGAAAAACACAAAAAGACGTTAACAACATAAGACTTTACAACTTTTATAAAGGTTAATTGAAAGTTTCAATAGCTTGTTCATAAATCGAGGAGCCTGTTCATTGTTCAATGGATAGCAAAATAGATATTTTTCTGCATTTTCTTCGGTAATAAAAATTATGGTTGATCCTGAGTCCATTAAAGATTGTGTTATGACTAACACATGGTATTAAAGCGTTTCTATGATTGTATGAATTTGAACAAAGATTTTCGAATTTCTCCTTAAGGAAATCAAAATTTGCTTATATAAATTGCATATTTGTTGTTTGAATTGATTTTCAATAAATGTTGCATGGAAAAACAAGTCAAAAATGAACTTTAGGCTGATTTTCCAATTAAATATCACCATAATCTAGTAAAAGTCACCAAAAATATTACCCAAAATTGTGTTTTTCTGGCAACTAGAGGGAGATGCGATGAAGAAGCATGCAGCTGCTTTTGGGATGTAGTCAGCTATTGGTATGTGTGAGCTATGCACACCAAAACAGATGGTGCATGCAAGAGCCAGTCATCTGATTGTGTCTGGTGTATGGGGAACACGCGCTTAAGATGGTTAGTGCGTGCAATACATGCTCACGCAACCCCCATATCAAAATTTCCAAAATTCACAATATGGTCCTTCAAATAATTTTAGGCTAGCTTTTGGGTTACAGTAAATTTATAAGGTAAGTTTTTAATTTTTACAGATTTATTATATTGGTAATAGATTAGGTTTAACTTTAAAAAGTTAAAATAAGGTTATCAAAGCCATGATTGAGTGAATTTTCATGCATTTGACTTGAAATAAAAGAGATACATGTGGTTTTGGTATCTTATATGGTGCATTTATTTTTCAGTATCTCACGATTATAAATCTAATTGAAATTTTCTTTATGATGAATTTTCAAATAAAGTTTGTAGATAATATTTTCAGCACTGGCATATGATAATAAATATTTGCATAAGGATTTTGCATTTTTGAATGGTAAATTGTCATATATTTTATGCCCATATAGAATAATATGAGGATAACATACCATTGTGTCTTTTATACTTGTGGATCAATTTGTGTAGTCATCACAGTGACCTTTCAAGTTAGTATTTGAATTGTTCTGCTTACAAGTTTAGGGATGTCTCTGATTTTATGTTTGGTTATTCTGCCTACAGATGTTGGCCTTATATAAAACTTTGAGATGTGCACAAAGACATTAGATGGACGAAAGTCATTCCTTGAGAGATCTATTCATTTACATGTGGTAGAATAATAAAAGTTAATGGTGTGTACTCTGATCAATTTGATACGTGGGTCTTATTTGCATTTATTATGTATCCATCTCACAAGTGTTTTATGATATATGTGATAAGATGATCAATACAGATACTGCTTTGTGGCTTTGAGTATTGATGTTATCCTATATTTGTACTGATCATTATACTATCAATTTTGCAGCCACCTTCTTTATAGACAATAATAATGTCCTTAATGGTTTTAATTTTAAGAAATGGAAGCAAGATATGGATTTACGTTAGAGATGGCATATCTCAACATGATCATGATTAAGGATAGGCGACCAACACCTAAATTTATCAGCTTAGAGCCTGAGAGAGCAACATATGCAATATGGGAAAGATTAAATAGGATGTGTTATTTGACATAAAGAGATCCATACTAGACCATTTGCTAAGTAGAATTCCATAAACGAACATAGCAAAGGTTTCCTCAATAACATCTTACAAAGATATAAAGTATCTTCTAATGCTGAAATAGGTACTTTGTTAAAGGAATTATACTCTTTTAGATATATAGAGTAAGGCGAGCAAGGGAGTATATAATTAGGACAGTCCACCTTCATACTAAGCTAAGGGTGTCAAATATTTATATTCCTTATGCTGGCATAGTTCACCAAGCTCTGAATACACTTCCATTAGAGTTTGATATTCTGGTTACCACGTACTATTCTCAAGATGAAGCTTGGGACATAAATGCACTGACCACCCATTGTGTTGCTAAAGAAGATAAGTTGAAGAATACAACTTATGCAGTCTTAACAATAACTAAAGGGAAGACAAATGTAAAGCCCCATAAATTGAAAGGTAAGAAACCTAAATTTCCTCCACACGTAGATATTGGTCAAGTTTTGGGAGATTTCGTGTGGATGTTGTAAAGAGAATGAGTTTAAGGTGCCTTTTATGTAAGAAGAAGGGATATAAGAAGTCGGAATGCTAGAAATATAAAACCTAGAAAAAAAAAGGCAAGAGCAATTAGATAACTCCTTGGCTTGTATGATACATAAATCTAATCTTACTTTAGCCACATCAAGTTCTTGGTGGCTAGATAGTGGAGCATTTAATCATATTGCTTCCACAATACATTGATGCATATAAAAGAGAAAGTCGAACTGGTAAGAGGAAAAACTAATGGTGGGCAATAACAAAGAAGTTAATGTAATCTCTATAGGGGATGTTTGTTTAAACCTTAATATAGGGTTCAAGCTTGGGTTATATGACACTTTTATATATCATCTTTCATATGGAATTTGATCTCTGTTATATGACACTTTTATATATTGTCTTTCAGATGGCATTTGATCTCTACATCTGTTTTTATTAAAGAAGGTTATCGTTTTGTATTTGAAAATTTAGTTCTAAAGTTATCTTTTAATACAAAACATATTGGTACTACCTTGTTATCATGTGGATTATACAGAATATGTCTTATCCCTAATGAGTTATATGCTTCTTTGAATATTATCAAACAAGTTACAAGAAAGAGACTTTGATAAAGGAAAAGTCATTCATATTGTGGTATAAAAGATTGGGTCATATTTCTAGAGATAGAGTTGAGAGGTTGGTCACGGATGACATTCTCCCAACTCTAGATTATGATGATTTAGAAATATGTGTTCACTATTATAGGAGTAAATTGACTAAAATAAAGAAAAATGGATCAACTTGTACTTTTGGCTTATTAGAACTCATATGTGGACGTTATACAGTTATATTATGTAATTCAAGAAACTTTTTGATATTTATTGATGACTATTTCCATTATGGACATGTGTTCTTGCTTAAAGAAAACTCTAAAGTTCTTAAGAACTTCAAGATCTTTAAGATTAAAGTTAAGAACCAATTAAGAAGGTCAATTAAGATTGTCAGATCTAACTGTACAGGTGAATATTGTGACAAACATAGAGTTTCAAGATAAGAAATGGATCAGTTTGCAAAATATTTAGAATCATATAGAATAATGGCTTAGTTTACTATATCAAGTAGTCCTGAGCAAAATAGTGTGATCAAAAGGCAAAATAGCACCTTAAAGGACATGATGAAGTCAATGCAAAACATAACTACTTGATTACCTTTAGGATGAAGTCATAAAGACTACCTTATATGTACTTAATAGAGTCCCAAGTAAATCATTTTTTAAAATGCCTTTTGGAATATGGAAGGGGTGGAAGCCTAGCCTCAATCATCTTCGTGTTTAGGGCTACTCTGCTAAGGTATGTTTGTATAATCCTTATGAAGATAAGTGGCATTCTCATTCTACTCGTTGTTATATTGTTGGATATCCCAACCACTCTAAGGGATATAGATTTTATTGTAGAGATGGAGGAGTTAAAATAATGGAATCACATATGACTAACTTTTTGGAGCATAATGTTGATGATAAGGGTGGTCATTCTCATCCTTTAAATGATAGAAGGGTGGATACTATAATTATTTCATATTTTGCACTCATACAGTCAAAAGTAATGGATCAAGATCTTAGTACCATACCAGTACATGGACAGGAACTCATATTTGTGCAAATTGATGTCCCTGAGGTACAAGAGCATTGTGAACCAATTCAATTAATAAGATCTACCATCTTATCTAATTATATAGTCTATTTAGGTGAATAAGACTATTATATTAGACATGTAGCAGAACCAATTACTTTCACAAAATTTATTTCTAGACCTTATGTAGATTTGTGGTGGGATGCAATAAGGTATAAAATGCAATCTATGAAGCATAATAAGGTGTAGGAGCTTGTGGATTTACCTTATAACTGCAAGCCTATAAGATGTAAATAGATTTACAAGATCAAAAAGGATTTTCAGGGTAAAGTTGAGTAGTTTAAAGCTTAGTTGGTTGCCAGATTATTCACTTAAAGAGAAGGGGTTGACTTTAATGTTATCATTTCTCAGATATCCTCTAAGGATGCATTTTGAGTGATTATGGCAATAGTGGCTCATTATCAAATAGATGTCAAATTCGCTTTTCTAAGTGGAGATCTTTGTAAAAAGGTCTATATTGAATAATCTGAAGGATTTCATAATCAAGACAAAGCTGACATGGTCTATAAATCCATATATGGTTTGAAACAAGCCTCCAGATAATAGTATCTTAAGTTTGATGATATTGTTATCTCATTTGACTTTACGAAAAATAAAGTTGAAAGATGCTTGTATTACAAAGTTAAAACGAGTAAAGTTATCTTTCTACTTCTATATGTGGATGATATCTTTCTCACATCAAATGATTTGACCATGTTGCATTAGATTAAGTAGCTTTTAACCAAGTATTTTAACATCAAAGACCTTGATGAGACATCTTTTTTTCCTATATATTCAGATTCATAAGACAGATCTCAACATTTGTAAGGTCTCTCATAAAAAGCATACATTAAGAATGTGTTACAAAGATTTAATATTACTAATTGTAAACCTGTTGTAGCACCTATCTCTCATGTCAGGAGAATATCTTTGGCAAAATGTCTGAATAATGATACAGAGAGAAAGACTATGAGAAATGACCCTTATTTTAGTGTGGTTGGTAAATGTAAGCTCAGGTGTGCGCTAAACTGAACATTACATTTATTGTTGAACTATTGGGTAGGTATTTGACTAACCCAAGAACAGATCACCTGAATGCAATCGAACGAGTGTTGAGATATCTCAAAAGTAACTAAGAATTATATGTTGACATTTAGGAAAGTTAACAATTTGAACCTTATTGGCTATACATATTTGGATTTTCCTGTGTCTGAATGACAAGAAATCTATATCAGAGTATATTTTATGTTAGCAGATGGTGTAATATCGTAAAAAAGTGTTTAACTTCCTTAACTATGCATGCAGAGTTTCATAGGTTGTTTGGCTTAGGAATTTAAATTTTGAGTTATCTATGGTTGATTCAAGTGTTAGACCCATTCAATTATATTGTGATAAATGATAATCTTTCTATTACATTCGGTAATAACAATAAAAACATCATAGGGTTTAAGCATTTGGAGTTCAAATATCTGACCATAAAGGAATTAATACATAAAGGTCACATTGAGGTAAAGCATTTGGACTGAGTACATGCTTGTTGATCCTCTAACTAAAGGACTTTGCCCAGTTATTTTTGAGAGGCATGTGTATATTATGGGTTTGTTGAAGTCCTTAGACACTGTTAGTTAGGCATCATTATATTTGTACATATTTCATATATTGTGACAATATATTTTTATACATATTGATGATCATGATTTTGTTCTCAACCATACAATTTGTTGTACATTATCATAATACATGTGAAAGTTTTAAGATCTATGTCGATCTTAAGTATTTTAAAGGTCATTAGGCATATATATATATATATATATATATATATATATATATATATATAT
>JAOSBM010000002.1:5798617-5816353 GCA_027568955.1 Erythroxylum tenue | reverse complement strand
AAAAGTACAAAATTTATAATAATAATAATAAGATAATTAATTTGGTATAATAAAATTAATAATATTAAAAATAGTAAGTAGAAAATTTATAATAATAATAATAATAATAATTGACAATAAATAATAATAATAATAAATTAATAATAATAATAATAACTTATTAAAAATTAATAATAATAATAATAATAATAATAAAATTAATAATAATAAATAAACAAATAAATAAAATTAATAATACTAAGAATAACTTAATAATAATAATAATAACAATAAATAATAATAAAAAGAATAATAATAATAATAATAATAATAATAATAATAATAATAATAACGACGACGACAACAATTAATAATAATAATAATAATAATAACAATTAATAATAATAATAATAAACAAAATTAATAATAATAAGAATAACTTAGTAATAATAATAATAATAATAATAATAATACCAAACATATTTTTATTTTTAGTTTTTTATTAGAAATCTAAACTAAACAGGTTTTTGTTTTCAATTTTTATATTGCAAATCTTAACTAAACAGGTTTTCGTTTTTTTAGAAGAAAAAAAACAGAAACTAAAAATAGAAACAGAAACCAAAAACAACAACAGAAAAATAAGAGTGGAATCAAACGACCCTAAGTTTGTGATAAGTATCTTTATATATACTTCAAGCATTTGATACAACAGGAAATTATATTTAAATAATCTATTAATAGAAAATTCACTAACATATTAACATTAAAAGGTCTGATATTATAATTAAAAAGTTTCTCTACTTATTATTATTGAATTTATCCGGATCCCATCTTTGAATATAAAGAAGTTATTTAATTAATAAAATTAATTAAAATATTATTCAAATTGAGAAAATTTGAAATTAATCAAACACAAAAGGAAAATGGTTTCATGGGTGAGTTAGACACTTCAATTTGATTTGAGAATGTGACAAACTTTTTTATAATTTATGAATTATAACTAATAATTAAAAATTTCAATCAATTCATATTAGACCGTAAAAATCTTAAACTATTCAATTTTTTAATTCGGTTTCAACTTTTCAGTTCAATCTATTTTAATGATTACCCATCAATTTAAGTAAATTAATAAATTATTATAAAATAAAATAAAATATTGTTTATTTAAAAATTTTTAAATTTTTATAAATAAAAAATACGTTTTAATCATATTTAAAATCTTTAACCCGTATTATTACCTTTTTTTATTTAATTTTTAGTTTCTTCTATTTTGTTGGCAGTCTAAGAACTAAACAGATCAACCGAATGCTGTCCTGTGGAGTGGACACAATACCACTTGTTGATGGGGGGTAAATGGTAATTTACATACAACTTGACATCCTTTTTGAAGACAAGTGGCCGAAACATGGGAACACACAAAGCGACTGATTTTCCTATTTATTATTTGATTTCTTTTTTCCGAACAAATAAAGATTATCCATCTTTTGTTCTGATTATACGTTTGTAAGTTACGTGGTCAAACGAGCAAATTTCTTAATTAACAAGTTATATTTAGATTCAAAAGGAAGAGCAAGTGATGGGGCTAGTTAGTAAGTGTCTACTCGATTTCTTTTCTTCTACTATATTCTTAAAATCCTATCTATAAGTCTACTATTATATGAAAAAATACACGTGCAAATCTGAGAAATACTTTCAATAGAAGGTGGACCACTGTATCTTATGCGTATAAGCGTCTACCAGACCTAATAGAATTATATGAACTGCTCCAGTGGAAGAGACCAATTGGAAGATATTTTTTGATGTTTATAAAATCGAAAGAAATTTATTTAAGTAAAGAGGAAATAAAGAAAAGAAAGGGTCTTGTATGTTCATACGTTTCGTTTTCCAGGCATCCAAACCAAAACTAGCAGAAGCTACGCCTCCGCCTCCTCTCTCATATTTCTGCTGTGTTCGCATAAAAAATCAAAAACCCTAATCTTGTCTTCCCCTAAAGAGGAGCTCAAACTCCCACCTCCTCACCCACATTAGCCTTGCTTCTTCTCTCCGTGTTCTCGCCCCTCGTTAACACTCAGAGATACACTCTGTTTGGTTGCACGCATTCCTTATTAGGGATTGAGATTATAGTACCACTCCTTAGCGGTTACCTTTTTGGGCTTTGTTAGCCTTTCTTTTTTCCCGTCCAATCGTGGTGTTCTAGGGTTAATTATCTGCATCGCTTCTATTGCTCCTTCTGTCCTCGTGCTATCTGTTATTGTTCTGGTTCCTGTTCTTCCATTTAGTTTTCTTGTTTCGCCTTTTCAATTTTCAAGTTGTTGGTTTTTGCAAGCCCTAGAACATTGGAGTTTAGCTTTTTTACGCGTTTGTTTAGGTACTAGGGTTTCTAATTCCCAGCACTGTTTTCTTTTTCTTCCCCATTGGGTCTGATTTTAGGGTTTTCCATCTTTCTGAATTGTGGGGTCTGATTGGTGTGAACTCTTGTCTAAGAATCTCAGTCTTCCCTTCTCGTTGCTGCATATTTTCGTCCCTCTGACGTTCTGCGTATTGAGTTATTTCTGTTGGAGATGCAGGTCTTTTGAGTGTCTTTGTTGTTTAATCTGCAAATCCATCTTTTAATTAAAGATGGAGGCGTAGAAAGATGAAGGGAGAGACCTAAAGCGGCTATCAATTAATACTATCTCGTTATTTGCATTTCTTTTGTAGTTCGTCTGGGAATTTACCCTGGGCTTTAATTCTTACTTCAATATAATCAATTTAAGGAGAATATAAGGCCTGCTAAATATACAAAACCCTATTAATCAGATACACTTTTCCTTGTTTAGCTTCCTGACGTCTTAATATTTGGATGGGTAATTGAAGACTCGTTGATTGGTATAATTTTGGACTTAGATTGGTCGATTGTGGGGGAAAGAAACTAGTTATACTGGAATAATCGTTCAGTAGGGGTATTGAAGAAGGCAGGAGAAGTGCACTGCTCTTTTTGAAATCTGATGATGTACAGTGCTCATCCTTATGGAAAAAGGTGAACCCACTTTTGTACCCGAATGGTTGAGAAGTACTGGAAATGTTTTGGGGAGTGGCAGTTCAGCCCAACACTATTCTTCTGCTTCTAATCACTCAGGTAAATCCAATTTCATTACACTCTCGATACCTTCTTTTAATTGCTTGTTATTGAAGTTGTTTCTGGCATGCCAAATTTAATTGTTGTGGATGATAATGTTGTTTCTATTGTTATATAGATGTCTCTTCATCAACGCATCCATCTAGAAATAGGAATTCTAAGACTATAAGTGAGTTTAATTCTACTCGTTCAGCTTTTGTTGATCGAACATCTCCTTCTAATTCAAAGAGAAGTTCTAGTAACGGGCCTGCAAAGTATGCATACAGTAATTTTAATAGAAGTCACCGTGATAAGGATCGGGATAGAGACAGAGAAAGGTCAAGCTTTGCAGATTCCTGGGACCGTGGTGGTTCTGAGCCCTTGGGAAGCTTGGGAAGCATTTTAACCTCTAGGAATGAGAAGGATACATTGCGACGTACAGTTTCAATGGTGTCCCGGAAGCAGAGTGATGTCTTGGCCCGACGAGTTGGAGTGGACATGAAAAATGGTAGTGGGAATCATGCAAATGGAAATGGATTGATTTCTGGTACTATGCGTAGTGGTAGTATTCCAAAGGTAGTTTTTGAAAAAGATTTTCCATCTCTTGGAAGTGAAGAGAAACAAGGGTTGCCTGAAATAGGAAGGGTTTCTTCTCCTGGATTGTCCACTGCTGTTCAGAGCTTGCCTGTTACCTCTTCTGCCTTAATAAATGGAGAAGGATGGACATCAGCTTTGGCTGAGGCTCCCACTTTGGTTGGAAACAGCAGTACAATTTCCTTACCAGTTCAACATACTGCTGCTCTATCTGCATCTGTTTCTACAGCTACATTTGGAGCTCCAACTGCAGTGACTGGTCTTAACATGGCTGAAGCTTTGACTCAAGCTCCATCAAAAACCCGTGCTGCTCCACAGGTGATTGACTAAGATTTGGACTTTTGTCTCATTTTCTTATAATTTGCATCGTTTATAGTTGCAGTTCTATGTTATGATTTAATCAAGTGTTCTCTCAGTTATGTATGGCTGCGATTGAACTAATGGGATTTCTCTTCTGTGTATAGCTATCTGTCCAAACACAAAGGCGTGAGGAATGGGCTATTAAACAATCAAGGCAATTAATACCAGTGACACCTTCAATGACCAAGAGTTCGGTAAGGTTTCTGTGTTTTGTATATGTCTGGACTTTTTCTTTATTGATTTTTTAATGTTGACTCATCAGTGTCCTGGCAGTAAGGTCCTGGCAATTACTGCCATACTTATCTTAAGTTGGAATATGAGTTGTGGAGATATAATGTCCTGTTCTATGTTGCAAATTGATCTACAGATGTTACAATTCGTAAATTTCCATAAACTATGCTTTCTGGTTTAAATGCTAACTAATAGAGTGTTTTTAATATTGCCACCTTTATCAAATATACATGTTGCACCATTATAATTGGTGTCAATTTTTTTCCACTGCACTTGTCTATTACGATGTCTGTCCTAATTTGTTTGCTGTAAGTCAGCCAATTCCTAAGTTCATAGGATGCTAGGATCCTTCAGGCCTTTCTACTTTTCTTTTGTGTAGACATATCAACTTCAAATGTAGTGAATGTATTGGATGGGTTTTATTCGTCACTTAACTGATGCTGTTTAAAATTGAAAAATAATGGCTGTTAATGCTGATTAAAAGTGAATGTAACTGCATTTATTGCTTGATAGATATTACAATTCCCCAGTTTCTTTTACACCGTTTGTGTTCTGTCTTTGGTGATTGAGTGAATCTTTTGTCTGGTATTGATGGACACATTCGTGTATTGTAAGGTTGTTGTGTTCTCTTTTCCTATTTCTTTTCTTCTAGTTTTATGTTTACTAGGATGCTTGGTTATATTTATCGTTCAGAATGCTTCTTACATGGCTCTCCAGCCACAATCTGTACAAATTTGTTAAGGAACTGATCACATGTGTTTACTGTTTTGTTGGACACACTTTTACATTGTCATCTGTTATGGACTTAATTAATGAGATTGCTAAATTAGTTTTCTTCCCACATGCCTATTGATATTGAAATGGTTTTCTTTCCTTTATTCTGTTTCCTTTTGCTTGTAGGTTTTTGGTTTTTCACACATTTTCATTAATTAGGGTCCTTTAAGGTACCTCAAGAGGTCTCATTGTCTTACAGTATGTTGTCAGACTTTCACTGACTTACTAAATATAATCCTTGTAGCTTATTTGAGAGAGTTTAATAAATGCTTTGGTGAGATGGGACAATGGAGCTCTTCCACACATGCATGAAATTTGAAAACTATGTAGATTTGTAATGTAGGTCTCACCGTGAACATATATATGTTGCACAAAAATGCCAGCTCATTTTACTGGGAGAATATTCTTGTAATCAAAATCTGTTATTGGGAAGTCTGTTGTGGATGGGTTTTTATCTCTGTTTGGATAGTTTTATTTGGAATTGGAATTCCATTACTGTGTTAAGAGAATTATGGTTTGTCTAATGACATTGGAGACCGACAAAATAACATAGTGGAAGAGAGACATATTCCTCCTGGACGTTGACTTTTTTGTGACAGTTAAACATTTTGTCTGCTTGTGTCAAGTCTATGTTTTCATCTTTGATTGGTGTCCTCTGTGCCTTCCTTATCTTGGGAGTTAGAACGTGATATTGCAATTCCAAGGTCCAGTTGAGTTTGAATTTCCATCTTTAATTCTCCTTTTGCAAATATCTTGTTGAAATTCCTATCATTAACTTGCCTGCCCATATGTTCTCGTTGCCAATAGATCAGTTATGATATATGATGCAAAAGAGCTTAAAGTATATGAAGAAATAAAAGAGGAAGAATTAGTCAACCTCAAGTCTTAATTTAGTGGGATGAGGATTGAGAATTGAGTTGATAACAAAAGATAAGAGCTGAAATTTAGATTTTGTTAGGATGTTTTATTAGATAAGAAGTAGCATTATGTTAAAGAGCTAAAATTTAGATTTTGTTAGGATGTTTTATTAGATAAGAAGTAGTACCATTATGTTATTCTATTTTAGATATGCTATCCTATTTGTATAAGACTTGTAGAATTTCTATTATAATAGGATTTAAATTAGAAACCCTTTTCCTACTAGAATAAGAGTTCTAAAATTCTATATATATGTGTGTATCCAGCTCTTCATCAATAACAAACAATCTGGAATTTTTTTTACAAACTTTGAGTTTTCAACTAGGTGTGATGCTTTCCTTGAAGAGTGATTCTTAGACCCTAGGAGTAATTCCTAGTTTCCTACTATCCATTCTTTGTGTTCTTTACTAAATTCCAGCAAACCTAACCCACATTCCAACCCTCTTAAACCTACATTCTAGCCATCGCATATATCAAACCTATATTTCACCCATATTGAACCTGTATTCCTAAACCTAAATTTCCAGCAATCAAACCTTAAATTTCCAGCCATACAAAATCTGAAATTTCAGTATTCCTAGTTAAAATTCAGCCTTGAAATTTGATATTCCAGCAGCCTAATATCAACTATATTTCTAATTTTGTGATTCTTAGCTACTAGTTAATAATTTTTCTATTTGTCCTACATCAATATATTATGATTTCTGATTGTTTTCTTGTTGGTCTAATAAAATTTAATCTGAATTTCTTTTTTCTTTTCAGGTTCTTATTTCTGACAAATCAAAGCCTAAAATAGTCAACAAGGCTGCTGACATGAATATGGCTACTAAGAATTTGCAACAGCAACCAACTTTATTGCACACAGGCCATCAGTCCCTTCTTGGGGGCCATATCAAATCTGATGCACCGAAAACATCTCATGGAAAACTTTTTGTTCTCAAACCTGGGTGGGAGAATGGTGTTACCGCTTCTCCCAAGGATGTTGCTTCTCCAACAAACAACACCACCAGACCGGCAAATGGCCAACTTCCTACAACTGCAGTTGCAACTGCTCCTCCAAAGAGCCCAAAAAACCCAAAGCACACTTCTGGGGATCGCAAGGCTGGTAACCTGAGCTTGATCTCAGCACTCAATGTGGAAAAGAGACCTCTTCAAGGTCAGAGTCGAAGTGACTTTTTCAATCATCTAAAGAAGAAAACCTCCATGAACGCATCTACAGTGATCCCAGAAACTGTTTCACCTTCCTCAAAGGAGAAGTCTTATGATGCAGATAAGGCAGGAATTGATGCTCCTCCAAGTCCTCAGTCTATTCAAAATGGTGCTCAGTCGAACAGTAATGGTTCTGACTTTGAAGAGATTCAAACACTTCCTGAAGCAGATGTTGCATTTCTTCGTTCTCTTGGATGGGAGGAAACTTCTGGTGAAGATGAGGGTCTTACAGAAGAGGAGATACGATCATTCTTTCAGCAGGTCAATAAGCTTCAATCTCATTTTGATTTTGGTGATTGTTGAACTAGCCTATCTATTTTTGCTGATTTGATTTGTCTTCAGGGTACTTTGTTTTTTATTAGAAGTCTGTAGCAACAGCTTTTAACTGCTTCTTGTTTACATTTTGTCTTTCTCTTTTCATTTTGCAGCACTTGTCATCTGCAAAATTGAAACTGTGCGATGGTATGCTACAAAAGTTGCTTGAATGTTATGCAAAAATTAGTTCTGGTGGAGTATCTTCTGAGTTGAGCTCTGGTGACTCTGGATCAGCAATCTGATACTCTTTTTGGGAAGGGCTAGTAGCTTGAAGAAATTCTGATTTTTTTTTCCTTTCAGGCAGAAGTTTAGTCATTTTCTTTTCTTTTTTGGGAGAGCCGAAATGGTGCATGTTGAAGGGAAGGGGTTCGGTTAATTAGGTTGGAAGTCCGCATTTTGCAAATAGAGAAATAAGTTACAGGTGCCTCAATCATTGCCTGCTCCGTGGAAGGAGAATTTTTAAGAAGGTTGGTCAGGGCAGACCTACGTTTGGGGCTATTTTGCCCACAGTGGAAGATGCAGGGGAAACTGCATCTTTGGAGCTTATTTTGATCCCTTTTATGTTCCCCCCCTTTTTTCCTCATTTCTTCAAGAGGGTTTGATTCTACAGTAAAAAAATGCTTATGATGTTTTCAACAGTTTTACGGGAAAAAAAATGAAAAGGAAATCAGAAGTATCATTAAATTTTTTTTTTCTGTTGGCTCTATATTTCTCATTAGGTGGCTATGAGTATGTTTCTGTTGTGTTAATTCTGATCGTTAACCAGTTTTTGATTTGATGGTCAGTAAAAGATGAGAAATAAAAGCATTCGTCAACCATCTGTGGTAGCAACTGCTGTGCCTTGCTTACAACTTTTGCTTTTTCCTAAGGCTAAGGCCCATAGTATATTAATTTGTATATGGTAAAGGGGAATGGTGACTACAATTGCAAATCCAACTGTTTTGGTGGAGTGTCATATATATATACCGTTAGCATGGCAAGATTTCAATTTCATTTCCTCTGTTTTCTAAAAGAATACGAAGAAGATGGACAAGAAGCAGAGTTCAGATTTTCTGTCCAGTTTTATGGTGTCTTATTGTGTCCAGTGAATCTTAGTCATTCATTTATGTGGATCTCACGTTAATTTATGTGGGGTTTATGTAGGACCTGCATAAATTAATGGCTGAGATTTACTGGACACAATAAAACATCATAAAATTAGACAGAGGATCTTGTTCCCGAGAAACAAGCAGCAAATATGCGGTCTGTGTTTTACGCTTGTGTATGTATGGAAGCCAAACGAGCTAGATGATAGAGCAACAAATTTCCCGTTTCTTTTAACAAAACAGGCAGAGAATGATAAGAATTTTGTATCTGATGGCAGTCACTTTGCAGAATAACCTTTTGGAAAATTAGTTATAAAGCCCAAATTGTAACTTGCACCTATGCATTTCGCTCATTTCGAAGCTGTCAATACCACATTTCCTTCCCAATTTTGTACTACAATACCATAGCTCTTCACATATGCACTAACATGTAGCTTAATAAAACCTTGATGAGGCTTATTCTATGAAGAGGAAGGTCGATTAGAATTAGAAAGAGTCACGCAGTTCTCGGCGGCTCAGTCTCAACCTCCGGCTTCCAAGCCCCAGGATAAGCTTCCGTCTACGCCGCTCCCTCCTGCTCAGGCCGGTTAGTTACTTGATTTCATTTTTCATTCTTTTTCTGTTCTTCGCATTGTGTGTTGATGCGTTTCTATTCCATTTTTTTGCGTTATTTAAAGGAGTAGGTTTATATCTATCTGTTTGTCCGTATTAGCTTGGTTTCATGTACGCCCACACTCCACCGAAAGGAATTGCGTGCCCGTGGTTGGAATCATTTCTCAATTAGTCGGTTTTTTGCTTGATTTTATCGTATCCAGGAACTAAAATCCAAAAAGAATGATATAGTTTCCTGTTAGAAAACCTAGTTCTGAGCTCTAGACCACTCAAGAACAGCTTTGAGTTTAGGGTTCTCCAACCTCTTCCTCTGATTCTTCTTCAGATCTTGATATAGAGGTGTGTTCTCCTTTAGACTCTGCTACGTTCTACTCTTTTCTGGTTGTGTCATTTTGCGTTTCCTGGATTCTTCTTCTGTGCTTTTGTTATGTTCCTTCTACTGTGCGTTTTGGTTCTGCTCTTAGTTGCTGCTCTGCATTGTTGCGTCGTTGTACTGCCTTGGCTGCTGTTCGTTTTGTTCTTCTCTTTTCTGCGTTTTGTTTTGCTTTCTGTCTGCTGGGCTACGTCTTCTCCTTCTGCTATCAAGGTTTTGGGTCCGAGCTGGGAAATAGGCTATTGCGTTTCTACTAGGCTGTTTCTTTCTTTTGGGATTTTCTTCTGGGAACTTCTTTTTTCTTGATTTAGTTATCTTGATCTGTAGCTCCGGTGATTTATCTGTCAGTGGTTGGGAAGTTGATGCGGATTTGAGTTTAAGATGGGTATTCGGATTGTGATTTTGTGAGTGTGAGAGTATTGTTTTGACCTCCGATTTACAATTTTCTGGTGAGAGAGTATGCCCTTTGTTTTCTGGGGTTTTAGGAATCCCTTCAAGTTCAGGTAAAGTAGAGTAGGGAAAGAGTGACAAGTTGAAAGCTTTGGTAAGGCTTGCTTTCTGTTGTGGTATAATACGAAGAAAGAAAGAAAGTTCATTTTCTTGATTTTACAGTTTTGTTTTGCTAAATGTGCTTTAATATATGACATACATTTTGGGTTTTCCTTTTCTATCTATGACATGTGTGTTGGTTTTTCCTCTTCTTTTTGTTCCGTGTTCTTCTCTCATTCATCACCATTCTGGAGTTTCTGGTTTGAGTCTTGACTTGGTACTGACAAACATGGAGGAGAAATGGAGAGAATGAGATCCTTTAGTTTATCTTGTAAATGCAAGTGAGAGTTTTTAGTGTTCCCTTTACTGGTGAGATAAGTTTTTCTAGGTTTTTAGGTTTTTACTCGTCAAACCATGTCGTTTTGGTTTTTTGTTCAGATTAGGCTTGACAACTGCGGCAACCGTGAGGGTGTCTGATTTCAATTCGAAACACGGTCTTAGATGTCCTTTCTGCTAGGACACGGTCAATGACATTATTTCATATATGATCAAGCGTTTCCTTTCATGTCTTAGGTGTCCTTTCTGCTAGGGATCTTCCCAATTTTTGTTGCATGTATATATTTGGAACTCTTAAAGTATAAAAAATCACCATCTCCTCCCAAAGTGAGTTTCTTTCTTGTTCCGAGGGAATTGGACTTAAATTTAGTCTTTAACTGATGCTTTTTTTAGATACTATTATATATGAGCACCTTATACACTTCTTGAAAAGAAAAACAAGAAATTTTTTTTGGGTTATTCAGCAAATTCTTTTGAGACATTAGTAGCAAATTTTTTAAAATCATTTTATCACAATGCTAATCATGATAATGCAATGGACTTATAGTTTGTTGGCAGAAGTTGAAATCCATGATAACATGGTTCTTTATCTCACAATCTTGCTTTTGGAGGTGAAAATGGCGAAGCTGGAAGTCAATTTGGATTTGATGGTGGCTGTCAACGCTTGTTTGACCGAGCCACACCTAACAAGGATCGCCATGTGTCTGATGAAAACTGTTGAATACAGTGGTCAAAGATTTAATTATTGCCTATTATATACCTACCATGCTTTCCCATTTTTTGGGAATATTATATGCTCTGTACTCCTATTACAACATATTTAGAAATAAAATGAATCGATATCGTAATTTTATGATGTTTTTGGAAACTATGTTAACCTAAGTTTTGTCCGGTATGTCTTGTTATGCTTTTACCATTTAGCTCTATCCATCACATCAAGTGTCTTGGGTACATGGATTTCCAATTTGGGTATTGGGTATTGTGTAAAGCCTCATCGAGACCCGAATTAGAAGAACTAATCAAAATGTCATTCATTTAGTTTTCTACTTTCTGTTTATTTGATTTAACGTTTTACCGTTGTTCAGTAGTGGTTGCATAACTGTCCAATGTTTGGCATGCGAGGATCTGGTGGATTGCTTACCGGTATCAGTCATCATGTCCTGGAGAACTTATCGGTAAGGATTTCTTATGTGACTAGCTGATTTTTGGATTTAGGTTTTAACTAAGCCTTCATTATGTGTTGCCCACATTTTTCTCTCTTGCAATTTGAGTTTTGTGTCTTTTTACTCTGTTTTTTTGCTGTTTAATCATAGTAGGAAAGTTGATCAAGTCAAGTGTTTGTTGTTGAATTTATTCTCAGTTCAGTGATTTGTGGATTTGTTTTTATGGTTCTGAAGGACTTAAATTGTTCTTTTGGTTCTGTTCAATTGCTTGTTTTGAGTTTCTCTTGCTTCATTTGCTTTGTTTGGCATCTTTTGAGTATGTTTATGACATAAACAATTACATGAAAGTGACCAAATTAGACATTTGCTCTTTAGTGGCAGCTACATAGTTTGTGAGGATTATTCTTGAGGCATCTTGTGAAATTTGTGCTATTCCTGAGCTGCAATTTTGGTCTCCCTAGTTTTTAAACCCAATTTGTTTTGTTGCTAATGCTTGTCTTGAAAATGGTGGTTATCCTTTATTTGGTGATAGAGACCAGAGAACTACTTTCAGAATGTAAGCCTCAACAGTTTTAAGTTGTTTCCTTTTGAGTTCACTTGTTCTTAACTGAATTGCTCATGTTTTAAATCAACAATTGCATCAATGTCAAAAGGAGATTGTTTTGTCTACAATGCTTTTAGCAAGAAACTTGCTATTGTTTCTTGCTACAAATCACTGCTCAAAAAAATTTTATTTATTTATTTTTAAAAGAACCTTGCTATTGTTTCTAATGTATTTGATTTCCAGTTCTACTGTTCTGTTTATCCCCTCCTTTTAAATATTGATGAAACCGTTGAATTATGCTGATATGAGTGTAGGTTCTGGTTTCTTACCTGAAGTTGAGACATTTCAACTTCTTGATTTAATTGTATTGTCAAAGCATATTTATGAAAATTGGCATTCTCGGTTTTTGTCACAGCTCCGCTGTCAGCGTGTGCGATGTTTTCGGGTTGGTAACACCGATATCCCAGACAACAAGAGAATAGAGGTTGCACTTCAGCACATCCATGGAGTTGGGCATAGAAGGGCTCACCAAATCATCTCAGAACTGGGCATAGGGAACCGATTGACCAAGGATTTAACTGGAGTAGAACTCAACTCGCTGAGGGAGGAAGTCTCTAAGTACCTCACTGGAGGAGATTTAGTAAGCTTTCAATGTCTAATCCACTATACTTTCATATGAATTACACCAATTAACTGCTTTTCGATTTCCTCTATTGCAGAGGCGGTGTGTAGACGGCGATATAAAGAAGTTGGCAGACATTCGTAGCTATCGAGGATTTAGGCATGCATGCATGTTACCATGCAGAGGACAACGTACGAAAACCAATGGACGAACTATGAAAGGTAATCGAGTTACATTAGAGCAAAGATGATTGTTTCACTTAGTTTGATGGATCGTATATCATCCCTACTAGGAAATTGAATTGCATGCATTCTTCCGTGTGTAATGCGGTGATTCAATAATTCTGCTTAGCCATATTCAGCTGCAACTTCTTTTAAGATATTAGTTGCAGAGGAATTATGTGTGCTGATTAACTCTTCATGTTCGCCTTTCAACAATAATTGTTCAGAGCACAAAAGGCGTGATAAAGGTCACCTGACAAGAAGTCAGAATCTTGCTGAGTGGATGGAGAAACGTCAAGAGAGGGATCAAGAAAAATGATCTCCCCTGTTACTGAGATTTGAAGCACAAGTAGGTTGTAGCTCTGAAAGTTACAGGTCAGGTCTTGCTATGGTGAAAACATACAAATGACCCTTAAATTAGGATCTATCTATTGTCAAAATTTTCATTGCAATAAATATTTGAATAGTAACTTTTTATATTTATGAACACTGAGCAACGTTGCTATAAACGCGAACATGCATGGATTGTGATGAAGAAGTATGCTTATGAGCTTTTGATCTCAAAATTTTGCTCTAAACGTTGTAGCAGTATTTTGAGTCTTGGCTTTCCGTATTAAAGTGTAGAGTTGGGCAGGTAATTCTTTTGTAGGTAGAGTAAGCGTATCGGACAATTCATGCCAGAGAAGAGAATAGCTATCCATAAATTAGAAATGCTTTTATTTAAATACTGTTTTTTAAAATTAATTAATACAATTACAACCCATTTATTTTTTTACTAATTTAATGCACATTACTTATTTGATTAAATTTTATTAACAAAATAAAATATTCTTATTTGATTAATTATATGCTAATTCAGTCATAAGTACACTTGATAATTAATAAATTATAAATCAATCAATTAAGTATTTGTGATAAAGGTTGGCCCATGTATAAACTATTTATCTTAAAAATATTTGTTTTTCTCTTTTGTTATTATTATATCAGACGATTAATCAATAAGTTGGGCTATCGGCCCAGAAGATGTTATAGTAAGTTATGGTTTTATTGGGTTCCCCTTCCCAGCTCTCTGACAAATAGAGGATAAGAGCAATTCACTAGGAGGAGCTGTTTGGTTACCCAGAAACCGTAGGAAACTGTAGGAGAAAATATGGCACAAGCATTAGCGATGCCAGTGGCTTCTTCACTCTCGGTGATATTCAACGCACACAAATGTAATCCTTTGTATAACACCGTCTCACTCCCAATCTCAAATCCTCCTAAGGTAAATCCACTTTATTATTCATCATTTTGTAGAGACATGATACTCAGGATTTTGTTTTCATATACTCTTTCCCTTGAAAATGATAGACAAGGTACTGGGTAACTGGGATGGGATTGAAAATATGTTTTTTATTCACTGAGATATCCCATGAAAGAGCTCATTTGGTTTTGATGAGAGGTTTTTCGATAGTGACCGCGTGGGTTAAGCCAATTGCGTTTGGTAAATTGTTAGTTTTAGAGCTGGTGAATGAGCTAGGATGACATAAAAATTTTATTCTTTTGGAGAATTTATGTTTATCTTCAGGTTCATGGCCTCAGCATCAAGTGTGCTCGTGTGGGTGGAGTGGAGATACCTAATAACAAGCGAGTGGAGTTCTCTCTCCAGTACATTCATGGCGTTGGCCGGTCCAGAGCTCGCAAAATCCTCGGTGACCTCAACATGGAAAACAAAATCACCAAGGATTTGTCTGAGGAGGAACTTGTGACTCTGCGTGATGAAGTGTCTAAATACGTGATTGAAGGAGATTTGGTTTGCTTTTACTTATTTATCTCTTAATGTTTGAATGAATGCATTTCGAGTCTATGAGCGAGTTCATTTTTCCATTATTTCAGAGACGGTTCAATGCTCTTAACATTAGAAGGTTGAAGGAAATCCAGTGCTATAGAGGGATAAGGCACATCCAAGGCTTGCCTTGCAGGGGACAGCGCACCAAGAACAACTGCCGAACCTTGAAGGGGAAGAAAGTTGCCATCGCAGGAAAGAAGAAAGCTCGTTAAGCAGGTTGATCAATTTGTTTAATATCGTTCGTCTTTATTTCAGATGTGACTTGAATTTACCAAAGATATGATCACCTAGCAGTACTAAGTTGGATACATGAGCAATTTAATCTTAGGTGCTCTGGATGCACAAGACTTTTTATTGCTTGCGAAAATCTTAGGACCCTGTCAAAATCTCAGCATATATGTAGAGCCTGAAGATATTTGTATGTCAGACTACTCTTATTTTGATCGGATGCTTTCGAAACTGAATGTGGATAATTGGATAATTATGCTGAATCCCTAATGTATGTTCATCAGGCACATCAGATTGGATGTTGCTCAAAGCTGTTGATGGTCCCATTTCACTGACAAGTCCATTGAAATGGATCTATTTTACACAGCTAAAATTGATTAAGGATGCTCTCTCTCTATCTGTCATTCTGTTTGTATGCTTATTTTCTAGCTTCTTCTTTGGACGCTGATGTATTGAACCATTGGTTCCGGCTATTTTCGGAATTTGTTCATGTACATATTATGTTGGGGGAAGCTGTTTGCTTTTGTGAAGTCAGAAAAACTAGAATCCCTGGGAATGGCTTATAGCTTCTCAATGAAGTTCATCAGATTGAACCGACGAAGGCAGGCAGGCAAGTAGGTCTGGCCTCAAGACTAATACCATTTAGCGTCAATCAACTTTTGGAACTTGTGCAATTGTCTTATTACAATTTATTGACATCACTAACTTGTTGTGAACCAATTTTAGAACTATGAGAGGCAATACATCTTCTTTTCCATTGTTTAGCTAATGTGAATCGTAGGCCGAAAATTACCCAATATTTGAATTACGATGATCGTTTTTAAATCAAGTAAGAAAACCCTACTTTAACCAAATTTGTTAATTAGAATCAAATTTATAAAGATTTTGATCAATATAAATTGTTTAGGAACGCAATGGGCGGCCCATAAGTTTAGATTCAAGTGTTTTCAATGGATCGACCAATGGGTACCGACTATTTTCGGAATTTGTTCATGTCCATATTATGTTGAGGGAAGCTGTTTCCTTTTGTAAAGTCAAAAAAACTAGATAGGACACAGCTCAACTGAGAATGCCTGGGAATGGCCTAAAGCTTCTCAATGAAGTTCATCAGATTGAGCCGACGAAGGCAGGCAGGCAAGTAGGTCTGGCCTCAAGGCTTAATACCATTTAGCGTCAATCAACTCAAACACATATTGCCCAATGCATGCCAGCTTAGTAATAGACAGAATTTGAGCCCATTTTAATGTTAAAGGTGTATTTTCAATCTATTCTTCACAATACAATATAGTCTGCTTCAAGATCATTCAAATTAAATTGACAGAACTCCTAATACGATTGAAGATGTGTTAAGTGTATTAAGTTATTGACACCACTAACTCGTTGTGATCCAATTTTAGAACTATGAGAGAAAATACATCTTCTTCTCCATTGTTTAGCTAATGTGAATTGTAGGCCGAAAATTACCCAAAATTTGAATTACAAGCATCGTTTTTAAATCAAGTAAGAAAACTCGACCTTAACCAAATTTGTTAATTAGAATCAAATTTATAAAGATTTTGATCAATATAAGTTGTTTTGATAAGATCATATTGATTTTGTATTAGACAGCGAAGAGGAAGATCTCATAAAATGAAGAAAACTCTTAATTAGTTATATTCCGATTGATTTTTAAAAAATTAGAGGAATAATAAGCCTTTCATAAAAAATTATAGGAATTATAGGAATGATAAGCCTTTTATTACCCCCATGCAGAAAAACGCTTTTCAAACTTTGGTAATTTGCTAAATCTACTCTCAGGGATACCACACCAACACTGCACCATTCACTCTTTTCCTTGCGTGTTTTAATACGAATTGAACTTCTCGCCTCAGTCTTTTCTGCTTACCGTTTTAGTTGACAAATTATATTTTTTTATCGTTATTTTATTTTATTGCTATTTTATTATGTATTAATTTTTTATTATTATTAGTTCCATGTTGTTGTTATTATTATTATTATTATTATTATTATTATTATTATTACTACGGTCTAAATTACCTTTTTACGTATTTATTTCGTGCTAGTTTGCCTTTTCTCGCTCAAACTTGCATCATTTTTATATTGTCTCATTTATAGGTGGGTTTACCGGAAACAGCCCCTCTACTATGTAGAGGTAAGGCTGTATACTATCAGATTTTTCCAGACTCCGCTTTATTGCGGGACTTCAGACTGGATAATGATGATGATGATGAAACATGAAATACCTAAGAACTAAAGTCTTTAAAGGAAAGACCATTCATATCATTATTTAAGTAAAAAAATATTTAGATAACTTTGAAATGTTACTCTTTTTATATATAGAAATTGGACAAAAATTAAACATTTAACCCTACTTGTCTACTACCTATCTCAGTTTGAAATTGATGTCAATTAGGTTATGTAATTTAGGATGACAATGGGTGACCCATGAGTCTAGATTTAAGTGTTTTCAATGAATCGGCCTCTAGATCAGGTTCAGGCTGACTTGAGACTTAATTATTTTAAGCAAAACGACATTATTTTTCTTAAAAGAGTTAGGCCTCAGGTAAGCATAGGCCTAGATAACTCAAGCTCAAATCCAATTAAAAAAACGTTAATTTACACTTTTAATTTTTTTAAAAAATTGACATTTCCCGTTACCGTCCCTAATGTAATTCTAGGAGTGCAAAACAGACGTGCTTAGCATCAGTATCACTTACTTTTCAGTGTTGATTTGCTACTACAATTTCTTTTGGACAGA
>JAOSBM010000002.1:5781568-5795863 GCA_027568955.1 Erythroxylum tenue | reverse complement strand
TTTGAAAGTAAAATCATAAATATGCATAAAAAGTCACAAATGACACTTATTTTGAATAATTAAAATCCCTCTAAAACGACACTTATTTTAAATAAGAGGGAGTACTTTCCTATTCATTTCCTCACATTTCACTGCCCACCAACTATTGTTTAGTTTTCAAATGTTAGGTTAACTCATAATTGCTTACTTTTCCATGATTAAATTTCCATACTTTTCGTAAAGAAAATTTTAGAAAAATATAATAGAGACTTACTTAACTCCATAAGCACATTTTTTAAATATTCTTTTCAAGATAGACAATAAAGTCACACAACCTTGATCAAGTCAAACTGTCTTTCCTTGACAAGTTTGATCCATCCAATGTTAAAAAGCAAACATGGAAATCGGCTTTTTGGTTGTGCAATTTCCCACGAAAGTTCAGGTTAGGTGGCTCAATTTGAAAAGGAGTATAAATCTTAATTATGTACAACACTAGATATAGATAGATGCCTACCTGTCCTTAATAGCTTAGGACACCATAATGAACCCTTTTTGTTGAATAATCAAATGTCTAATGTATAAATGTACGAGCATACAAAAAGGTCTTTTGATTAGTATTGGGAATGTGTTTGTCCCCCTCCTAAGAAGCCTCGTGTTGGCCATGATTGTGGCACTTGGCCGACATATGGCCGAAACCAAAATTTAAGAATTTGGAACTCGAAGAACAGATAGGTCCTTGTCGATGGACGTGCAATTGTATATGTTTGCTCAGGTCAAGAAAATTAAATGTAATGGAATGTTAGGTGGGTGTGGTTTCATAGGACATAGTTTCAGTTCTCTGTCTTCGTGGTCGGTCAGATAGTATTCGAAGAAAACTAAAACTAAAGCAAATCTGACAGAATGCAGCATAAAATACAAAAGAACTTGTAACTATATCTTAATTTCCAATATTCAAAATCAATCTAAGACGTCCCTAAACAAAAATTTAAATAGGATAATAAGCTTAATAGAAATACGAAACATAAAATTACAAAAATACCGTAAAACTAATACAAAATTAAAAAACAGTTGGTAATTCGCATTTTAGACAGAATATAAAAATAATACAAAATTAATAAAACAGTTTGTAACATAGTCTCTCCTATCTAAACTAAAAGTCGTTTTAGATGGATTTTAATTATTTAAAATAAGTGTCGTTTGTGACTTTTCATGTATGTTCATAATTTTACTTCCAAAATTACCCTTTAATTTCTCTCACATCTTGATTACACAGATTACATTTTTAAGACAGTTTGATACGCAATTAATAAGGTGTATATCAAGCATTTCATTAGCTTTCTTAATAAGTGTGCATTCCTCTAAAACGACTTTTATTTTGAATAGGAGGGAGTACGTTCTAAAGACTCACATTTCGAATCAAAATCATAAATAGTGATCACTTGAAGAAACTCTAAGAACATGTATCTAAAGGAACACACTTTAATCATTAAAAAAAAAGCTGATTGATGGGTATTAATTGTCTATAGGAGTTCGGATCCTCTGTTTAATATTATGGTGTTTTATTCTGTCCCATGAATCTCAGTCATTTATTTATGTGAGTCTCACGTGATCCCGCATAATAAATGAACGCGAGGTCCGCATAAATGAATGGCTGAGATTTATGGGATAAAATAAGACACCATAATATTGGACAGAGGATCCCGTCCCTGTTTATATACACTAAAATTGTTACTTTTATTATAATTTAACAGTAAAATTTATTATATTTTTCTGAATTGAAGAGGGTTAAATTAATTGATACAAAAATAATAATAACAAAAGTTTAAAAAAATTACAATGACTAATGTTGATCTAAGTATGGACATGCCTCGAACAAGTGAGACAATGTTTGTGTTTTGGTTGCTAAGTAATAATACAATTCCTTTTCGAGATAATGAAAATTAAAGATATGCTGGTGGCATATATCTGCCGTCTGCATCCAGGTGAAATGTCTCAATCTTTACTTATTGGATCCTTGCTCGATCTGTCGCTCCATGTCTTGAAAGGTAAGAGGTGGCAGTGGCACATAAGAAGAATTAAGGATTGCAATTTGCAACTACTAATGTATAAATTGTGCTAGCTTCTAAGTTAACCATATCATATTCCATGCATGCATGTGGATCATCAGAGTGTATCGTCGTGGGGCTCGTAACGGAACCAAATGTGCTCGGATTTTTCTGGGGTTAAGGTTAGATGTTTAATTTCTTTGTTGTAATTATTAAGGGACCGTTTTATCACAATAGTTTAAGCTGTTGTGTGAGGCCAACTTAATTGGTTTTATATATTCACTAACACATCCCCTCAAGTGAAAGCCCTTTAGGCTTGAAACTTGCACAGGTCTATTCTACCTTGTACTGAATAACAAGTGGGTGGTAGGATTTGAACTCATGACCACTTGATCATAAAGGCTCTGATATTATGTTAAGTGACCGTTTTACCACAATAGTTTAAGATATTATGTGAGGCCAACTTAATTGATTTTATATATTTACTAACAGTAACCCTTAGAGGTCATTCCTATGTGTATCAGCGATTGGTCGATCGCCTAAAATTGCCGTATATGATAACCAGGGACCAACATCACCTTAATTTGCTACTTCCGAAAAGACCAACAACATCGACCATGTGCTAGAGATACCTATATGATGAAATAGAGTTAAGCAGAGACACAAAAGATGAAGGTATGGACAATTACCGCATAGCAGCAAACAGAAACTAAAAGTGAGTGTGTGGTTTAGCCAAAAACAGCAGAATCAAAATGCTAAACAACAATGCAAGCCCTGCAGCCTTTTCTGGTATGTTATTGAATGATGGGTCTCATGTAACTTTCGGACTCGGTATCGTTGTTTCACTTTTACTGTTCTAACTCTATTCCAATTCATCTCATTCATATATTATTTTAACTCTGTGACTTACACAAATACGTGGATGAGATGAATTGAAACAGCAAAAGTGGAACAAGTAATCTAATCCTTAAAGAATTGTTTACAAAAAAATTCCTTATGAACTGTTTCAAATCAAAGTGGAATGAACAAACGCCAGATGAGTTGAAGGCCAGTTGATGAGCCCTTTACATACAACAGTTTCGTAAATAACGTTACAATTCAGTATTTGTTCTGGTCTAGTTGGACCAAGGACGAGAAACAAGTAGGCACTGCAGCCAACTAATAGGACAAATTGAGATGGTTATGAATTGGGAAGCAGAAGAACAATGTAAGAATACACGTATGCACAGCCACAGCCGGCAAGTGTGTCTGAATTAACAAAGACAAAGAGTACAATTGTATTAAATTGTTGCTAACTTCAGCTTTTAGAATGGTCCCTCCCCCACCCCAACACAAAGCCCATCAACAGAGGCCTATGGAAAGGATTTCTAGAGCTGTGGAAAAATCCATAGATTACCATTCTCGTACACTATTATGGTTAATGCTTTTTCTGCCACCCAATTACTTCTTTCAAGTCGCCTAAGCAACATGCCAGCCTTCCTCCTTCTGCACCTACTACTATTATGTATGCTGTAGCAGCTTTTAGCTCTGTCATTTACACGTCAGTTTCGAGGGCCGTGCATCAGGCTGGATCCGGATTTTTGGTTTTCTTTTGGTTCTAAGGAAATTTTTTGATGTATATGAGAACTCAGTAAATATATTTGGAAAAAGATTCTAAGTAACTTGGTCCCAGAAAGATCGGTGATACAGACTAGTGCTGAGCAATCAGACAATGGAAGATCCCAAAAGAGGACCCACCCCACCACCATCACGAGGAGTATAACAAAAAGAGAGACGATCTCTATGGTGGAAGTAGGGTCAAGTAATGGCTTGGTTCCGACGAGACAATCGTCTCTTTTGACCATGTTCGCATTGCCCACCCAGTCTAATCAGGTTGCTTAAGACATGTGTCCCCGCCACGTGGTACAGGATCTACGGTATGTATTTGTGCATATAGAACCACAAGACGGGTATAGAACAACAGAAGAGCTAAAAAGAAAAGAGATATACAAAGCTAGAAGAGAGAAGAGGGAGCATCTTTTCACGGCTTTTTATGTA
The DNA here is from genome assembly GCA_027568955.1 of Erythroxylum tenue. Taxonomy (NCBI): domain Eukaryota; kingdom Viridiplantae; phylum Streptophyta; class Magnoliopsida; order Malpighiales; family Erythroxylaceae; genus Erythroxylum; species Erythroxylum tenue. The sequence continues at coordinate 5,791,802 of JAOSBM010000002.1, read as the reverse complement.
TTTGACTCCTCTAGTCAGTCAGTCGGTCATCCTGCCCAATGACCCTCCCTTACCTTTCACTGCAAAAGGCAAGGGTCCCTGGCCCCGGTGACCCCATATTTCTATACTACTTCCACAGAGTGCCCATTTCTACACAACAGATCAGAAAATGAGTTAAAAGAGAGTGCATTCAAAGGTCCCATGGAACGGGACCTTAAACTTTTTTTCCTTTCCTCCTTGACATCTCACATAAAAAATGTTTTCACCAAATTCCATAAAACATCCCCCCTCTCTCTCTCTATAAACTGCTGTACACTTTCTTATTCCAACTCATCCTTCCCTCCCAGTTTTGAATCTTCTTTCTGGGAAGTGATTTCCCTGTTCCCTATATCCTATTTGTCAAATTCACAATCCCCTTCACCACAAAAATTTCTAAATTGCTAATAATTAATTAAACAAAAAAAGAAACAGGAAGAATCCCAACTCCTTGATCCCCATGAATGTACAGGTCGGTCCCCTTCAGAGCTATGGCTGATTTTCAAAATTCAGCCACCCGCACGCCCGGCGTAGAAGACAATCTCCGACCACCTCCTAAGTGGCTGTCAACCCTGACCCTGAAATTTTTTTGCCCATCTCAGAACCAGGAACGACATTGTTACCCGTATTTTCGGTCTCACAATTGCATCGATCATTTTGATGCAACAGCGTGGGACGTAACTTGCAACTTTAATTCTCACTGCCACCGGTCTTCTATAAATATTCTTCCGATAAAATCACGGAACCTTTTAGAGTAGAGTTTTGGATCCACTGCGGAGATAGAGGTAGGGTCAACTTGCAAGGATTTGTAGGCATGCTCCAACTTCTTGCTGATATCGTAGTCTTGTAAGATATCAATGATTCCAAAGTAAAGGACTACTTCATAGATCTCACCAGAAGAGGTCAAATGGCTATACTGATCAAAATCACTCCTCCTTGACATCGTCTCTGCTCTTGCAGGCATGTTTGCCCCTAACCTTATCAGAGGCTTCCTGCAAAGAAGCAAATAGGAAAGGACCCCAAATATGTATCAGCGAGAAAAAAAAAAGGGTCTAGCTTCCTAGCTGTAAAATTACAAAGAAAACACAACCACTGTCCTCAAGTTTTGGATTTCTACTTTGTAAAATTATTGTCATGGGCAGGGGTGAGGTGGGGGGTAAAAGAAGAAGATCATAGATTTGAAAACCTAGCCAATGATAAACCAATGATGAATAAAGCAAGGTTTAACATGATGAGGGCGCAGCAGGATCAATCTGTATGTGCCCCACAAACAACCGTTGCCTACTGAACTCACCCGCCATATAACCAAATAAAACACAAGCCATCAATCATTCCATTAGACATGATCATATGCAATCAAATTATTTTCCATAATAGCAAGCACAACAATCAACCACGTGTTGTGTTAGTTACATAGATATTCCCACTCAACAGAAGAAAGGACCAAGCCACCCGTAAGTGGAATTAGGAGAAAAGATGAGATCATACCGGCCAGCAAGAATTCGATCCATGTCTTGTAACTCTGCTTCAAGGAAGCGACATCCTCGCATAAATTTCTCACTTTGATAGGAATCCTTTCTCCCTGCAAAAGGCAAAAAATGTAATTAGATCGCATGTTGCAAAAACTAATAAACTTAATAATAATAAAGAAACTAAATACAAAACTTGCAGTCCTCTTAGGGAGACATCTGATTAATTACCAGTCCGCAAAAGGAATGGTGACAATCCCATTTTTTCATATGTATTGTCATCACGGAAGTGGAGACCAACCAGAAGACTGTAATCCATGATTCTCTCAGCTTCCAAAAATTCACAATCATGATCAAGTTGTCTGTCAAATAAATTACTGACATGTTAGAACAAATTCATCTAGATCCAACTGGAAAGCCTGACAGGATAAAAGCCATACAGCAAAACCATAAGGGATTCTTGTTACTTACTTGATAAGCTCCTGATACCAATTTTGCTGGAGACGGAAGACAAAATTGAGATCCAGATCCTTGAGAGTAGTTGTTTCATCAATCTCACCCTCAGGCTTATCTGTAGTACGACCATAAGAGGAGCCTTTCAAGTCAAATCTTCTGTGTATTCTGTATTCGGAGCAGAACAAATTGCCCATAACAATGAAACGAGTCTGGTTTCAGAAAACAAAAGATACAATCAAAGACATGGAATAAAATCCAATTCATAGACAGTTATATGAAATTGAGCCTTGTACATACCTTCTGCCCACCGATTGGCTTGACGCAATGTACGCCAAAGAATTTTGTCAAAAGAGTTTTTTCATACCGACAAACATGTTTATAATAACTTGGAAGCATCCTAATCAGCACCTATGTACAGATGGAAAAACTTCAGAAGCAATATTGTTGTGCCAAAACTATGAAATAACTAGAAGTATGGTGGAAGCCAGGCAACAGTAATTTACCGATTGCTACAAAGGCACTACTGATTAGAATAGCTCCTTAACAAACTTCAAACTAAACAAAATTGAGAAGTCAATAATTTGGCAACTAACCTTGACTTCTGACTTCTTAACTGTTTTGATCATGAATCTATCATCTTGAGTAAGATAAAAGAAACTGCCACTCTTCCCTGGGGAAGAAAGTTCTCTGAGAGCATCGTTTCCACAGATAGCTAGCATGTAATCAGCTGTGTCAACTTGGAATAGGTCCCTTAAATGCCTGATATGTTGAGGAAAAAAAAGAAGGAAATAAGGGGGCATTGCATCACCATGTATTAAATTAAAAAGTCAACAAGGGAAATTTAATAATTCCGAAACAAAACAATACAGAAAAATGAACCACAACTCATACCCCATCACATTAACCGTGAAGAGTAGTAAAGAGATAAATACTATAAACTTGCATCACATTCAAAGGATTGTAACTCAGAAAATATAGTACCTGAACACCAGGGGACAATAGTCCTTCCACCGAAATTCAACAGACTGATGAGGAGGTGTAATTTTTGATCCTTCAGGCGGAAACCTCGTCCAAAACTTCTCCTTGGGATCAAAATCACTAGGTTTCAGTTCCCTCGTGATCTGGGCATGTTTTCCAACAGAGTGCCTAGCAACAGGTTATCAGAATAGAAACTTAAGACCCCTGCTCCAAAAATAGCGCAGAACTATACAAAAACAAAAACACTTCAACCATGCTGTCAAAGAATATCAAAATATATAGCTGAAAAGAGACAATTACCGTATGCCCAATTGCAAATTGAGCATCAAATCATAGTTCTTGTGTCCCTTCGAAATAGTCTGACCAGGTTTCTTCACCTCCCCACCATTAAAACAACAAGCCCCTCTCCTAAACTGCTTAAGACCATCTCGATCCAATCCTTCCCTGTAAATTTTTGAGGCCTCAACATTATCAATAATGTCACAAGTAATGTCACCCGCCTCGCCATCACTCTCCCAGATACAAATCCTCGGAAAATTCATAGTACTTCCTCTAGCCCCATCAACAGAAGACCTCTTCCTCGGCGTTCCCGCACTCAGAACCAAATCACCCTCATTACCCTTGAAACAGAGCTCCTTTCCGTTACCAGGACAAAAGGTTCCATTCAATTGTTGAATCTTCATTTCCTTGTTATTACTCCAATTACCAGTATAAAAACTCCCATCAGGCCATGTATATAACCCACTTCCCTTGGGCACTCCATTTTCCCATTGCCCTTCGAACCTATTCCCATTCGTCCAAACCAAAACCCCTTTACCCGAAATAACGCCGTTTTTCCACTCTCCTATATACTCATTCCCATTTTTCCAAACATATCTCCCATGTCCATCTTGAAGATTCTTCTTCCAATACCCTTCATAAAAATCCCCATTTGCATACCGTTTTTGCCCGTATCCGTGTTTCCGATCGGAGCTCCAGGTCCCTCGATACGTGTCACCGTCGGATCCGATGAAAGTACCGAATCCTTCCATTCGACCCGCCTTGAATTCCCCTTCAAAAGTCGCACCCGAGGGCCACGAGAACTTCCCTTTCCCGGAAGCCTTTCCCCTTCTCCACTCTCCCTCGTACATGCAACCGTCGGTCCACAAATACTTTCCCGATCCGTGAGGCGTGTTGCTTGAGAAAGCTCCGATGTAGAGATCGCCGTTTGGGAGAAGCTTCTCTACGGTTACGGTGGTAGCGCTACTGCTGGTAGTGGCGATTGCGGGGACATCGTCAGGGCCGGGGACGGCGATGGCGGTCGTCGGCGTTACTCTCCTGTTAGCTGACGAGGATCGGGTTCGGTTATGCACTACGGGTGGCGGAGGAGAAGGCTGTTTGGCGATCTCTTTCCCTGCGAGAAAAACGACTACCGTATCATCTTCTCCGGACCTCTTCTTCTTGTTGCAGGAAACTACATCGTTTGGCTCATCCACGAGCATTTTTCTCTCATAAAGTAACTTAGTCTCTCCTTTCTCACTTCAACAACTTTCTCCGTCTATATCTCCTCGTTGTTACTTCAGCTCGTCGGAGTTTTACTTATTCCGTGGACTTCTTCCGGCAGCGACGAAGGAGACGAGCATTTCCCGGCGGCCGGTAGATTAGCCAGTGATTTTCAGACACTCTCTCTCTATAAATTTTCTTCTCGTCTCTCTATCGCTTTCTCTTTAGGAGTGCTTTGTGTTTGGGGAAACAGGCAGGAATCTTTACTTAAAAACCACAGCGTACAGATAGAGAGAGAGGGAGAGTTAAAAAATAACTAATCCTGAGAATAACCGTGAGAAAAAATTTAAAAAATAAGTCAAAATTCAAAAGGAAAAAAGCAAGACTTAAGAGAGAGAGACAAGGCATGAGAGTAATGACTAATGAGCCGGCTTTTGCCTTGGGAACAGTTGATAAGCTACGATGCGGGTGCAAAACATACAACGCGCACGCACCCAACCCCACAGAGATTGACCAGCTCAGCGTTTTCTTTTATTACTTATTATTCCTGTTTTTTATATAACTACCTTGTTTTAATCGATAGGTGACGAGATTGCCTAGGATCTCCAAATAATACTTCTTGGTACATAACAAGAAACTCCTGCTTATTTAATTAGTTGCTTTGAAAATGTTTACCAACCAATACTATTTGATTGAGAAAGCATGGTCCACCCAAGTTACCAATTTGTCGCCTGACCCACCCGGAGGCCCACTTCAATTTATTAAGATGATTTATTTATTAACATATCAAAAAGAACCTCCATATTAATAACATAATACAAATAGATCTTAATAATTAAATTAAATATTTTAAAAAATTAGACAAGATTATTTTTATATTAATTAAACATCACAACAATAATAATGTGCTTATTACTTTTTATTTTTAAATAAAAAGTAAAATTAACTCTCACTTAAGACTCATTATCAAACTTCACATTATCTTGTAGTTTTAGTTTAAAAATAATGCAAGAAAGTCTCTATTTTTTCTTAATAAAAAATTATATCCTAAAATTTGTCTTCACTCCTTTAAAATGTAGAAAGTCCATGTACCGAATGTACAAGGCTTACTGTTTTATGAGAGTCTGGAGAGAGTTGTAATATACAAAACTTTCTTTTTATATTTTTACAAAGAGGCTATTTCTGTACATTTGGTACATCAACTTTAATTTTTGATCAAGTTTAAGTTTGAATTATTTAAGTAAATTTGATGGAATTTAAAATATTTAAAATAAAAAAATTATACATTTTGAATTTCAGTTAAATTTAAATTTTATAATACTTGAATTTAACTCTAGATATTATCAAATTTTGGTACGAGTGCTTAAAATAAAAAGGAACAAAAACGTTCACGTTTTGCCATAAAGTAAAATTGCGCACAAAGAGAATCACTTGTAGAGAAATAGTCACGACAACAGCGAGAGAAACGTGAAACGTCCCGTGTCTCTGTTGACCTCGCAATGCACGATTGTTCATAAATACCAAATTGATTTCGGGCGATACACTTTCGTGAACCGTCTAACTAAATTCAAGGTCTCTGGACACAAGGTATGTCAACGAACACCAGCCATTTACTTCGCTACCATGTATTTATTACTACATGCCACTTCAATGGAAGTAATCAAGGTCTGTGTGTAATAGAACAGCTGTAACCTTAAAATTCCAAAAGTAGGGAAATTCCACAACCAATGGTGACCTAATACATTGGAAGATGGAAAGCTTAAAATTCCAAAGGTAGGGAAATACCACAACCAATAGTAACCTTTACATTGGAAGATAGAAAGCTGAGGTTTCTGATAAATCATCCACTTGCTTATTTCTGGATAAGGCTGGCACCTAGGAACCTAGAGAAGCTCCAAAAGGATTGAGAAAGAATGGGAGATTTTTACGATAAATACCTACGAAACGAATTCCTTTCTGGGATTTGAATTTCCTCGACTAGATCATTAAGTACGTAACCATCAATTACTGTGTCAAATGTCATGAATTTGATCTTGTACCTCTGCCTGGTCAGGTCATTTGTCACTTAGCTATTGTTTCCAAGAGAATATCGAAGCAAGAACACGCAGACGTGGAGGGTGATATCATGTTATTGATCCCTTGCCGAATCAGACATAATTATAAGCTGGCAATCGTTGCTTTTGTAATAATCTATGCAAGATACCGTATGGTTAGCCATTCCTCTCGATGTCCGATTATCCTTTTCGTTATCTCGAGTCCAGAACGGATCTTAGGAATTACCATACATGAATTATTCTCACACAAGATTATAACCTGTGCACATACGAAACGTTACGTGACACACTTGTTTCGTGTTTGATCACCTATTCACCGGTGAAAGAGATGGACGGTCGGACTGAACCTACCCTGTATTCCATTTTACACAAGAACACGAGCTATTAGATGCGATTCAGAACTAAAACCCCATCTTTATAATACTACGTGCCACAACCACGTCCCGCCGGGAAAATGCCATATTCTTTGACTTGTAAATCTAAACCAAGTTCGCGAATATGACATTTGATAAAATCTTGAGTTCTTATTTAACAATGTTATCTCCGGTTTGTCGATAACATAGGTTACTGAATGCTTATTGATTTCTAGCTAATTAATTAACCCATATTAGTTGGTTGCTGTTTGTGCCAATGCATGATACGTTTGATAGAAGACCAATTGTATTAAATGCCCCAAGTCCATACCACGTACGCTTCAATTTCTCATCGCATCAATTTTATATACAGTAGAAATCATCGTCTTACTTGATTGATTCGTTCTTAAATAATTTAGTCCTAATCTGATAGGGAGTTACATTGGGTCCCTCAAATTTTAAAAAAAATATTTTTAATATATATATATATATATATAAGGACAGAGTTATTTAGAGTTAGTAGTATATTGGGATCTTTAAAATTTAAAAAAATTAATATTTAGACCCTCCTATTTTAAATTTTTGACTCCGTAACTACTGATAGTTCCTTAAAGGCTTAAACCAACGAGCGAATCAAATAATATCTCAAATCGTCATTATCAAGTTCAACCCCCCAGCTTAATAACCTTCCACAGGTATTCACTTGGTTGGGAGGGTTTGATATTGTATTTGAATGGAAATAAAAAAAATTTAATTTAGTAAGAGGTGTAGCCAAACGGTCGCTTTTACAGTTGGAATGGAGTGGCCTGAGCTGGCACTATGGTGGGACCCTTCCTTCCATCTTTGGGATGTCGCTTTCAAACAGTAAGACGTGCGGGGCTGTCTGCCACCTCAATTGTTCTTTGCGGACATCATCGTCACCCACTTCGCTCCACGTGTGTTTCGCAGCACTACTCCCGTTTTCATTTGCGATTTGATTAAATGGTTGCACGAGCCAATCGCGGCTACTCTTTCTCGCTTCTAATAAGCCTTAGGTTAGTTTTATAACAGTAAATCTTTTCCAGTAAATTTTTTTCCGTAGATTTTTGGTAAGAATAATTTTTTTAAAAAATTAGTTGATTGTTTGATTATTATTTTTAAAAAAAATTTGGAGAATTTTGTAGAATAGACTATTTGATAACATAAAAATAAAATTTACTTTTAATTTTAACTATATTTTATTTTGTAATAAAATTATTTATGTATATAAATATTATTTAAAGCATATTAAATAACATGCAACGTACAATATATTTATTGTTATATAATTTTAAATTATATAAAATAAAAATAAAAATATATCTAACCAAATTTTTCATATGAATTATAACATAAGTAAAACTAATATCAAAAATAAATATCAAAATATATATTAAAAAAAACCAAACTATACGTTACAAAACAACTGTGCAATAGATAAGAGAAGATGGGTTTGCAAGATAAACGTGAAGATGAGTTTGTAGATATTGTGGGAATTATGTGTAAAATATAAAAACAAGGGGAACTAAAAAATATGTTCATTAATTGATATGAAAAAACTACCCGAAAAAGTCATTTGAGAGACTTTTTTGAGAAGCTCCAAATTTGAGCTTCATAAAAATATATATTTTGACTACCAAAAAAGTTATATATATTTAAAAAGTGATTTTTAATAGATATAACTTTTTTTCCCTCAAAAAAATAGATATAACTTTTTTATTTTACAGTCAAACAACCATTTTTCCAAAAAAAAAGGCTTTTATGGTAAAAAAAATATTTATTGACCTCCTATAAGCCCATTCAAATAGTCACTTATTCTCCATAATTGTTCCCATCATTTTTATTATAAATCTATCATTTAATTTAAAGAAAAACTCATAATCAGTTGTGAAAAAATATATAATAAAAATTTTGATTCAATTAAAAATATTGCTTATAAAAGCAATACTTTGCAAATATGATAACGAAAATAAATAATACAATATAGAGAATAGTGTATGTTATCGCTTATAAAAGTTTTAATTTGAAAGTTCATTTATTACATATAAGTTTAGTTAGTTGTTTTTATATTTATTATTTATAAAATTTTTAATGAATTTTTTTCATATATTTATTTACTGTGAAAATTCCAAAATGGATAAAAATTCTTTAAATATCATTCATTTAAAATCGTTGCAATATTTTGACAAATAAACGTTTTTTATCCTATAAAATGTTGAGATTTTCATCACATAAACAATTTTGAACTTGAAAGTGATAAGGAACATATTAAAATGATAGAGAAAGCAACATGAATGAAACATGATCGAATCACGTAGAAAGATTAAAACTGAGGGCAGACGATAGTATCTATATAAGAGTATTCAGTCAGCTTCAATTTTTTGTAAGGTATCAATTTAATAATTGCAAAACATATCATTAATAACGACAAAATATTGTAAATAATGAGTTACGAAAGATAAATAGATAATTGATAGACTTATAAAATCTCAACTTTTTCTAGTTTGTAAACACAATATAATGAACTTATAAAATATAGACCTATTATTTTTATGTAATTTATTACATTATAATTTGTTTACTTATTGGTTATATCATTAAGATCAAATTTTAAATTATCATGTAAGGATTTTTAATCAAACATGTGGGCTCATATGTATATAATTGTATATAAAGGTCATCATATAAAGTTGAGCCCAATTAATTAAAGTAGTCTAATATGTTTATAGTATTTTGGACTTTATGCATCTATTTTAAGTGTGAGCTTTATATGTGCAGAAACCGGGTTTATAATTTCTAGTTTTATGATGAGCCAAACTAGAAATTAGATTAGGTTTTACCCTAATATAAATGGTTATGGTCCCCAAATTAAACGTATGCTTAATTCTTGTCTGAAATCCCATCATCAGAGAGTTACCGAAAACTCCAGAGAAAGGACTACGTTCTAATTTGGAAGACAAAACCGCAATACTCCAGTGCAGATTTTAACAATGGATTCAAGTACGCTTTCGCATTTGTTTGATTCTTGATGATTTGATATGAATAGATCTTGGATTTTAAAGGGATTAAAATCCCTAAAAGTGGTGTCAAAGCCAATAACTAGTAAAGATCTTATTGTTTTTTGTAATAAGGTCACGATGCATTGGATTTATATAATAACCAGAAACTAAAGTATTATGATTTGGGCCTAAAATTTATAATTTCTGGTTTGATTTGTAAAATTTTGACCCAATTCTTAGTTTGAGCTGACATGATTGTCAGTGTCATAGCATCAAGAAATTAGAGCTATGATACTTTCATACAACTTATATAAAATTTGATATTAATTTCATATTTTGGTATTTTTAAAGAAATATATAGCATTTTAAATTAAATTAATTGAAGCAACATGTTGCCAAAGCAACCTCTC
>JAOSBM010000002.1:5754265-5775087 GCA_027568955.1 Erythroxylum tenue | reverse complement strand
GGATTTCGGAATGGTTAGTCTTAGGGTTTCCAACGCAACACGTTAGTTTCGTTTGCTGTCGTTTTGTTCTTGGATGTTGGAAAGTTGCTTCGCTTTGAATTTGCTTCGGTATTTCGTTTTCCGCGCTTCGGACATTTGTATCTGTTCTTTACGCGAGTTGCTTTCGTTTTGTATATCCGTTCCGTTCTGTCGAATCCGCGTTTGATTTGTTTGGTTTATTTTCACTTCGACTTTTGATTCGTTTTCGATACTTCCGCTAATTGATTTCTGATCCGTTCCGTCGATTTTTCGATTTTTTTTTTGTTTCCATTTCCGTTTTCCTCCTTTTTTCGGTTGGAGTTCGACTTCGAGATCGGGTCTCAACATGAAGACAACAAAAACATATAAAATGATTGAGTTCCTAAGCTTAGCATTATTCTACATACACCATCTTTTACATTTGTTAAAAAATTTAGAAGAGCTTTCTTATATTTGCCTGAAACCTCTCAACATTAATAACAGGAGCTATGTAATAATATTCCACATTTTTATTTTTCTATAATAGACATATATATAGGTTATTACCAGGGACGGATCTATATTGGAGGCAAGTTGGCCCTACTGCCTCTAACAAATTTCCTATAAAAAATTATTATTTTAAATTTTAACTCCATAAAATTTTTTTTTGGTCCAATTAAAATTTTGCTCTCGTTTAAAAAAATTGCTGAATTCGTCCCTGATTATTATCCCGGCTAACATTGAAAAAAGAAAACTTTTTATCATCCAAATTATTCACCGACGCAAGAATAAATAATTGCAGTCAGAGATAATCAGAATTGAAGAATGGGTGGTTAGTTGGGTTCGAAACTTCGAATGCCAATTATAAGTCAAATCGCGTGGACTTCACGCGGTCGTTGAGCCCAGCCCCACCAGCCACGTGATTGTTCGTTCGCTTCTATTTATTTGAATTGTACCAAACGGAGCGTATGCATACCTCACGTAATGCTTATGCTTCTCGTGTAAAAGATTACGGTCTGAGAAATGGATCCAATCATGAGGTATGTATGTATGTTCGTGATGACATGACAAACGCTGTAATCTTCTGGGGGCGGGCCCAGGTGAATACAAGTGTTTTTTTTCTTGTGTAAAAGAAAAGACTGGACGCGGAATGTTGTTCCGCGATTTTGGCAGAGTCAACATATCGTGCGGTGGTAATAACAGGTGGATTTATGTTGCGTATCCAACAAGAACAACGGTGATTTTGGCAGAGTCATAAATCGTGCGGCGGTAATAACAGGTGGATTTATGTTGCGTATCCAACAAGAACAACATAGGGACGCATTGTTCTCACTATTTAATTTGGGATTAGGATCGTGTACAGCAATAATAAAAGGATTAACTACATGTGCTTAATTTTAAATATTTATCATTTTGGTCACTGAAGGTAAGGCAAAATTTTGATCAAATTCAAATATAAATTTTAAAAAATTTAAACTTATTCGACTTCCGTGAAAGGCGGTAGGATATTACGAAAAGAAGTTGATTATGAATTAGTAATATAATTACTAATATAATAAGTATAGAATTGATTCTTTCTGGGTCGATACCCAATCAATTAATGAGAGCGGACTGTAAATTTGTTGGTAAATATGTCTACGTTGGTTCAAATTCAACTCGGCCCAATAATTCTATGATCCACCGTGCAATGATATGAAATGATATCTGTCTTTGAAGGTTGAAATTAAATTTGAACTTTATAAGATTTTAATTCTCACGATCAATTATCAATACTATAAATTATGCAATTTTTTTGTCATTTTAATCATCTTGAGTTTAAATTTTTCGAAGAATCGAAATTAAAAAAAGAATGGAAACAGAAAGTGAGAATTAAAATAGGGATGAGATTACCGATTATGCATATTTGTTATATGTCCACAAAAAATGTGATTAATCAAGTTAATAGTCTTTTTTTGACGAAATCAAGTTAACAGTTTTTTTTGACTAATCAAGTTAATAGTTATACTAGTATTTCGTACCATAATAATATTATAATGAAAATGAAAATTTTTACTCAAATTTAATTATTATGTGATTTATTTTGCAAATAATTATTCAAAATATATTGTATTTTATAAGTAATTAATCAATTTTTTTTCAGTGAACCATAAAATAATAATTTTTTATGACAACATAAATTTAAAGAATTAAAAAACTGGTTTTAGCTAATAATAGTTTTAATAAATAAAATAAGATAATTATTAAAGAAATTAAATATAAAAACTCTCATATATGATTTTGATAATAATATTTTTCATAAAAATAATATATTCATAATATTTTAATTATCTTTTATTTTTAATATTTGATTCTATTATACCCACATCTCCGTTAATAATAAAAATTTAGAATTATTTAAATTTTATTATAAATAATGTTATAGAATAAAAATTATATTCTCATCCCTACTTCTAGATTTTATTGTTAAAGTTTTAAAAATTGAATCTAAGAGTTTATTCACCTTAGATTATAATTCCACATATTGACCCTTTTAAAGATCTCCCAACGTTAAACTCACCTTGGGCTGTCATATTCCTCGAGGAAGAGGCTGTCTTTCGCTGTTAAGAGTACTTCTGGCATTGACCAGAAGCTCAGGTGTGGCTGCTTAGGGTCCCCATTTCAGTCACCGAGATGCACTTCACAACTAGCAGACCCATGAAGGAATTTATCTTGTCTCCTACGTGAAATGAAAATTTGACAACTCACGAAGGTCACTCTCTTGTGTGCTAAGAAGCACGGACACGATAAGATGGAGTTGTGTTCGTGTGTCGGATACGTGTCGGACACGGACACACATCGGATATGCGGTAAACGCGTGTCGGACACGTGTCCTTACGTGTTGGTATCAAAAAAAATTTTATCGACTTGGACATGGCTCGGATATGTCTAGAGACGGCTTGGACACGTCTGGACAGGCTCGGACACGGCTGAGATGACTCGGACCCAATTAAGCAGCTGCTTACTTACAAGGCTTTAGGAAATTTCATTTTCTTACGCTAAATCTATGACACACTGATTCAAGAAAAGGGGCCTAATTGATCAATTGGAAATCTTGAAACACATCAATCAATATATATTATATTATAAATTCTGAATTTTTTTAATTCTAAATTTTATAATATATATATATATATATGTCGTGTCCGTATCTATCAAAATTTAAAAATTGATGTGTCTCCATATCCGTATCTGTATCTATGCTTCTTAGCTTGTGTGTATGTCAAAGTTATAATTTTGTACAATATATTCTCTGGCAGGTGAGTTTCCTTCTTATCCATGATTACCAAGATCTCCACCACTGCCACTCTTATGAGATAAGATCCTCTATTCAGTTTTATGGTGTCTTATTGTGTCCAGTAAATCTCAGTCATTTATTTATGCGGGTCCCACGTAGGTCCCACATAAATAAACGTGGGGCTCGCATAAATGAATGGCTGAGATTCACTGGACATAATAAGACACTATAAAACTGGACAGAAGATCTGGACCCCACTCTTATGACCTATCCCGACTTTTTTCTGAACCCTGCAAAGACAAAAGTAAGAGCTAGCTTTCACCTGCTGCATGTAATTTGGTTGTCAAAGTTGAATACTTTACGCCAGGCATGTGAAAACTCTTACAAAGGTATAAGTTGAAAACTTATGCTGAGTATCCCATTTTGACTCTTTTCTATTTTATGCTTATTTTAGTTATGCCATTGTTTAGACTGTTAAAATGAAATCGTCATTGTTAATCTTCGGTATCTAATTTTGTGATTAAATTAAAAAAAAGAGGAAGTCAAAGATGGATATTTGACAGGGAGTGAGCAAATAACAAGCAAGCAAAGCGCGTATCATAAATGGCAAACAGGAAAGCACAAATAGCTGTGTTGAGTATAACATGAATGCCTCCATTTGTCCTTTTCAATTCTTGTCCCAAGATCCCAATTTAGCTTCTCATATTGCAGAAGTTCAGTGAGTCAGTAGTTATCGTGTGAAATATACTGTATACTATATTAAGTTATAAGCTTGGGACATAGGCTAGACAAGTTACATGCGATTTAGAGGTTCATTTTCCTCCAACAATGCATGATAAAATCGTAAAGTTAAGTTACCTTGAAGGGAAGATATCTGTGTATGATGTTTATGCATGTTAAATTTTGGAAAAGGGCAGGTACAAGCGATTAAGACACTCTTGTTTCATTCATTGGCACATCCGGCACTAGGACCTATTGCTTATGTCTAGTCGATTCTTTGCCAGGTTTCTTTGTGTTCTTGCCAAACATGGCAATTCCTCTTTTCTTTAGTCCGATGGAAACCTAAAAACAAGAAGGGAAGTTTTTCCATCCTCTGCCTCCTTCCATTGTTTTTTTATCCCATCTTCTAATGTTTGCTCTAAAACACAAAAGAAGTTCATCTTCAAAGGGTCCAAAGAATCAACCGACCAAGTAGTAGTAGCACCCTAACCGACCAAGTAGTAGTAGCACCCTATGCTGTGTCAGGAAACGAGACGTTGCCACAGTAAAACATTTGGATACGTGATTATCGTTTAAACAGCAAACTATGATATGATGTAAGATAGCCCTCAGGAAGGCATGAGATGACATGCCAAAAAAACATGAAAACTTTCATCTTTTCTTTCGCGGGTGAAGCAAGTCTGTTTGAACTACTCGAAAGTTGCGACCTTTGAACCTCAAAAACTCATCACCGGGGCTAGTTTGCTAAGCTGGTAGTCTCTGGAGAATGGAGGTGTAGTTGATTGAACGGTCAAGATTTAGTTGATTGTGTGTACAATAATTACTGGTAAAAATGGGAATTGAATTGATGTGTCAGTCACTATCAGCATCTATCAATCTATCAGGCATAGAAACAGAAAGAGAACTGTGATCTGGTATGTGAGAGTGCAAAATAAATCCAGATATTGTCATTTCATAACCAAGACTGAGATACTGAGAGAGGGTTTATAGGTCTGATTTCAAAGCCTAGATCTAGAAAGCTAGACTTGTATATGCAAGTTCGATGGCCTCTAAAACAATATATTATCCAAAGACAACATGAGTGTGAGAATGTACTACTTACTATTGGGAACGGCAACGGTTAGAAACTCTAGCTTAGGAGACTAGACATCCGTATAGGATTGACAGTAAATCAGTGGAAATATTGCTATTACAAGTGAAATCGGCGATCACTCGCTAATCAGAGCAAGAGTTGTCTCAGAGGGAAAGAATATCTTCTTTCACCGTCACAATACACTCCTTACTTCCTAAATGCCCTTCCCTCTCTCTCCTCCCCTCCTTTTTTGCCTAGCTGCCTCTAGTACATTTGGTTATTCCCCTGTGCCACATCAGCCCCCTCCGTTCTAATTAACTCTGATATAATTCTCTAACATTTCCCTTAGCCCCCTCTTTCTTCTTACGTGAATACACTCTTTAAATCATGGGCTTAGTGTTATTATTATTATTGTCCCTAACATTGCCCACTCCTATAAGAGTAGTCTTGTCCTCAAGGCTGAAATAAGGAGATTGACTTTGAAGAACACTTTCATCTTCCCACGTTGCATTCTCCATTGGCTTACCCCTCCAAAGAACCAACCATTGCCGAATGGAGTGTCTCTCCTTGGTAATAACTCTGCTCCCTAGGACAGAATCTGGTTCCATAACCTCCTCCACTTCGACCTCCATACCTGCTGGCAAGTTTGCTTCAACTGTGTAGTTGCCCACTGCTTTCTTCAATTGAGATACATGAAAAACAGGATGGATCCTTGAATGTTGTAGAAGCTGAAGCTTGTAAGCAACAGCCCCCAATTTTTCCAGAATTTGAAAAGGGCCAAAGTACCTGG
This sequence comes from Erythroxylum tenue, assembly GCA_027568955.1. NCBI lineage: Eukaryota > Viridiplantae > Streptophyta > Magnoliopsida > Malpighiales > Erythroxylaceae > Erythroxylum > Erythroxylum tenue. The sequence continues at coordinate 5,769,234 of JAOSBM010000002.1, read as the reverse complement.
CCGCTAATTTCTGGTTAATGAGCTGGGCGACTGAAAGTTGTTTGTGGGGGCAAAGCTTTAGAAATACCCATTCTCCCATTGTGAAGGATAAGGAAGTTCTCTTCATATCGGCAAATTTCTTCATCTAATCTTGAGCGCGCTGAAGATTATGTTTCAGCTGAAGCAAAGCCTCATTCCTATCGATCAACTCCCTTGCCACAGCCTCTACCTTGGTTTCACCATGGAAATATCGAACTATGGATGGAGGTTTTCTGCCATAAACAAGTTCAAACGGAGTAGAACCTGTGGACACATGAAAAGTAGTGTTATACCATACTTCAGCCCAAGAAATCCAATGGGACCAATGTTTGGGCTGTTCGGAAGCAAAGCACCGCAAATAGGTTTCTAAACATCAATTGAGAACTTCGGTTTGTCCATCCGTCTCCGGATGATAGGATGAGCTCATTTTAAGCATAGTGCCTTGAAGTCGAAACAATTCCTTCCAGAAGTAACTCACAAACAAGGGATCACGATCACTTACGATTAAAGCTGGGACTCCGCGTAAACGGACTACTTCTTTAATGAATACTTCAGCCACACTTTTAGCGGTATATGGGTGCTTCAAAAGAATAAAGTGGCCATATTTAGACAATCTATCCACCACAACCAATATCGCTTCATATCCCTTAGATTTTGGAAGTTCCGTGATGAAATCCATCGAGATATCCTCCTAAATCTGATTTGGGATCGGTAAGGGTTGCAATAGACCACCTGGAGAAGTTGTTGCATATTTTTGTCTTTAACAAGTATCACAAGACTGAAGATAGTCTTGAATTGACTTCTTCATACTAATCCAATAAAGATTATGAGCAATGCTTCTATATGTGCGCAGAAAACCCGAATGGCCTCCCATCAGTGAGGAGTGAAACTCTTGTTAAAGAGCAGGAATGAAAGTAGATTGGGCTGAAATAACTAACCTCCCCTTGTGGAATAGAACTCCTTGGTGCCACATAAACCCTCTCTTTGCAGCTGGATTTTGCTGCAATGCCTCGATAATTCCACTAAGCACCGGATCCCTTTCCACCTCTTGCTGAATAACTTGGCTATCAGCCCAAAGTGGATATGAAATAATGCTCCCCAACTCAGCCTCTTCATAAATTCTTGACAAAGCATCAGCAGCTTTATTTTCGGGGCCCGGCTTATAGATGACCTCAAAATGATACCCCAGTAACTTAGCCATCCAACATTATTGGTCCGTGGTGGAAACTCTTTGTTAAAGCAAGTAACGGAGACTTTTTTGATCCGAATAGACAACAAAGGGTCAGCCCAACAAGTAATGACGCCAATGATGTACAGCCAGGACCAAAGCCATCAATTCCTTCTCATAAGCAGACTTGGACAGATTACCTTCAGATAGAGCCTTGCTGAAATAAGCAATAGGTCTTCTGTTTTGCATCAACACCGCACCAACCCCTTTACCCGAAGCATCGCACTCTACCTCAAAAGTCTGAGAAAAATTCGGAAGAGCTAACACTGGAGATGTAGTGAGGGCCCTCTTTAAAGTGTCAAAGGGCTCCAATGCTGCTGCGGTCCAAAGAAACCCTTCTTTCTTTGTCAATTCAGTAAGAGGCTTGGCTATTTTTCCATAATCTATGATGAACTTGCGATAGTACCCCGTTAATCCGAGAAATCCTCTCACCCCTTTTACATTATGGGGTACAGGCCAATTCACTACACAGGACACCTTGACTGGATCCACTGCCACTCCATGCGCTGAAATTACATGACCCAGATAAGCTACTGTTCGTCTCCCAAAACTACACTTCTGCTTATTAACCACAAAGTGATTAGCTTGTAAAACCTCCAAGACACTCTCCAAGTGCAAAAGATGAGTATCTCAATCAGCACTATAAATGAGAATGTCGTCGAAAAAGACCAACACGAATCTCCTAAGGAAAGGCCTGAATATATCATTCATAACTGACTGAAAGGTGGCTGGCGCGTTGGTCAGCCCAAATGGCATCACGAGGAACTCGTAATGCCCATCATGTGTGCGGAAGGCCGTTTTGTGAATATCCTCCTCCTTAACCCTAATCTGGTGATACCCTAACTTGAGGTCCAACTTAGAAAAATACCCCGCTCCATTCAACTCATCTAACAGTTCATCCACTACCGAAATAGGGTACTTGTCCGGAATAGTGACCCAATTGAGGGCTCTATAATCCACACACATTCTCCAAGAAGCATCCTTCTTCTTAACCAAAATCACCAGATTGGAATAGGCGCTTGAACTGGGACGGATGATACCCATTTGCAACATTTGATGCAGTTGCCTTTCAATCTCATCCTTGTGATGATGAGGATACTTATAGGGCCTCACACTAATAGGCCCTTGTCCCGGCTGTAACACAATAGCATGTGAGTGATTCCTCTTGAGAGGCAGCCCTTGCACCTCTACAAAAACCCCAGGAAACTTATCCAATACTAGATTCAGTTCTCTATTCTTACTATGAGAAAGTTGCATATGCTGCTCTTCCATTATTGATCCCCCTTCCACCGAAGAAAACTCATCCCCTAATATAGCCAGGAGACCATGTAAACTCACCGAATCTTCAACATACATACTTTCTCTTCGTGGGGGAGACTGAAGCCCCACATTCCCCTGTAATTGAACACTATGTCCTTTATGTAAAAATTGCATAGTCATCTCCTTCCAATCCACCGCAATCTTCCCCAATGTTTGTAGCCAAGCAACTCCTAGAATCACCTCCATTCCCCCGAGATCTAAGACATATGCATCAATCTTCCACTCTAAGTCACCCACCTGAATAGGAATTGCCAAGCACTGCCTTTGAGTAGTCACACGATGGCCATCCCCAAGTCGGATACCCAAAGCCGTGCTGTTCCCCACTGCCAATCCCAATCCATTCACCAACTCCGAAGAGATGAAATTATGGGTGGCTCCACTGTCCACCAAAATAACAATTGGTACTCCCCGTAATTGACCCACCAGACACATGGTTTTACTTTCCTGCACACCTGCGCCGTTCACTCCAAACACTCCTATAGTTTGGCATTCCAAGGCAATATTTGTCCCCTCCTCAGTGTCGACCTCCAACGCAACTATTTCTCCATTCTCATCCAAAGTCTTGTTATCATCCAAAATCAGTAGCCGTAATTGTTTTTCAGCACATTGATGAAGAGGATGGAACCTCTCTCCACACCTGAAACACAAGCCTTTAACATTGTGATCCATTAACTCATGGTAAGACAGATGACGCAGCCCCCTATTTTTTTCTGTCTGTCCTCGCCGATCACCATTCGACCTTCTAGTGAGTGTCGTCGACAGAGGGGTAGCCACTTTGGGTGGCGCATGCGGTTCAGCTGAAACTCCCGTCATTTCCCTCTGTCTCGGAGCTCCGGTTCCGCTCCAAAATTGCCCACGACCCATCGGGTTTGGACCCTCCATCTCACGGTGGTGGGTCGGGTTGACCCGAGAGCTCCACCTCATGTTCTGTCCGCGATGTGGGTGCCAGGTGCGTGCGCGAGACCCAGACACATCTCCTCCACCCAGTTCGCCATGCACCTCCTCTTCTACCGCCCTCGCTATCTTCATCATCTGATATGTGTTCAAGGGTCCAAATGTTCTCACTCTCCTTCGAATATCAGCCCTCAACTCACTCATGAAATATCCCATAAACTGCTCCTCCGGTAGACGCCCTACCTGCGACGATATAAACTCAAACATCTCAATATACTCCTCCACCGAATCTGTCTGCTTCAAGTCCGACAGCTCCTCAAAGGAGTTCTCGAATCTTCGCCCTCCATAACGATCTATTAGAGCTCGTTTGAATTTCTCCCAGTCTAGCTCCTCTTTTGTTTTCCTAAGAAGGTTAAACCAATGTATGGTGGAACCTTCCATACTCAATAAAACCAACTTCATTTTGATCGGTTCGGATGTATTATACACCTCAAAATACACTTCCGCCCGAGTGATCCACCCTACGAGATCAGACCCATCAAACATGGGTAATTTCACTTTACGAACCGACATTCTATACTCTTCCATGGTGTCGTAGGAGTGCTCCATCGGATTGGACTGCCCTGGACATGCATTCCTCTCCCCTACTACGTTAGGCCCCCTTCCTGAGGCATCACCACTACCTTGGCCCTCTTCTGGCTGCTTGCCCATCATCTTACTCATCTCCAGCAGCAAGCTTCGCTACATTTCCCTCATTGCCATCCGCATGGACGACTGGATTTCTTCCACCCCACTCCAGAGCAAGAGTTGCTCCTCAGGGAAAGAATATCTTCTTTCACTGTCACAATGCACTCCTTATTTCCTGAATGCCTTTCCCTCTCTCTCCTCCCCTCCTTTTTTGCCTAGCTGCTCCTAGTACATTCGGTTATTCCCATTTGCCACATCAGTCCCCTCATTCTAACTAACTCTGACATCATTCTCAACATTCCCCTCAGCCCCCTCTTTCTTCCCACGTGAATACACTCTCCATATCCTAGGCTTAGTGTTATTATTGTCATTGGCCCTAACAGCAACTGCAAGCCATTTCACTTCGGCCTATTTACTGTATACACAGGGATTTAGGCTCAAGTTGGAATCACAGCCTTAACACATAAAATCTGAAAATAAAAGAATCTAAAGTCCAAAAGTACTCTGAAATCGCTTGAAAGTGAGAGCTTATTTGAACACTTTCAGGCCAAGCCCCGACCCAAATCAATTCCTCCGTTCACTTATTTTTTCATCCTCTCTTCATTTATCCTGTAAAGATTCCGATTTCAATTGTCACCATTTTCTCCCGTTCCTCTCTTCAGACTATTCTACGCCTCTCAGCCTCCAAGTCAAAGGTTAATGGATACCACACATGTGAAGAACATAGAAAGGAACTGAAAAAAAAAACCAATTTTTATTAACTGAATTTCAGTTTACTACTTACAGATCATTGCCATGGGGTGCATGAATCTTGTCCAACTCAGTAGGAGATGTAAGCCGCCTAATGTGCCCAAAAAAATGTTGAAACGAAAAAATTGGATCAACTAACAGCAAAGCAAAGCCTAAATGAACTTATTTTATCAATCTAAGTTTGTATCCAGAGGGACTTGGCCGAATACATCAGGACATGAATCCCAGCTTCCCCTTTCTCTAGCTTCCCAATATCCACCGACATACCGATAGCTATCACTTCCTTCATCCTTAGTGAACCAATTTGGCTTCCAGCCCCTCTCCTGCATTTTCCGTGCCTGAATCCAAATCATAAAAAAAAGTTACGATAGTTACAGGCCTGAAATCAACAGATGAGACAGAAAAATTAGCCAGCCAAGAGGCTAACTAATATTATTAGAAAATGAAAAACACAATCAAATTGCATGAAAATGCATATTACCTGGCGCTGTCGCTGCTCCAGTCGCAATTTCTCTGAATTTGCTAGTTCAAACCTTCCATCTTCTAGGTATCTCTGATCAGGTCTCATCCTTGAATCTGTAGGTGGCAACTTTTCCTGTATATAAGAATTACAGAAGACACAACCCCAATTAACTACAAAAGTGTTGAGACAAACAAAATCATATTCCAAATCCCTGGTCTAAATCAAGTGAGAGGTCATTAGGTTAGTTTACGTATTCAAAGGGTATCTTTTATTCATTATCCTAAATTAAGGTCTAATAGTTGATGGATGTATAGTAGATAGTTATCGCTGCAAACCTTGAGATATTATTACAGAAAGGGATGAACAAAAATCTATTAATGCAAACAAAAATAAGAACGTGAAATCAAGCACCTTAAGCCCAGGGGTCAGCTCATTCAGCGTTATGGCAAAACGTGTCAGGTTATATCTGGTAGGAAAATTTGGAGGCTTGCTTCGTTTCCAGAGCATATGAGCATCTTTTAAAGACTCAAATCCTTTTCCTTTCACAGAACAATCACCATTTACATAGTGCATGCTCTCATCCCATTTTCCAAAGAGAGTTGCAACATTTTTACCACTGCTATCATGAACTATTCCATGTACCTGTCAAGTGTTTCCGAAAAGATCATCTTATGGAAATTACATTTTTACACATCTAGCACATTCTTCAGTCAAGTAAAGTAAAACCGGAAGGAAAAAGTGGCAGAAGAGCAAACTATCATTAGAGAAAAGTGAAAGCAAACCTGATGAGGATTTCGGTCTATGATAGATTGCTCCTTGAACTTCAGTTTGCATGAAAAGTCACGATTTCCTGATATACGCATTGTACCATAGTGATCACAGTACAGTTTTCCCAATATGAGATTGTATATTGATGTTGTAACCTGATATGAAAAGAGCAATTTATGACCGGAGTATTCAAAGGAAACGAAGTAGACGCTAATCATTTGTCCATAGCATATATGTGTTATACATATTTACAGTCCTACCTTGCTCCATTTGAAAACCTCTCCATCATCAAACTCCAAAGTCAAAACACCAACAGGGTCAAGCTGAATTGATCGCCCCCAAAATTTACTCTTCAGATTGCTATCACCCCAAAATTTCCATCCTTTACCCTCACAGTGACATGCAACAATCATGGGATGATGACTGACCTGACAAAAATTGTTGACAGGAATATATTTATCCAATGGAAAGGCAGGTGAATCGAAATTCAAAGTAATAATTATGCAATGCTCACTACATAAACTTCCTACTTATCACAAATTCTGAACCAAAATCATGTCATACTTGGGCCTAAGAATACCCCAAAACCTTAGAATCTTCTTAGTTCATCAGATGATACATAAAACAAAAAAGAAAAAAACTCAGATGAAATATACACGGTTGCACATTTAACACTTGGAAAGAAGTGGCGAACAGTCAGATTACCCTCATTTAAACGTGATCTTCATGAAATCGACACTATTATTGAGCTGGAAATTGGCACAGACGCACACCATATTGACAAAAGACCATAATATGGGGATCATTAACAGAGGAATTTAAGGAGTAAATGTCAAACCTTCTCTGAGAAAAACCTGAGTCCTTTGTCTGGATAATCAGCCTCATATGTTTCCCCTAATAATGGATTAAATGGCTTGCAAATTCTCCCCTCAGTTGAAGCATATCCAGAAACAGCAAAAGCAGCCACATTAAGAATCCTCATTAGGTGATTGCCCTGGAAAATAGAAGGAACATAAAAAATGTGCTCTGCACAGTAGCCTGACTCCCATGCCTCAAAACACTTCCTTCCCCAAGAAGAAGAAGACAAGAACTGAAAGTATCTGACCTGGTTAATGGATCTTAACCTAGCAATTAAATGACCTCTCTATTCAAAACCAAAGCTCTCACTATCCCTAGCCAAACACACAAACAGACACATTCTCCCTTTCTCCCACCACTGCTGAGAATCAATGAAAATATTCTATAGAGCTGTATTATAAATGCAACAACGAGTTGAAAGGGCCTTTACGTAGTTGTTTGAAATAACCAGTTTTTTTAAATTTTTCTAAATGACCTGGAAAAACTTTTGACATTCTATGGAGTTTGCAGGGTACAACAAGCAGAATAGTTAATGTTGTAATGCAAGACAACAAAAAGAAAAACAGTGAAAATAGCCAAACACCAGAAGTTTCATGTCAGGAGCCCAGAACTCACCCTTTTTCCCCACTCATATGCCCGGTCAAGGAGATATGAGTATTCTAAATCTTCAAAGCATTTCTGTAACGAAGAGAGAGGTTCGTTGAAATAAACAGGAAGACAAACTTTTATAAGGTCCTTTCCAACATTATCCTTTATCATCGACCATAAACTGACCCCTTTTTCTCTTTCCACTGGATCAGGCAATTTCTTACGCCGCTTAATATATGAATAATTTGCGCCGACAGCTCTAATAGAAGGATCAACGTCATCCTCCGATTCAACTGCATGAAGACCATCGTCATCTGAAGAGAGAGATGATGTCCTAAAATCAGACCCATTACTTTTGAAAGAACCTGAAGACAGAAAGTCTCGAGTATCAAAGAAGGTATTTTCATCATCATCTGTTTCTTCCTCTGCAGCATCAACCCTCTCATTATCATCTTCAGATTCAGTGACACTTCCCTCTGGAAAATTTGCACAAAACATTGTGAAAAAAAAGAGACTGTAAGAGCAAAAGCTAAATCATTGGTAACCTCAAGTTACTCTTGGGGAAAAGCAACACATAGTAATGTTCAGTGTCAGGATCAGTTTATGCTAGACATCAGAACCATCACAATTAACTGTGACAACTGTCTTCACAAAAGAAACTGTCTAAAATTTGAACTCATTTTTGTCATCGCAAATAACACTTACCAATCTATGAGTTGGTCAACTTAAATATAGTCAGGAAAAATCACCTTGTATTGGCAACAATATAGAAATATCAAATTCATAGTGGCTAATAAAATCAAAACTGGAATTTAAATTTTCATTGCATAACTCACCACTGAACTTTTCTTGTCTTAAAGTAGAAGAAGCTCCTTGATCATTTAACTGTCTTTGGCTCTCATCTACCACAGTGTTCTCAAGGTCAACCTTTTCTGTCTACACAGTACAATACAAATGTCAATTACTTAACCGAACAAAGAAATTTGAAATGGTCTTGTATTGGATAAGAGGAGATACAGAAAAGAAAACAAGTCTGCTTTGATATGTGTATACAATCTATTGATTAAAGACTAAATTACAACAAACTAAAGACTTCAGTTCTAAAATATAAATATGAAATTTATTCAATCCTCAAGAAAAAGAATGGCAGAAATATGATCCTTCATAATTCTATTATGTCATTATCTCAAATATTTAGGGAATGAAAGTCAAATATCAGGCAAAGTTCTTTTGTTTAGCATTACTAATTTTCAACATTATCTATCCATGAGGAATGAGAATGCATGTAAAATCACTGACCACCTGTGATGTGATGCTGCTGCATCTAAGCATTAGATGAAAATAGAGGTTTACTCGAAGAAAGCATTAGATGAAAATAGAGGTTTACTTGAAGAAAACATTAACTCAAGAATATTCGGGGAAAAAAAAATCTACAGAGCACTGAAGACACACTGGGTCAATTGAAAAAGTCTTTCTAGAGCATCCTACATTCTACAGCTTCAATAACAAGCCGATTATGAAATTCGCTACCATCACTATAAGTTGTCAGGCAATCAGATTAGATATAAATAATGTTCCACTCTCATAAAGGCCATCATTTTTCAACAACAAGCAACTAAATGTGCATCACCATTTACACATTTTTTGTTGCCAGTCTGAACAACCAATCTACAACTATATGTTATTGTTCATTGTAGTTAGTCCAAGAACATAGTGGTCTCACATATTTTTCTTGATTATACAATTTGATCAAAATGTGCAGAATTTCGCAGAGCTTAAAAGAAAATGAATAGCATTTCTTAATGTGACCAACCATCTCTATGTCATTTGAAAAAGATTGTAGCAAGGAGGATCAACTGCAAATAAGCCCCAGGAAAGATAAATGTCACAGTTTTGTGTTTGCACGAAGGCAGCAGAAGAACCAAAAAAAGCCAAAAGAAAAGATTCAATGCATGAGCCTCTTCCACATTTAATATAACTACTGATCAAACAGTAGGTGGTAGACAAAATTTTGACAAAATGCGATTGTATTTGAAGATGATACAACTTTTTGATGTTTATGAGGAGGCCCTTCTCGCAATCAAACTTATATACAGAAAATCACGGAAAACACCAAAAATGCTAGCAAAACTTCCCCACCTTCTACAAGTTATTTAGAAATATTTAACTTCTATCTTCTAAAAGAAAGACTAAGGAAATTTATCAGATCTGTCAGTAAGAGAAATTGAAGAAACACAAGAATTCTGAATTTGAATGGCACTTTGTTTTCTGGTATCCATTACAAGTACCTCTAATTGCCGCAGTGTATCAATGAGAAGCCATTGCTTCTGCTTGAGCAGCACAATCTGGTTCTGAAGGGATGTAAACTCATTCCTCATGATAAGCTCGCAATCCTGGATTGCAGCTTCTTCCACGCCCTCTTCTTGAAGCCTCTGCCTCAATTTCTCAGTTGAGGCTGCCACATTGTCTGAAGGAGCCATCAACTCACTGTTGGACATTCGCGGAAACATGTCCTTCACTGCCTGCAAGGCCTCCACCCAACTGATACGATCCTCGCGTGTCTCTGCTCTCAAATGGAGCCTCTTTGTCCCAGTGAATATGGAGAATCTCTTGTCATCGGATCTACTTTCACGGATTGAAGATACCTATAAACATCAGTCGTAACAAAATCTTTATCAGGTATGAGTTGATTTCCCATTAATGTTACATGAAAAATGTCAGAAATGCAAAAACAAATACCAAAAGTGCATTTCCTAGCAAACAGAATTGCTAATTAATAGCAATAAAGAAACTAGATCGTTAGAAATCTATTTCATAGAATTAAATGTGGAAGAATAATTACTTGCTAATCAAAATTTCCATTAAAAAATCAGGAATTCGACATAATCATCAGAGGAAGTCAAAGTATCCATCGAAAATGCTTCCAACGAAATGACGGAGATTTTAAAACAAAAACAAAGAAATAAGTCATCGAAACAAACAGGGAATCCATAACAAAAAAAGAGTTTATTGTTAAAAGTAAGTTAAAGGAGATTTTTATTTACCTTGAGATGAATTTCCCCAAATGGCTTGCGCTTCAAATGGGAGGTGACAAATTTAGTCCTGGAAATCCTTCTCATAGACTCCTCACCGATGACTTTGGATCCTTTTTCAGTCACCTGATTAACGACGATCTTATCAGGTCCATGAACCTTATAGTACGACAAAACGCCGTCCTGCAAAACAAACCATCTCGGCCTCCAACCTTTACCGTAATTCACCCACTTATACAGTATACCAGAGATCCCACTCCCTACGATGTCGTTTATCTTAACGTCCACTTGCGGCTCGCGGCCGGACCCCATGCCAGCCGCTCCCAAAGCGCGCTGGCTCAGTCGATTATTGCCGTTATAGTCGTTGCCGTTAGCATGATGATGATTATGATTAGTTGATAAAAAGACGTTCTCCTGGGATAAACTCGAGGCCGATCGGGCATTCGGGTCGGATCTGGAGGTGATTGCCATAGAAATGTCCGGTATTTGCTTCGCCGGGGAGTGATCGGATACGGTGGAGATGCAGCAGAACGGATGCATGGGATAGGCTTCTCAGCGAGCGAGGCACGGAAGATGGTAGACAACGGCGGCTAAGCGGCGGCGCATAGCGGCTGATGAGTAATCGAGAAGTTTCCTTTTCATGTAATTTTGATATTTGATATTATTCGGAGCGCGAAGGATAAAGCCTTAAATTATCAGTTAGCGAGAGAAAACCGGTTTACGAAAAACAGAGAGAGAGCTGAAATGCGAGAAGGCCGGAAGAGAAAGGCAAAGGAGAAAGCGTGACCGGTGAGAGAACGAATACCCGGTTGGTCTCTATTGGACTTTTGAAAATATTCAACCTAATTTTTCTTTTATTTTATTATTTTGTAATCCATTCCGGACAGTTTAGCGGTCCGTTGGGTCGGAGTTATGACTTACGACTTCCTCCTCCCTCGGTCCTGTTCTTTGATGTATCGCTTATCAGGAGCACTGTGATTCTGACACGTAGATCAGTTTAACGTTTGGTCCATCCATCACATCTGTTGCCATAGCGGTTTGAGTAATTGATTTTATAGTTATTAACGCTTTTTATATAATTATCATGCTAATGCCCAAAGTCAAGCCAATTTGGCACCTTGAAAGGCTCGTAGCAAACAAAGAAATAGCGCAATATGCTATATATTATTCGGATTTTAAAAAGATAAAATTATTATCTAAACGCTAGCTGACGTGGAGTAGCCAGACAATCGGGAGGTCGTGATGGAACGAACGTGTATATAAGAAAGTGGGAGTATGAACACTGTGCAACGCTACGGTGTTAGAAGCGGATTAGTCCGTCCAGATCGAAATCGAAATCGAATTGTCCGTGTCGACGTTGGAACATAACACCAGTTGCTGAATATATCCTTGTGCTGCCACGCGTCGCTTTGTAGTTCCTTCTGATGCCCGCAAGCGTGGCCTTCCATCGTAGTTTGTGATTTTGCCATTTTGGTACCCTATGTTATGGTAATCAGTGCGAGCATCCGTTCCCCGTTGGGACGGGGGGTGTCAGAAAGATGGAGAAACCAATGACATATTTGCTGACGTGGTAATTTCAATTCTGAATAAATAATTTATTTTCATTTATCTAACACATGCAATCTTGGTGTAATTAAACCATGGGGAATTAATCTTAATCATGACATAACAATAGTGGGAGGCGTTGGATTGCAGACCCAATGGCCCCAAAAGCCTCCAAAGAATATCCACTTTATGCTTGTTTCAAGCAATAACCACAAAAATAATTAGGAGCATTTGGAATCTTTCCGGTCCAAGATCCCAACATACCCCTTTCTTAAGATTTCCTTTTGACCCAACTAATTATTGCTCCATTTGTCTCATCATGTTTTAGTGTCTGTTTAGATGAGTTTATACTTGTAGAGCTTTCCATAGAATTTTTTTGAAAAAAACTTTTCTAAAAAGTCAGTTGATTGTTTGACTGTTATTTAAAAAATAATTTTTTGAAAGAGATTCATACGGTAGACTGTTTGACAACATAAAAATAAAAAATAATTTTAATTTTAACTATATTTTATTTTGTAATAAAAACTATTTATGCATATAAATATTATTTAAAGTATATCAAACAATATGCAAATCACAATATATTAATTATTATATAATTTTAAACCATATGAAATATAAATAAAAATATATCTAATCAAATCTTTTATATGGATTATAACATAAGTAAAACTAATATAAAAAATAAATATTCAAATATATAGAAAAGCCAAATAATATTATATATTCCTCAAAATAAACATGAAGGTGTGTTTGTGGGTATTGTAAAAATTATGTGTAAAATATAAGGACAAAAAAGACTAAAAAATAGGCTCATTAATTGATATGAAAAATCTACAAAAAAAACAATTTTTTGAGAAGCTCTAAATTTGAGCTTCTTAAAAAGCTTTATTTTAGCTGTCTAAAAATTATATCTACAAAAAAAATACTTTTTCATTTTACAGTCAAAATTTCATTTTTTTTTAATCTTTTGCGGTAAAAAAATACTTATTCTCTCTCCAAAAGCTCAACCAAACAGGTACTTAATATGCAATACATTACAGATTATATTTTTACATTTCATAATTTCTTTTAAAACTAATATTTAAATATTAAACATTGAACATTTTTATTTACATGTTATTTTATGAAATTAACATATTAATTAACAGCAGTAACAACATCGTTAATTAATAGAGATTATTTTTAATTAACCGACAAAAATTATGGATTCTAATATTTTAAGTAGAGAAAGAGTTCAATTATAATAACAAATTCAGATTAAAAAATGATACATTCCTTTGAAAAGTAAAAGGAAAACATATGGCTTACATGAGTTCTGATTTTGTTTTTTTGTACGTATTCTCACTAATCACGCAACCCAACAGGCCTTTTTCTGAAATAACCAAAGAAAGGACCACGTTTGTTTAATTATTTGAAGTAAGCAATTTGGACTTCTTCAAGACGTCTCTTCTCTGGTGTTCCGGTGGCATCAAAGAAGCACGTCACTTTCTGGTGGGGGCTCGCACTGGGCGTTAAGGTGTACCAAAGTGCAGGGGATCACGGACGATAAAAGTCTTTTGACCGAATCACAGTCAAAAGCTGAACAGTGAAGCTGACATGGACAACACGTGGCTGTCATTCTCAACGGTATCGGAACGCGGACTACCTCGTGAACTGAGATAGAAGCTGCCACGCGTACGTAATGTCGGCAGTAATAGAATGTGGTGGCCTTTTCCGTGCTTTACAGTTGCACATTAGCTAAACAAAGTTCAGCGCCGTCAAATGTCTCGCTGCCGTTGATCACTCACCGCCGTTGAGGTAAAAGTAATATTTTAGAAATTGAATATTTAACTAATAAAATTAAATAAGTTAAAAAGTTGTTTTTAAAAAATTAAAATTTTATTAGAAAGTGATTATTAAATAATAATTAATTAATTTATAAAATTTTTTAATGAATAAATAAAACTTTAATAATAAATATTATTAAAATAAATCAAATTTTAACATTAAATAAATAAAAACAACTTTTTTTCTTTTCTCACTAAATATTTTAGGAAAGTCTTAATTATGAGAAGGTACCTTTAAGTCATCTATTCCTAAACTAATTCATGTTCGAGCGGGATAGGTCTGAGATAAGTTCCTTATAAAAGATAAAATTTTGACCCTAAATTTTAAACGACTACATATATAAAGACGGTTCGAACCTGTGATCTTAGTTAAGCCGAGAAAATCGCTCGTCAATTTATCTGCTCCCTGGAATTAACTAATAAGTTTTTTAATTATTGGATAAGAGTTATTTAGTTAACTAATCAAATCAGATGTGACGATCATCTGGTTAAGGGGCGGAGGAGGGATCAGATGTAATGGGCAACACGTAATTGTGTTTGTGGACCCTAAGTTTGGTGTAGGATATTGTGTTTTCTTGTCCTCCCTCTCTCTTTTCTTTAAGAAACAAAAATATCACGAGTCTATTTTAAGGGCGTTCTTAAGATAAAGATAAAGGAGACATTGCAGCTGCTTCTTGTGACCAGGGTTTTTAAATCCGGACCGGACCGGTCGATCCGACTGATTCGATCGGTGACCGATCGGCAGTCCGGTCCAATTAGGCTCCTAAAATCGGCCTTCAATTGGACCGGTGTGAACCGGTCAAAACCGGTCAATTTAACCGGTTTTGACCGGTCGAACCGGTCCGGTCTGACCGGTCTGACAGGTCAGACAATTATTTTTTTTATTTTTTTTTATTTTTTGTATTTTTTGTATTTTTTTAATATTATATATAATTAAATATAATTATTGCATAATTATTACGTCACACCGGTTCGACCGGTGGTTGAAC
>JAOSBM010000002.1:5739329-5754165 GCA_027568955.1 Erythroxylum tenue | reverse complement strand
TAATTAAAACTATTTTAATTAAATACTAATTTATAAATTAAATTTTAATTTATAAATTATATATTTTATTAAAATAACATAATTTGATTAATAATTTGTTAATAAATATTATATAAGAGATTAAATAAAGTTATTTAATTAAAAATAATTTATCTTTAAGTTTTATCTAATATGTAATTATTATCAGTGACAAAAATACAACTACATTAACATTAACAGCCAAACAGGTTTTTATTTTTATTTGAAAGAAAAACAGAAACAAAAAACTGAAAACGAAAACTGAAAACTAAAACAGAAAAACAGAAGTAGAACCAAACGGCCCCTTAAGGTATAAAAGGTTCAACCGGTACTGTCATAAAATCGAATAAATATTAAATAAAATTAAAGAATTTGAGATACGATTACAAGCAATTGTCTTTACCTATAAAAAATTTTAAAATTTAATTAATAAATTATTAAATAAGAATTAATTGATTTATTTTGGTTTATAAGAACATATTAATTAATAAAAAGTGACTGATTAATTAATAAATTTATCAATTTTTAACAACAAAAATTATTAAGATCAATCAATGTTAGAAAGGCCTAACATGGTATCAGAGCCTACTTGTCTTGATAGTTTAGGGCGGTACCCGGTTATATCCCTTTGCTCAAAATATTCATCAGATATCCAGTCCTGCTTTGGACTGAAGAGAGTGTATCAGGAATTTCACGCCGGACAAATATGAGAGCATTTAGCAATTTATAATAGTGTGTAAACCTCTCCCTTTTAAGCTAACTTTTGAAGATGAGTTAAGTCTTATTAACAATCAAACCGAAAAATTAGATACTTCAAGACTTTTACCATTTAGGTAGCCCAAAGGGTTGAGTTTTTTAACCATTATTTCGTATCGTAAATGTTAACACTCAGTTTTTAAATTTGTATAAATGGAAAGATTAGCTTAACATAAACAAAACGTGTTATAAATACTCTTGCCCTTGGCATCCCTCTAAAGTTAGTGGTGAGGGTATAAATTGAGATGCCATCAGTATTGATTTGATGTTAGAGGATGATACATACTATGGCTGACAGCATATATACTCCCCAATACCGTTCCAAAACACAACAAAAAAAATCTTTTATCTTTGAATAGTCTTACGAATGATGATTGTTTAAGAACTGAGTACCAGTCGTAGATGATGCCTGCACGAGTATAGGTTCCCTGACTATTCCTGCATCAAAAGACTTCCTTGAAAGTGGAACCAGCATCACCGTCCATGTAACCCATCACATACCTACCTTGGTTAATCACATGTTTTCTCTTTGATTACTGCCACTTGATTGCTAAGAAAGTCAATTATTATTCTTAATTCCAACTCAAAGAACTTCTTTTCAAGCTTGCAAGCATGTTAAGGGCTTTAAGAGAATCACATCTCAAAAATTAGCTTACGAGGGTAGAGAGCTCAAAATTCTTATAAATTTTATATCAATTTTGTATTTAACCAATATGAGATTCAAGTCTCAAATCTAGTAATTAGATCAAACCATAACATTCGTCCCTCCATAAGGACCAATGTTCTCATTGGTCACGGTCATGTTGGTCACTACTGATACTTTCAGGTCACCACTCTATGGGTCACCACTATGAGATTCTTGTTAGTCACGGCCAAGTTGGTCACGGCTGGCACTCCCAAGCCACCACTTCATAGGTCACCACTCTAAGACTGGCTTTGATATCAATTGATAAAAACTTTAGGAGAGTCATACTCCAAAAGCTAGCTTATGAGAGTAGGGAGTCCAAAGTCTGTATAAATTTCATATTAATTTTGTATTTAACCAATATGAGATTCAAGTCCCATACCTTACAATTAGATCAAACCGTAACAGTTACATTAGAGGCAAGCGAGAGTCCTCCTCCTTAAAATTGGGGAATTGCAAACAGTGATTGTCACGGTAACAGAACAGAAAGCATGCAACAGTTAAGGGTTTAACGTAAGATCTGTTCCCTCAAAAAAAAAAAAAAAACGTAAGATCTGTTGCGTGGTATATATAATAAGGAGAAACAAGAAGGCAGGAATGATGAGAAACTGTGGTTTTAAGACTGCACTGTTGAATTTTTGTTTTTGGTCCACCAAACTTGTGCTGGCCATGTGAAGTTGTGACCACTCGAGGCTTTGTCTTTTAACTCCCGTCGTAATTATTCCTTTCTTTGCTTGAGCTTGTGGCAAGAGAAGGTAATCTTTGGCTGATTTAAGTAATTGTGAACAAACATACTGTATGAATCTCCACGCCTCTTAACCCCACTTCTTGCCAAAATTTGTGAAACTTCATTTCTTGACAGGAGCAGGAAGGAAATGGAAATTGCTAAAGAATCCAATCGCGTACAATTTGGAAAGTGTCACGTCTAGTCTCCCTGGGAAATTTATTCTGAGTTCATTGAATTTTCCTGGAAAACGCTTGTAAAAGACTAAGGATTATTCTATTGAACATGCAATACATCATTTAGTAAGACCAAGTTTTGTTCACTCTAGGAAGGGAACAAAGAAACAGTTAACACCAACTGGAACAACTTGTTTGTCCTCCTGTATGTGATCCATATCCATTGAAGCTGTGTTTCTCCTTCCGTGTGTGACCGACACACCATTGATGCATCATTGTCACTTTAAAAGGATATCATGATTATTGATCACTTGGAGTAATAGCAGTACCAGAAATCCGCAGGAGGACGTTTCTGTTGAGACAATTAAGGGTTCATTCTGTTCGGTCACAATGTAAAACAGTGGACTTGACACTAAAATAGCTTAATAATTTGGGATTATATTATTACAACGTCGAGAGTTCATTTTTTCTCTTGAACCTAATATGATCACATAAGCAACACAAGTCGCGCAAAAGAAGAGAGATGGAGAAAAGCTGCAATTTGGACGTTGCTTACTACACTAGGAGAAGCTTAAACTTGGGAAAATGGAACCTTTTAAGCTTTCCCAAGTGACAAAGAAACAGAACAAGTTGAACTTTCTTTTCCGTGGTTCTTTTGCAACCTTTTTTGAGTGATGAGGAAACCTCAATATGATTCCACGTTGTGATGGAGACAACATCTGCAACTTACCCCAATAATTGAAGCAACCACCAATCACCTACCATGTCAGACCCTTTTCTTCTAGGCTTAATACGATGGTAGGGGGTCTTGTCTCTTTTTACTTCCAGGTAGAGAACAGAACAGAACTGGACAGGACAGAACAGACGCTGCACAAATGCAACGAAACAGAACATTGAAAATGAAAAACATAAACGTCCCACAATCATAGGGACGTAGCTGTTTCTGAGCGTTAAAAGGCAACCCAAATCCAGATTTCCCTAGCCAATCATCGCCTTGGTAAAAGAAAGAATTCTCTACACTGCTTGTTTAAAACCAGAGACTGAGACAACACAGCAATGAGAACTCATAAAGACCTCGTTATTTTGACACATGGGTCTCAATAGGGCCTGATCGGTCCAGCTAGCCTAACTGCTAACTATTCTGTCTCCCCATAGTCCCCCTTGGAACAACCTTACCGTATCACTTTTATTGCTGTCGATTTGTACCATTCTGAGATCTGCAATAAAAAATAAAAAGAAGAAACAGAACTTGCAACAAATGATGGACTAACAATTAATGTCTTGCTTGCCCATCCACAAATAGAAAATTCTTTACAAAATTTTCAAAAGACGTCATATGAAACAAAAAAACATGTATTGATTAGCTTAAACAAGTGCCTTGAGAAAGGCCAGAAGTATACATCCAATGTAATTCCCAGAGTTAGACACATGCTGCTGGCGAACTTTCTTCAATCAAGCTTCCTTCTCACTAGTCCTTTGAAGAAGTCAAAACTGCAGCCATATCAGAAAATTCTGTGACTGGTTAGGGTATGAGGATTTACAGGTTCAGGTCCTTACATGAGAACTGAGGAATAAATTGCTGGGACTAATACAAGTGTGAGGAATGAAGAGCAACGTACATTACATTTTGCCAATTAGCAAGCATGATCAAGATGAATTGATATGGAAAATGCACCAAAGTTCACAAATTAGGATTGAGTTTCTTTAAGATGGAATGTTCCTTTCAAACAAGTATGCATTACAGGATTATGAATAGTCGTCAAACTTTTTACCAAGTTAATATTATTCCATAACCAATGGTTGAGGGATATCCACAAAACTCAATTTACAAGGTAACCAGATTAAGCACCTCTTTGGTCATCACATTTCTTTTAGCATTTAATGCAATTTCTCAATGTAAGGCAATCTACTTAAAGGCAAGATGTACTCCATTACAAATGTTCATTTTATGACCACAATTTATGCATATTCCAATAAGCCACATATTCTCTACAGGCAATTTGAATCAGACACAATATTGTATATTTTTGTGGAGAAATAACTACTCTACCTATTGCCATCAGGATGAAGCTCACACATTTGACAGTCATCACCAAAAGCTAGCAAATACCCTGAGGATGTCAAACCCTGGAAATAAACGAAATTTGAACGGTTAAGAGAAGTTATCCAAGTAGCAGAAACAGTATAAAACTTCCACTTTACTGTGCCACTCGATGTAATATTGAGTCTGAATAGATGTTAAGTTTCAGTTGAACATTTTGTACAACAATCAAAATGCTAACTACAATATAGGCTTCAGCTTTTGGTTAAGGGTGTTTATACAAAAGTCAAAGCAAGTGTAGTCTGACTATATAGGGATAATGTGATAACTTAATTTCTAAATATGTGCACAATCACATTTGCATGTAGTAGCTCAGTTTGGAACCCCTAAGTATGTCATACCTGAATGGTCACCACATTCTCCACAGATTGATCTCCATTGTTTTCCTGTATGATGACTCGCTGCCCACTACATGCAAAGACAAAGATAAATGACACTTAATCAAGGAGGGACACTACAAATCCCCAAACTACTTAAGCTCATCACTGCATTTGTTAGGACATGCCAATTTGCAGAATTCGCAATATCAAAACCAAAAACCATTGGCAAGAAACATTTATGAAAGAAGAGAGTAACCAAAATACAAATACCACCTGTGTAGCCATGTTTTGTAATACAGATCCTCAAGAGTTTGAAAGCCTGGAACATGTACAGCAAACAACTTCATATTACGCTAAAGCAAGTTCAGCAATATGTGGAAAAATATATCACATTCTAAGTGAAACTAGGCCCATAAACAAGTTCATTTGATGCAAACTGTGTGCCAAATTTTTCCAGACAAGTCTCCCCTAACTTTAAGAATTTGCAACTATGCACATGTC
Source organism: Erythroxylum tenue (assembly GCA_027568955.1). Taxonomy (NCBI): domain Eukaryota; kingdom Viridiplantae; phylum Streptophyta; class Magnoliopsida; order Malpighiales; family Erythroxylaceae; genus Erythroxylum; species Erythroxylum tenue. The sequence continues at coordinate 5,748,884 of JAOSBM010000002.1, read as the reverse complement.
TCCAGAAGGGCTTCGTCTTGTTGGTAGCTTAATTATAATTAATACATGATTCATGAGCAAAGTAGCTAGCTAATTCCAGTTTTACTTTGGATAAGAGTAGAACTGAAGAATCTCTCCATTCCTTTCCAAGCTCCCAAAATAGGAGATGGGAACAGACCAAACATATTATTACGATCAAGCTATTTCAAGTAGGAAGTGGCAGCATATTACAACAAAAGTGTATAAGAAAAATCCCAAACAGTAGAGCCTTGGGTCAATAAAAGAAACTATGACCTCAAAGATGGAGGTACACACCATTAAGAAATCTAAAACTAAGTATTCCAGTATTAAGTTTGCATGAGCAAGTAAACTGATAAATGAGCTTAACCGATAGATTCTGTTATATTTGATCTTGCAAGTTGGATTATAATACAAAAAAAGGTTGCAATAGGAATCCTGAACAGTAAAGTACTGGACAAACAAATGAAAAATATGACATCAAAGATGAACCAGACACTAAAACGAAATTTAAAATAAAGTATTTGACTATTGATTTTGCATGAGAAAGTAAATCAATAAATGAGTTTGACCAGTAGATCTCCATGGAAACTTTCATGACCTACTCTTCCACTTATTTATGATAATGACTAATAAACATTAAGAAAAGCCCAAGGATGTTTCTTCAACCAAATAATTTCCTTCCAGTTATGAGGTTTATCGAGATCGAACTAGAAAATTGCAACTCTTCCATCAATATGAGATGACAATCTAATTGCTTCCAATCAACATTGAAATTTATGGGAGTCAAAGGATTAAATTGAAAGGAACTTTCCTACAAGAGAATGATCATTAGAATGGTATAAATGTCAAAAATGCCTTTTCCATAATTGTAAATGATAGGCCACCTTGATTTACGAAGAGATCATAAAGTTTCTCAAATTTGTTGAAAAAAGCAGCAAGTAGGTCTTCTCTTCTAAGTTGAAAATCAGAAGTGGACAATTTTCTCAGCACTTCATTCAAGCATGTTGTTGGCTTCTCATTGTTAACATTCAATCCAATGCCTACAAAAATAGACAAGTTTACCAAAAGACTTATTACACATACAGAAACACAGATACAGATACTCGAAACAAATGTGTATAGCACACAAAAGAGAGTCTACCAGCGCTGACATTGAACTTCTTCAATTTAAATGTTGAGGTGCATAAGATGCCTCCAACTTTAAGGCCATTCAGGTATAGATCATTTGGCCATTTTATTTTAACATCAAGATATGGTAAACCCTGAAATAGATGTTCAAAATGGCATATTAATGTCTATATTTCATGGAAGTAACAAACAGGTCTGAGTGATGGTGGTGAAAATGCCAGCAAAAAGGAAAAATAGACCTCAATCTCTTACATGACGTCTTACAATCTCCAAATATGATTTTTCATCTAAGCTAGCTGCCTAGACAATATGTTGACAATAAATACTCTTTTCTAGATGAAGTACAATCATGCACCGAGCACTAAAATTTACAAAATTTCCTTTCTGTGACAATTGCCTTTACATTACAATACAACATGGAATAACTTATTTATGTAGTGCCACACTTTATCTGACCTTACAGTTATCAGTATCCTCAATTCTTTAATTTCTTATTTAAGAGCACATACTACAGCCGAGACTTCAGTAAGTCTAGTTTTTAAAGTCATTATGTTGAATTCAATATCAGATAAAAGGACATGTCCTACATATTCGAAGAAAGTGTGGGCCTTTTATGTTCCTTCAACAGAGGTGCAAACCGCTTTCCTCCATATGAATATCATGAAATGATCAATAAGCACAAACCTCTTTATTGCAGACATCCTTTATTGCCTCTGTAACAGCGAGAGATACTACATATTGTAACAATGGCACAATTCTCCCGTCCTCCATTTGAACAGTAAATGAAAACAATAGGCAACCAATTGGAGATTCCCACACATTTTTCGACCTGCCTATACGATGAAACAACAATAGTAGAACTTAACGTCAAGCATTTATACAAGGAGATCAAACTCCACAAGCATTACAAACCTCTTCCTTTATATTGGATATCGGCAACACAAACTGCGCCAATTGGAAGCTCTTTAAAATTGCTGCCACATAATATACAAGTGATCAATTTTAAGCATCTACACAACTGTAGAAAGATTAGACTTTGGGTGATGCTTACTGGGTAACCACATCGTGAGTTGAGGTCAACCTAGGCGACCAAATGAAAAACCTACCGAATTGATTAGTTGAGAGAGAGTTCATGAACAATTCTACATTGAAAGACTTATCCTCACAAGTTTTATCAACTTCTGATTGCAAAAGCACGGAAAGTTCTCCATTGTCGGGGAGTTTAAGAGTTCCGTTGTTCTTCAAAGAACGAGCAATTTCATTCTCCGCACATGATTTTCCACACAACACCAGCTTACAAGCTGAACTACTATCCATTGCTAAATCAATAAACAAGATGCAAATGCTATCAGACTTCAGTCAAAACTAACTACAAACTGCTATTTTACGCTTTCCACTCTTTTTTCTTATCAACCAAACACAAACCTGCTACGGGTAGGTATCGAGAGAGACTATAAGCTCTTTGGCTTCCAGAAGTGAGGTGTCCTAGAAAACAATACGACAACGTACCAAGAGGAGATGTAAAGATACGCAAGCAAGGCGCAGGTGGCATAAGATGAAGGAGCTCTTAGTCTTCCTCTTTATGACGGGGAGACCGAGGCAAATTGCAGGTACTAAGGAGTAAAAAGCTTGAGGTTTTTCGTCACAGATATTTTTTGCGGGCCCTGCATCGTCACGACTGTGGTGGAGCTTATCGACTTGGCCGGTGTCTTGGGCTGTTGTTAGCTGATATGTGTCTCGGCCGATTTGGCAATTAAGCATATTGTCGGTGAACTATTACAATAGTTGATTCGATTAATACATGAAATTAGCTATTTATTTAAAAAAATTTGATATTTAATATTAATTATTTATGTGTAAAATAATTTATTAAGGTATGATTAAAAAAATATAAGAATATGAATATTATATCTCAATATTTTTCTAAATATTTTCATAAAAAATTAGATTTTAAATATTTAATTTAACAAAAATTAAGTTTATAAATTATTATTATTATTACTGTCCGCTATTTCATATTAAATTTAAAAATGAAAATAATAACGTAAACAAACAAGTTAATCAGTACACTATTATTTTCATGCAGATTTACGTTTTGGGTGGGGAGTAGATAGTAGTGGTGGCCTCAAATTTCTTACAAGAACTAGGTGAAAACAAGAGCTTTCTGTCAAAACATGATAATACATGATGATTACATATTCTTACAAACAAATGTGGGATAGGATAAGCATGACTATTCAATTTCATAGAAAGAACATCCCAAGCTGACACACAAGTTCTTATTTTATACACCTTATGATGTTTTCTATTCTCTCGATGTCACTGTCAGACATTCCCGAAGCTGAAAACAAAGTTTAGACAATTGAGCAAGCAACATACACTGTTGATCTCGTGATGTTATTGACTGAGATGCTGTGGGTGGATCTCTTAGTAGTTGTTGGATCTCACTGCAGAGCATAGACGCTTCCTGGTCATTGGCACAAGCATCAGCAACAAGTTGAAGCAACTTAGATCCATGGTCATGAGACGAGGATGGTTGGGACGGAATTGGAGGAACTAGAAAAGGGTGTTGAAGTAGTTGAGGAATTCTCCATCTTTCATTGCGGTCCCACGCAAGGCATTTTTTCATAAGATCAAGAAGCCAGGGGTTTGATACAGGTTCATAAGTTATTTCATAGTTTGGATCAGTGATCACTTTGAATTTGGCCCAGAAGGTCTTGTACTCGGAAAATGGAGTTCTTCCATACACCATTTGGTAAAGAATGCAACCAAGAGACCATATATCTGACGGACGACCACATTTTATAGTGTTTCCATTTGCATCCATCTCATTGCACATGAAAGCCTCGGGAGACATGTAGCTTAATGTACCAACCTACAATTTGTTAGAAGTTTGCAAGATTTACTTTTAATACATACCTATATAGAAAATCAAATGGCTGACATGTAAAAGCAATCGATTATTTTCTAAGATACCTGTGAATCCCTTTGGATGTTGGTCGTATCATTCATTATGGCTTTGGCAATACCAAAATCAATCAATTTTAAAGAACCTTTGACAAGAAGAAAGTTTGCTGGCTTCAAGTCAGAGTGCACTATCCGCTCTTCGTGTATGGTGTTGACAGCTTCAAGTATTTGCTGAAAGATAATTTAACATGATGAATTAGATGGCTTAGCTGATCACCGAGTTTTTGTTTAGAAAACCATCTGAAGTTAGAAAAGTAACAGGAGAGAACATCGTGATCTTTCATTGAGTACTCAAAACTATTTGAAAAAGAGGTTCTATATCATATCAAAACAGTTAAAGGATGCATCTCCTATGATATAGCTAATTTCACAGTTATCAGCAACAAGAAGAATAGCAGGTTCCCTCGGCACAAGAAAGTGGTCTCCCATTATCAAGTTGACCTTCCTCAAGATTACAATAATGGCAACAAGGTTAATAATTAGCTCAATTGATCAAATACTAGATCAGTGAGCAAGATAGACAGAGAAGACGTATTAAAAGCACTGTTAGCAAAGTAATTACAAATAAGGATGATAGTTAAGTGTACCCCACAGACCTGCCAGTAGAATCTTAGCCAATTCTCATATATAGACTGATTGAAGCTATCCAATTCTTTCCATTTCTGCGAAAGCATGTGAGCCAAATCAATTTCCCCGTATTCAAGCACCATGTATATATATCCATCATCCTTGACTCTTCCATCCTTATTGCTCATGCACCCATTCATCACTTCACGAAGCAAAGCTTTGTCTGTCACCTGATTCGAAAAGACTACTAACGATATCAAAAGAATATTATACATAGTAAAGGAATACATATATATCAAAAATCTTTTGGTATTGTGAATTTGAGAAAATATAAAGTAGTCTCCATAAAAGAACTCGAGTGGAGTAACTCTTATTGGCCTGCAGATAATATCTTACATACATTATAGCTAAAAACTTAAAACCACTCACAGGCATTGGCGTTGTGTGTATGCATAAATGACAAGAATAACATGGGATAAGGGTTAAGGAATTTTTTGTGAACAATATTCCTAATGTTTCATCCGAAGAGTGTAGATGCCAACTACACTGTGCCACGTTCCACATACTTTGTTCCTTAACACAGGAGGTGTTTACTACCTTCTTCACAGAATAACATGTAATTATTCAACACAAATTAAAATTTACCATCCCATTACTACGTGAATTTTGTTCAACTATTCAATATTTTGTATCAGTTCATAAATACACACAACCTTGAACAAGATATTACTTGAAACCAATTTCTTTAGGTTGCAAACGAGTACCTCATAGTCTACTAGTTGTATAATGTTGTTTTTTCCCTTCAGTTTGTTCAGATACTCAATTTCCTGGCAAAATCCATAAGCTGTTGCATAATCACGACCCTTGAGCTTGATTTTCTTGAGTGCATAGATTGTACATTCTGAAGAAATGACTTTGTGAACTTCACTACTTCCTCCACTTCCTATCTTACCAAGCCTTTGGTACAGTTTCCCATTAACTTTAAAGAACATCTCAGGATCATAGGTTTTTTTACGGGGAACTGACACAGCTTTACCACTTGAAACCTTTTCCTGTCTTTCTGGTTTAGCAGGCTCCAACTTGGCATCTGAAGTTACGCTTTTGGGAAATGGAGCTTGATATTGTGCATCAGTGGCAGCATTTGCTGATCCTGTCTCTTTAATTGATTTGTCACCAGCATGAGAAGGATTGATTGGAATGTCAGTTTCCTTGGGAACACTACTATCTTGCTTTCTGGGTAGGTTATTTCCCTTAATTTGAGAATCCATAACAGAGTTGGAAACTTGGGTTGCATTGACTGGATGTTCAATCAGAACCCCACTTTTATCCTTCAGTAAAGGATGTGAGAGCTGGTCTGTATTCCCTGTATTCACATGTTGAGGTTTCATATTAAGATCTCTTAAATCTTCAACTGCCACATTAGAACTGTTATGTGGATGCAAACGGGAGGAATGAGTAGTCGAATTAAGCATGGGCGCTGAAGTAGAATTAACAGATGTTGTGGTGGGACATGATGACCCAACAACCAAGGACTGAGTTGCAGGTTGGTTCAAAAAACTCCTTAACTGTTGAAGATGGTCCTGAATAACTGATGTTCTCATTGGTAATGTACCTATTGCACTTTCAGATCTTAAAGTGTTATCAGATTCCAAATTCTGAAAGTTCTGATGTTTGGGATCATCTTTAATAGTGTTCAGTGCCTCTGCTTGGTTGCTTGCATCCCAATCCATTTCTGTCAATGAAAGTGAACTTATATGAGAAGATAAGTTCCCCATTCCAGTGGCCATACCATCACGGGCCCCTGCATATTGGAACAGACGAAACAAATACATGCAAAGCAAAGTGACAAATTTATGAATTATCAAGAATTCAGAAACTTCAGTCATAATGTCATGAAAGTGGCAAATAATTACTGCAGCACAACTGACTTGAGATATAAACTGGAAGTGAGAAGGAAAGTAAATTACCCTGGAAATTGGAAATTGTTTTCATCTGATGTTGAACTTTGCTCTTTCCATCAGCATTTTCAGATTCTCCAAGCAAGGAAGGCGCTAGATCATTTTCTTTGTGATCAATGCAAGATTTAATTTGTTCTCTCTTCCCACAAAATGGGTTGTAGGTCTCATCTGTGGTCTTTGTAATGGTGCCTAGCATGGAAGGTGGCATAATTGTTGCATCTTCTTGAGTTTGCTTAGCAACAGAAATCGCATTTTTGGTATGTACAGCAGAATCCTTTATACTGCGAACATGAGTTGATGCAACATTTTCAACCGTCTTTGAGCTTATGCTAGGACCGACTTCTGAAGTCATATTTCTAGACGTTTCACGTTGGGGGACCACTATACGCCTAGGCATTATACTATTAGTCTGCATTGCACCTAAAATCAACAAACCAGTCATTTGTGCTTTTAACAATTATTGGAACAAATTTATAGGAACCAAGATGATCCAACATCACCCAACACCAAAGCTATCCACTCCTCCATATTTCTTTTTAACAAAACACATGTCAGCAGTTGCAATCTGAGTAAATAAAGCATCTACTACTAACCTACAAGATTTTTTTCATTGTACAAGGTTTAGCACAACTGGAAGTTATTTTCTCGGGAAGTTACTCCAATTGAGGATGCTCTCAAAGGTTATCACTTTAAAGGTTCAAAAAAGGCAACAATACACTGCAAATTTGAAGAAGCCCATTCCTGATTGGTAATTATTTACTTACAAATTTCCATAATCTAAGATTTTGTGTATCCTAAACTTATGGAACTTATTTGCAAGTTAAAATTTAGGGAATTCTTTGCAACTCCACATGTCATGCGTGTGGGGACATTGAAAACTACGGAATGGAAATCCTAGATATAAATCACTTAAATTTCCTTCAAAATAAGTTAAATAGAAAAGTGAGTTCCATCCTAGTCGAGTTATAACATATACTAAACCAAAATATCATAACTGGCACAAAGCACTGTTCTTGTAGCAGGTGGGAGGAAGGAAGTTAAACACTCTTAATTCAATTCCAGTCCTGTTTCAAACAAAAGGTATAGAGAGATTCCAATGAATTCAATAGTATTAAATTGATTACTTCACATAAAATAATTTTCTACAATATAATTCATTTCATTCCTAAAAGGATTTTCAAAATCACTTGATTCCAAACAAACACACCACAGCCATCAAATTTTCAATTTTCACCATAAGAGCCAAGCATAAGATAAAGCCATAATTTCCGAAAAAATGTTATGAAAAACAAAAGGATAAATAAAATAACAGTTATTCATTTGATAAATCTACTGCGCAAAAAGAGGGGACGGGAGGTACCGAGTGGACGATGACGCTTGAAGGCGGCTTGAACATATCGGAGAAAGTCCGGCGGAGAGGAAGAAGAAAAGGAATATGAAGAAGACGACGTCGTGTCTGCCTTGACAATCGGACGGGCGAGACTCTTCGGCGGGGGAAGGTTAGCCTCCCTGTCCATGGGCGGATCTTAACGGCATTTCCAACGGCAAGAAAGCCGAATTGAAGAACAAATTAGCAGATTGTACAAGTTTGTGTAGGAGATTCAAGTGTAGGCTCCACCGTGTAGTATTGAGATTTGAGAGGCATCGTCAGTCACTGCCCAAGCTGTGAGAGAGAGAGAGAGAGAGGCGAGATTTGAAAATGGCTTATTGGCGCTCTCTGGTCCTCGTAGAGAGCAGCTATTGGGCCATTCTTGGTCTCGTTTCCTTATACTATAGTGGGCCTTTATGAAGTGATAAATAGACTCCATTCAAAACTTCCAGTCCAACAGTCCAAGTTTGGACCAAGAATTTTTGGATAAGGGATGCTGATTGGTTGCGCCACCTAGCCCAACACATGTAAAGTTCAACTGAATCTCATAAAGGATCATTTATTGTTAACAAATCGTCAAGACACTAGTAGCAAAGTCAGTTAAAGTTTTCCTTCTTCAACTAATATGCCTTGTTTAGAAAATCGGAACCAGATCTTTTTATTCTCGTAAATCAGTTTTTATCGTGTTTTATTAAATCTCATCAACACATTTATGTAAGATTCACACAAATAAATGCATAAAATTGACTGGAACATGATTAGAACACCCTTATAGGCACAGAGGAAGTGTGTAGAAAATCTGTGATAGAGTGACAGTTATTTTAATGTTTTAATTGATCATTTTTATATTATTTTAATAATATATAGCATTCTGTATAATTTATACATTTTCATAATAAGCATATTGCGAAGAATAGACGAGTTAGATAATTAGAAAAATTATAAAATAAGCTCCATAAATAATGTTAGACTGCTCTGTATGACTTTAAATTACGCTAAAAAAATCATATTTTTAAGATTAATTTCGTGAGTTCATATAATTTTAAACCGAAAACACTATATTAATTAATATTAGAGTGGGTAATAAAGCTTTTGGTCTGCTATTAGAGTTAATTTTAGACCATTTTCAAATGTTCGCATTCACGTTGGTTCAGCCTGATTCTGTTGAGGCTGGATGCTGTTGCTTGGATCCATCGTCTCGGTAGGCTTGAGTTCGAGAATACCTGCAAAACAACAAAGGCACGCCGAGGGTTGGTTGCCGGCAGGCCTCTTCGACGCTCAAGTTAAGTTTTTGATGAAGGTAATGGGCAGCTAAAAGCAGAGAGAAGCAGTGTATGAGTCTCGTACCTAAATTATGGCGAGATAGTACCTTATATAAGGGATGGTTGTTAGGTTTAGGTTTTTACGTAGGTCTTCACGTATGCATGGGGGTTGTCTCCTCCAACTGGGCCTTTGACGATTGGACATAGGCCTGGACCCGAGACTGCCGACCTAACCATAAGCCCCCTACTCCTCGAGTCTGATCACAGAGAAGGGTCGAAGGAGTACTTTAGGATTATTCGGCTC
>JAOSBM010000002.1:5717178-5731028 GCA_027568955.1 Erythroxylum tenue | reverse complement strand
AAACCTGAACCTGAACCATGAACCTGATTTTTCAGGTTCGGTTCGAACCGAACCTAAACTCAGGTTCGGTTAACCTTATTTACAGGTTCGGTTCATGCGGTTCAGGTCCGGTTCATAGGTTCGCGGGTTTTTTTGAACACCTCTACTTGACATCAAGCCTGTGATGTTTCTTTCTCAAAGAAAGTAATGTACATTTTAAAAGAGACTGGAATGCTTGACTTCAAACCTGTGATGTTTCCACTTCAACAAAACCATAAACTTGCTGAAGCTAAAGGAGAGTTACTCAATGATCCCAGACAATATCAATGTTTGATTGGTAAGTTGATTTTTTAAACTATTACTCGGCCTGATATTGTCTTTGTTGTCAATTTACTTAGCCAATTCATGGAGAAGCTAACAAAGCTACATATAGAGGCAGCCATGAGGGTTCTCGGATAGTTGAAGAATTCTCCTGGACAAGGCGTGTTCTTTCCAACAAACAACGATCTTCTTCTGAGAGGTTTTTACGATGCAAATTGGGCAAGTTGCCAAAAAACGAGGAGATCAACTACTGTATTCATTACAAAAATTAGAAATGCGTCAATTTCTTGGAAATTTAAGAAACAAGTAACTGTTTCTCACTCATCAACGGAGGTCGAATATAGAACCATGGCAACAACTACTTCTGAATTAGTGTGGCTCAAATCACTACTATATGATCTTACAGTTCTTCAGCAGTAGCCAATGCAACTTTCATGTGACAACTTAGCCGTTGTTCATATTACAAATAATCTTGTATTTCACGAATGAATGAAACATATTGAAGTTGACTGTCATTTCATTAGTGAGAAATTACAAACCAGTGACATTGTTGCTATATATATCACTGGCAAGGGACAACTAGCTAATGCGTTCACCAAGGCTCTTGGCAGAGAGCAATTTCTTTTTCTAACAAGCAAGTTGGGCATTGCGAATTCACATGCTCTAACTTGAAGGGGAGTGTGAAAGGATAATATCTTGGTGTATACATGACAAGATAATATCTTGGTGTATATATAGTTGTGATATTATTGTGATTTATTTCCTTGTTAATTCGGTCTCCTACTATTAGGCTAATTATTTATATTACGAGATGTAAACCTAACTTTTAGGTGTAGAGTCTCCTAACTAAGCTTAACTCCCTTTGTAAGCTAACCTCTATACATGTATATTTTGGCTGATGAGCTAATGAATTCATTTACATGATTTTCTTCAAAACTCTTTTTTATCATAAACCAACCTTTTTGGTATTTAAGTGTGATTAAAATAAACATAACTAAAATTAAAAATATACATACAAAATTAAAAATTATTATGTTCCCACAAATTAATTTAAAAAAATTTAAAATATATATCACAAAATTTAAAATGAAAAAAAAGAATTTGGCATTCAGATAGTTGTATACGATACCAAATAATCCTACCAACTAATTAATATATGGGACTACCAACTAATTAAGAGGATTAGCGAAGAATACAGACAGGAGAGTAAATGAAAGAGAGAGAACTAGACACTGTAAAGATTGTTTGTTTGGACTTTGGTACTGAATTCAAACGCAAGACTGAAACTTCAAATCTGGCTCCAATTTTATTGGAAGCAGGATTGGAGTAGAAATTTTTAAAACGGTTATAATATACATATGGTTAAATATATATTTATAACGCATGGAGCCATTATGGTTAAGTATTTTTGATATTATGAATTTTATAGTACATTATTATTTTTTAAATAAATTATTTTGCAAACTAAATAATTGTTAAATTGTATTTTTTAATATTAAAAATATTTAAAGAATTTCATCATTTATTCTAAATCAAAATTAACGTAAATTTGAAAGTCCATTTGGACCACACGAAAAGGCTAAATCCTCGATTCTATCCTAACACATTTTCTTTAAGCAGGACCACGATTAAAGATAAAAAAGTTGTGGGAAGCGTAATCCTATTCGAACAAGTTGGATAAGAATAAAAATCCCAAAGAGCAGCCGTAAATAACAGTTTTTAGTTTTTACTTTCAATTATACGACAGACATTCGCTAAAACTAAAATTGAAGATTGCGTGTCGACTGTCCAAAGCTGAACAGTTAAAGAAAGCCAAGATCGACTTGAAAGGGTAAAACAGTGAAAAAAAGAATGGGCCCCTAGAAACATGCCAAGTGCACAACAGGAGGCGGCACACGAATACACATATCTACCCCCCCGGGACAAAAACGTCCCCTCTTGCCTGCAAAAAACGCGAATTTTTCTCTCCCTTCCACAGCGAAATCAAACTTTCACGGGAAAAAAGAAAAAAGAAAACAAAAAAAAGCCAGTGGAGAAAATCGAAGGAAAAACAACGCACGAAAACGAAAAAGAGAAACCACCTCGTGAAAACGGATCCACAGCAGCGCGAACCAGGGCAATCGAAACCCTAACCCTAGCTGCGACTCCCTTTTTGTATATTGTCATCCTCCTGCCTGCGTCTGTGAAAGTTAGGGGACCAGCGAAATTATTTGGTGAAGTATTAGGGTTAGGGTTAGGTGGGAAATTGGGCTTTTTTTAAAATTTTTTACGTGGGGATTTGAAGCGGAGTCGGGACTGTTAGTAACGGTTGGGTTTTTATGATGGAGTGCAAAGGAGGTGGTGCTGGCGGTGGACGGTGTCGGTGATGACCAGAGGCCGATGTCACCGACGGACTAAGATGATGGGGAGGGCTCCTGATGGAGGTTGCGGCACTGACGAGAGGCGTTGCCGCCCTAGGGTTCCGACGTCCAAGTCACCGGAGACTCAAATGGACCGACCACCGGCTACGAGTAAGAAACCAGTTTCATTAGACATTGATTTGTTGTCTCAGGCGCGTAAAGCCTTATGTGAGCGCTCGCCATTTGATGTCCCTGAGGACGGGTCTGGGTCTGTTAATTCGAATGTTTCGACTGTCACTACTTTGCCTAGTGGATTGGCCAGTTTGTTGAAGCAATCCGATGGTAGGAAAAGGCATAAGAGGTCGCATTCTGGTGCAGAGAAGAAGTCTTCGAGAGCTAGTGAGCGGTCCAAGGGAGGTAATATTTGGGTTGAAACGGAGGAGTACTTTAGGGACTTAGCATTGGCGGATATTGATGCTTTATCTGAAATATCTTCCTTGTTTAGGACTTTAGATGCTAGTAATTGTTTTTTATTTCCGTATATAGAGAACAAGAAAAATGGTAAACCTTACCTATTGGAAAACTTGGATAATTCGAGTAATGACATGCATATTCGGGATCAGAGTAATGACAAAGCTGACTCGGTTCCAAGTACCGAGGATGTGGATACTGAAACTAAAGCAACTTGTGGAAATGAAAGTAATGGAGTTCAGCCAAGGGATAATGTGAAGCTGGAGGCCGAGCACCTTGTGGAAATTGACAGTATGGGAGCAGAAACTGATGGGGCCAAAGTCCTGCCTTCGGATGAAGGAAGGATGCTCTCTGACTTGGATTTATCTGGTGGTTTAGGATGGCTTTTAGGTTGTAGGAACAGAATTGTACTAACTTCAGAGCGTCCATCCAAGAAGCGAAAACTTTTAGGCACAGATGCTGGGTTGGATAAGGTTTTGATTGCTTATCCTTGTGAAGGGAACTCAACTTTGTGTGATTTTTGTTGCAAGGGTGAGATGGGTATTGATGCAAACAGGCTAATTGTTTGCAGTTCATGTAAGGTTGCAGTTCATTGCAAGTGTTATGGTGTGAAAGGAAATGTGAATGAGTCTTGGTTATGTTCTTGGTGTAAGCAGAGACCTGAAGGAGGTGATTCTGTGAAACAGCCTTGTGTGCTTTGTCCAACGCAGGGTGGTGCTCTGAAACCAGTCAGTACAGAAAATGGTGACTCTGGTGTGGGGTTTGCTCACTTGTTTTGCTCTCAATGGATGCCTGAGGTCTACATAGGTGATCTGATAAGTATGGAGCCTATTATGAATGTCAGCAACTTGAAGGAAACAAGGAGGAAGTTGATTTGTACTATATGCAAGATGAAATTTGGTGCATGTATCAGGTGCAGTCATGGTATGTGTTGTTGCTTCGTGTCCTTATTTTTCAGTCTTACACTGGATTAGACTATGTTGGAAATAGTGCATCACTTTGGTTTCAGAGCCAGGATCTAACTAGCTCATAGGTTGCCTGGTGTAATTTTTTGCAATTGCTTTTTTACCCCCAAATTATTCCCAGTTTCTTTGAGGTTCATTATTGACTTTGTAATTCTTGTCCAAACTTCTTCTGTGTAATTTTTGAGGAGGTTGAGGGGAACTTTTATTTTATAGCCTCCTTCAGCTCTTTCATTTTGTATTTGATTAAAAAGTAAGAGTGCTGGTTATGGAAAGGAAAAACATTTTCAGATGTATGTAGGTTTAACTGCACAATCTGATCTCTCACACTCCTTGATTATGCACTTGTGTTGTCTCTATGTATCATTCTTACTCGGTAGGCATTATTTTATTGTCAGACCTCAACAAGGATAAGGCCTTTCATTTGGTGGGGCTATGAGCTTTTCAAGTTTTTATGTGTTGTTGGTACAGATATCATGAACTTGCCATATCTGAATTTGCGTGTTCTTGTTTTCCTATTTTGTTGGATCACTATGTTGGACCAATAATTTTTTATCTGAATGCTTAGTAATGGCTCCCTACGTATAGGTGGTCACTAGTGCACTAAGTGGGTGCAGAATAGATGACTTCTCATTCTTTTCATTCTTTTCTCGATAAAGATAGTACCATTGTTTGAAAATATAGATATTGAAAATGGAGGCGAGAAGGTTGGGACCTGAAACTGACAAAATGGAAATTGAATTTCTTCCAATTGGCATGTGGTTACTGTTTTTGCTTGTTGTTGAAGCAGTTGTACTATATGTAAAGTACTGGAGCATCTGCCAATCTTGTCCTTATTTTCTGTGCAAGCTCAATATATACGATGACTCTGCAACACTATGTAAAGCATTGGGAAACTATACATCTGTTCTATATTGTCTAGTTACTTGTTCTCTTGAGTAGAAATCAAGGATGCTTCACTTCTATTGAATCTGCCGTGAGGGGGAGTTCATGGGAGTTTGCACTTCAACAAACCTGAAAGTGTTGTTGATATTAATGGTTAGCAATAAGCATTATCTTGTGATTTGGGCTCGGTGAATATAATACGTGGTCACCCAACTTATCTATGCATTAAGTATGAGGCTACTAAATTTGATGCTCTTTTAAAGTTTTATTACTGTTTGCAGGAATTTACTGCAGATGGAGTAAGTTAAATTAATTTGTAAAAAAATTCTTCCTTTTGCTTATGCAATTAAGTGATGCACTGAAGTGTGGCTTTGGTTCCGTTTCTTGTGTATGATACTGTTAATTTACCCATCCCTCTCTCTTACCCCCCAACTCTCGCTTCCTCTCTGGCTTAGAATTGGGTTGTTAAGTATGTGAATCACATGTTTCCATCGATTATAACTCGTTGCATTCAACATTTAGGTGCTTGTCGAGCTACTTTTCATCCTATATGTGCAAGAGAGGCTAGACAGCGAATGGAGGTTTGGGGAAAATATGGATGTGACAATGTAAGTCATTTTCCCATTCTTCACTCTTTTGCTTGTATTGATGCAACTGAGCTCTTGTCCTTTCTGTTTCATTGTTGTCCTTTCTTTAACATTTCTTTTGCAGGTTGAGTTACGGGCATTTTGTGCAAAGCACTCAGAAGTCATTGATGGTAGGACCTTTTCTTCCGTAGAAGATCCTTTGACATCTATCGGCGGTGACTTGGCTGTTGCCAATTCAGCGACTTTGTCAACGGACAAAGAGTGCAGGTTGAATATTAGCCAAAATCGAGGTGATGCTACTGCCAATGCAGATGTTCTAGATAGCAATGCTGGCAAAGCTAATGATAGAGAATTGCATGAAACAGGAGTGTCTGATTGTACATCGAATGCCGTGCATATGTCTGAAATTGGCGATGTCAAGCAACAAAATAGGATTGGGATGTTTGAGAACTCTTCTGAATTGAAAAATCTTGCATTGGCTTTGAGGAAGGTAGTTGGGGGTACTTTGTCGGATGCTTGCAACGAAATTATCTTATCTTAATTAATTACCTTTTCTATAGTTGTAATCTTAGTATTGTTTTTACTAAGATTTTGTGTCTCATTCATGTTTATGTAGTTAATTGATCGAGGAAAAGTTAATATGAAAGATGTGGCATCAGAGCTTGGGATCTCACCTGAAAGACTAGTTTCAACTCTTGCTGTAAAGCTCAAAACGAATAGTTCCTCTTATCTCTTTTTGTTGATAACTCTTATCAGTGCTCTTCCCTGACTGCAGACCTTTTTTCTGCAGGAAGATAGTTTAGTTCCTGATTTGCAAAGCAAAATAGTAAAGTGGTTTGAAAATCATGCTTTTATGGGTACTTTACATAATCTTCTGAAAGTTAAACGAGATTGCATTATTTTATTAGAGTCTGAGATGAGCTGATATTTCTAAATGGTATAAAAATGTCAGAGTCTGATATCCCAGATGCCGTTGCTGTGAAGTCAGTTCCTCCTCGAAGAAGGACCAAAAGCAGTATTAAGATTTTGAGGGGAAACAGGGTAATTTGCTCATCGGAAGAAAGTTTGATCGACAGTGGGATAGAGATGGATGAGTCCAAAGTGGACCGATCCCTATCCAAGGAACCAGAAAATAATACTCAATCTTCAGTTCCTGATTCCACTGAGGAGGTAATTAATCTTACCATAATGTAATTGATAGAACACTACCTCAAGAATGTTATTTGTTGTTTGTCAAGCCTTATACTGAAATTTGAAGATATCTTTTCTGTTAGTCTCATTAATTTCATTTGTGTAGGAGTCAAAATTTATGATTTGTTTATTTCCGTTGCATATTATTATGGCAGCACGTTAAGACTGTTAATGTGTTTTTTGTTCGATATTGCAATATGAATAGTAGCATTTGCTAGTTTGCTTAGTATGACTTGCTGTGTCACAGTTGTTTGATGTTCTAATTGGACATGGATAATATATCTGCTCAGTGTTATATTACAACTGGTGTATTTGCATCTAGTCTATCATGTTCAGTAAAGGGTTGATATTCTTGTAGGTGAGAGAAAATCTTGAGTTGGTTAATTAGTAACAAATGGTTATTTAGAATCAAAGTCTTGTGTTCCTTTTTTTTTTTCTCTCTCTCTGATGATTTTGAATCTCAATGCTATATTCTCCTAATGAATTCTGTGGTTTTTGCTCCAATTACTATTTTCATAGTTGCAGTGAGCTACCATGTAATTTGGTTCCCACTCTCTAATGAGTATCGCTATTGGCGAGAGTGGAGGGATCTGTGTGTTTTTTTGCCCCTTCATACCATTGCAAAGATTGTAGACAAATATAACAGTACCTCAAGGCTTTTTTGTTCTGTGTATCTGCACAAACTTCTTGACCTAATCTTCGTCTGGATTCTATTTTCATTTTGTTATTTCCACATTTTCAGTTTAGTTGGATTTCATTAGACTGATGTGCATGCTTGTAATCTTCTTTTTTTGTTGTTTATTTGTAGAGATTAATCAATGTAGATGGGCTTTCAGACTCTTCACTAGTTAACTTTTCTGCAGGTACTCTTTCCCTGATTAATTTTGTGGAGTTAATACTCTTTCTAAGGATTTTTTCAAGTATCTGGTGGTGTATACTTTTCGGTATTGCTTTTTCTTGCATACCATTTGAGAGCATAGATTTAGTTGATATATCTTGTAGGAAATTTTCAACAAAAAAAAAAATCTTGTAGTGATTAGGGGGGATTAGATACTTGAGATTGTTTTGTGGTACTCAGATGATAGGATGTTCCATTATGAATTTAGGTGTCAATAGTTCTGCTGTTTGCTTAGTCATGCGCCTAAACATCAGAATGGTTAGGGTTTGAGTCCAATGCAAAATTGCAAGGTTGATTATGCTATCTTGATTCTAATTCCATGTCATATAGTACCATGTAACATCTTTTGTTACTTTGTTGATGGTTATACATTTCATAGGCTGTTTGAATGATCCTTCGCATGGTAGTGTCTATGAAAAGATTGAGTCTGGGCCTGAGGCTCTTCCTGAGCAGCGTGAGTCAGCTATGCCAGATCAGGGGAATCTCATCTCTACTGATATGAAGCCACTAATCCCTGATTTAATGTAAGCTTGGTAACATGAATTCCTTTGTCTTTCTCATTTCTAATATCAGGTTCTTCTATGATGCTTATTCAAATCACTGAGGGATACAGTGTTGAAATTGTGCTTGATTGGAGTTGTCTGGTGGCCTTGTTTTTTTTTTCCTTCAGGAGAACAGAAGCAAGTTCTTGTCATTATGTCCGCCCATCTATTTGTGAGGAGCTGCCACATATGCAGTCTGAGCTGCTTTCAGAGAATAAAGCCTGTGACATTCAAGGTGAAACTTGTGAAGAATGGATATGTTATGGTTTTCCTTTATGCATCTTCTATTATATGGATGACACATTGGATGCTTGTTCTTGACCAGGATCTGATGTAGGTGAAATCTCTCGTCTGGAAGCTTCTTACAATGCCACTTTTTGTTGTAATCACCATAGTAAACACTCAAAGTGCTATGACATGGTTTCTGTATGCGGTGGAGTTGATTCAGAGCTTCTGTCTAAAGCTAAGAATCTGGAGATTTCTGAATTCTCTCCAGCTGATGAAGTTGAAGGGGAAATTTTCTATTTTCAGCATAAGCTCCTAGGCAATGCAGTAAAAAGAAAACACCTGACTGGTCTACTTCCTTCTCTGGCATTTTTATTGTTTTGACCACATCTACTTTTACCTACTCCTGCGAAGTGTGACAGAATGTGGATGTGGAGGCTTAATTCCCATTTTTTCCCTTTTGCAGGTAACTTAATTTGTAGGGTTATGAAAAGTCTGCCACAGGAGATTGATGCAGCGAGAAATCATAGATGGGATGATGTGCTTGTTAATCAGTATCTTTCTGAGCTTAGAGAAGCAAGGAAGCAAGGCAGGAAAGAAAGAAAACACAAGGAAGCACAGGCTGTACTAGCTGCTGCCACAGCGGCTGCTGCGGCTTCTACTAGAAATTCATCATTTAGAAAAGATTCTTTTGATGAATCTATCCAGCAGGAGGTTGATTTTTTCCACCATTTTTTTTCTTTGCATTTAGTAGTTTAAACTGGTATTATGTGCTTATCAAAAATTGTGATTATCATATGTACTTTTTACAGAAATTTAATGCATCTAATGGGAGGGCTACAACTTCTTCTCAGTTAGTGCCACGTCCCAGAGAAATGGTTTCCAGGGTGGCTGTTCCAAAGATTTCATCAGACAAGTATTCTGACTTTGTGCAGTTCACTTCTGACTTTTCCAAGGACCATCCAAGATCGTGCGATATTTGCAGAAGATCTGAAACAATAATGAACCCTATCTTAGTCTGTTCCAGCTGCAAGGTTTTCTAAGCTAACCATTCCTTAACAAATTTCTATCATTGTAAATATTAGTCTGTTTTCAGTTGATAACTGTATTAGTAACAGGTTGCAGTTCACTTGGATTGTTATCGGAGTGTTAAGGAATCTACAGGTCCATGGTACTGTGAATTGTGTGAAGAATTCATAATGGCTAAAAGCTCTGGAGGTCCTTCTGGTGATTTTTGGGAGAAGCCTTGTTTCGTGGTAGAATGCGGTTTATGTGGTGGCAATACTGGTGCTTTTAGAAAGTCCACTAATGGTCAATGGGTGCATGCCTTCTGTGCTGAGGTTTGAATGCATTCTTTCTCTCTGTTTTAAGTAGACAATTTATTGTTTGTTCTGTTAATCTCTCCATGTCTTCTTTGACCGCATAACTGTTTGTTTTCTGAACTTTTCTTTTTTTTGTAGTGGATCTTTGAACAAACATTCAGAAGGGGTCAAGTGAATCCTATTGAAGGAATGGTATGTACTTCTGTTTCCTATTGTTGATTTAAGATTTACATACTTTGGAATTGTTTGGAAAGAAAATGGTGAGATCAAAAGAGACTAGGTAAAACAGATTGTTATTTTACCTGTTTCAGTTTGAATACAGCGCAGAATATTTCAGAGATGAAGTACAAATATTCCTTGAACAACTATGATTTTATGCTCTTGTAATTTCTTCTTGTCCCTCTGATTTGGGAGGTTTTCTGAATTTGGACGTGAGAATAAATTTTGCATTTAATTTCTATAATTTATTTTCATATTCAAATAAAGGAAAGTTGAATTGTTCCCCTGTATTTTTCTCCCAAAACAAATTTAAGGTCTGAAATAGATTTCACAAACACTTTGGATTGTTGTTGATTGAGTTTTTTGTTTTTTTCAAATTGTTTTGGATGAGCAGGAAACACTTGTGCGAGGGAGTGATAGTTGTTGTGTCTGTCGGCGGAAAGATGGGATTTGCATTAAGGTGATTGTTACCTTCATTATGTTGTATACTTTTTTATTGCCACTGCAATTACTCACATTGCAGCCCACTACATGTATGCAGTGTAGTTATGGTCACTGCCAGACAACATTTCATCCCTCTTGTGCTAGAAATACAGATTTCTACATGTATGTTAAGACTCTTACTGGCAAGTTGCAGCACAAAGCTTACTGTGGAAAACATAGCGTGGAGCAGAGGGCAAAGGTTTTGATTCAGTAGTTTGGTACTTGATTGGTTCTGCTTCTATAATTTTATGTTATTGCCTCATTTTTTTTGCTTTACTTGATTAGATGGAAACTCAAAGACATGGAGTTGAGGAAATCAGGAGCATCAAGCAGATCAGAGTACGATTATTTCTTCACTTTTTCAGACTATTTTAGATTTTTGAAATTACTTGTTAGGGTTTATTGATCTGGGCAGTGGGAGAACTTCTTCTTTACATATAAAATGTGTCAGATGCTAGCTGGTATTGTTAGATGTTAATTAAGGATTTTAATGAATTGGGTTCGGAAATAAGAAGTTGGTATATTTTATTTCACGCTTCTGCTTTACTGATATTAACTAAGGCAGAATGGAGATAACTAGTTTTATGTTTGATTGCTTAGAATAGTTTACCAGGTGAGAGAGGCTTCCAATTCCTCTTGTGATTTTCCTTCTGTATTTTCTGTCTTTGACTTCTTTTAGGCTGCTGAATGAAACTTTTTGATTCCCTTGGCAACAAGGAATTGTTTTGACTTGTCCTAGATTAGATTTTGGACATGAGATTCTTCCGAATCTCTAGCCAAGTTTCTTTTGCAATATTATGGGTCATTCTTATTTGTTGTTAAGTTTTTTTCAATTGAATATTTGTTGCTTTAATAATTTATTTGTTGTTTCATGGTACTTTCTTACTTGAAACCAAAATTTCTTTGATTAACTTCAAATTTCTCATTTGCAGGTTGAGCTAGAAAGGCTACGGCTTCTGTGTGAGAGGATCATTAAGCGTGAAAAACTAAAGGTACTTAAAGTGAATGTCTGAACTTTATGAAACTTTTGCAAACCTTTGTCTCGTGCTATTTTTCTGTTGTGTACAATATTCTTTATTATAGTTATTCTCAATGAGAAGTTAAGCTTAAAAGTGTTAATGTGACTCTTCCGTGAGGATTTGTAATTTTAAGCCCTGTGACCAAGCTGTGAGTCAGTCTGGTAGCTAGCATATCATTTCGAAGCACATTCTCTTGTTGCTGGCAATTTGAAGCTTTAGTTTGGTAAAATAAGGTTCAGATGTCTTCTATGGGGAAATTAGGGATAGGTTCTAATCCACTGCTTCTGGTTATTTGTTTCCTTTTGATGTTTGCAGCGCGATTTAGTTCTTTGTTCACATAATGTCCTTGCTTGCAAAAGAGACCATGCAGCGCAGTCTGTGCTTCATAGTTCCTTCTTACCTCCAGACGTCAGCTCAGAATCTGCAACAACATCTCTAAAAGGCAATACAGATGGTTACAAATCTTCCAGCGATGCAATTCAGAGGTCAGATGATGTGACAGTGGATAGTACAATACATGTTAAGCATCGATTTAAGGGTACTGCTTCCCTGGAGACTGATCAAAAAACAGATGACAGCTCCACATCTCAACTTCAAGTTACCCAAAAACCCTCGTTGAAGCCACCATTTGCTGGGAAACAAATTCCTCAAAGGTCTTTCCTTACAGCGCGTAATTCAATGGATGACGGAGAATGGAGGTCAAAATCTAGGAAGGTATAGAAAGCGATGATTGTTGGCTATTGACTTTAAACACAAAAGCAGACATCTATATACGCATATGCTATATATCTATATGAGAGACAAAATAGAAATGGATGAATCCTCACTTTTTGTGTATAAAAAAACAGATTTTTGAGAAAGAACTGGTAATGACATCAGATCAAGCATCTGCCAAGAATCAACAGTTACCTAAAGGGTACTTCTATATTCCTGTTGATTGCCTTCCGAAAGAGAAGCAGAGCAGCGAGGATGCATGTTCTGGTGGACAGTTGGAAAATGGAACGTAGATTGGGAGGATATGACTGGGTTTTTCATTTACACAATGGAGATGGATCCACTTGATGCGGGCATTTGCCTCTGCCTGGCCTATTTATCCGAAGACGATGGGATGAGTTAGCAGTGCAGACGGTGTATGTGTTAGGATTAGAGGGTAAGACCGGAAGTTTTGGCATGGCATCATCATTGTTGTATATTCATTGTGAGAGTAATTGTACAGTGGGTGAGGGTTTATTCCATTACCATGTATTGAATTTTACGAATACACCGTCCCATTTTGGTCGGGAAGAGGCTGTATGGATGTGGAAGGAATGAGAAGTTGGTGCTGCGATGTAAAGTTAATGTAAATATTCATACAGTTTCAATGCTCAAACCAAAAAAAAAAATGCTTACAGCTTTAGATGGATAACTTGCTTGATTAGACTGAATTCTAGCTCTGGATTTTCTTATTCATCGTACGGTGTTATAGATGACATATACGAGTGAGTGCATTTCTTTTCACCCATTTGTATGAGAATTGCACTGTGCTGTAGATTTTTTTTTTCTGGGAGTGTTGTATTCACTTTCCTTTGATGAAGATGGTGATTGTTGTGCTTTAATATGACGGAGAATATGAACATAGGAGTTAAAATCGGTGCGTGGAAAATGAGTTGGTGGCAGAAGGATATTTTATATGGTAAAGATAAAACTCAAAGATGAGTTAGCGGCGGAAGGAAGCTTGAAATCGTAAAGGGTTGATTACACGGACAATTTTTTTAACGGGCGTTTGGTTTGATGGTTTGGAAATGATAAAAAATAGTGTTTACTTTAGAGTTTTCAATTTCAAGGGAATGGATTTATTCTATTAAATTAGAGAATCTATTAAACCCTCCAAAGGGTGTGGGTATCAAGTTTTCATTCCAATCTAGTGTTTACTATTTATATCCCTCCCTCACATAAGCAATTTTTATTCTTAATTATATTATTAAACTCATCATTATCATCATCATTATTATTATTATTAATTATAAATTTTAAACTTATTATTATTATTATTATTTATTGTTATTATTATTATTATTATTATTAATTATTAATTTTATACTTATTATTATTATTATTTATTGTTATTATTATTATTTATTATTATAAATTTTAAACTTATGATGATGATGATGATGATGATGATGATGATTATACTAAATTAATTATCTTAATAATAATAATAATAATTATAATTATAATAATCATTATTATTATTATTATTATTTATTTTATTATACGAAATTAATTATCTTATTATCTTATTATTTATTATTATTATTATTATTATTTATTATTATTATTATTATTTATTTTATTATACGAAATTAATTATCTTATTATTATTATTTATTATTATTATTTATTATTATTATTATTAATTTTATTA
>JAOSBM010000002.1:5608418-5619597 GCA_027568955.1 Erythroxylum tenue | reverse complement strand
GCCTAGGCCAAATTAGATTTATTTTTTTAAGATTTTGAAAAACGATATCGTTTTATCTTTTTAGGTCTCAAGAAATTTGGCCCGTGGCCCGATCAACTTGAACTTGAACCATTAACTTTGGGTTGGTCCGGCTGGATTGCTATGTCTACTCTTTTGTGACCTTTAAAAGTTATATGTTTGAGTCACAGAAACAGTCTCTTTATAAAATGTATAAAAAAAAGACCGTTTACAATTAATGTCTCTTTCTTAATCCTCGCAAAGTGAGGAGCCTTGTAGAATGGAGTTTTTGTTGTTGTTGATCACAGAGGATTATAATTCATGATTCATAAAATTGTAATTATTGTTATCATTTAAAGGTTTTAAGTTTAATTTACTTCATCCTCACTTATTGTAGATCTATTTTGGTTTTAGGGATAATAATTTTGGTTCAGCAAAACGACGCGGTTTTAATATTCACACCCACTGACACTGTAGATCGTACTTGACTTGTGATTATAGACTGGATTCTCCATCCCAGAAGAAATAATTGAGAAGAAGTTCAAACCAAAAGAGCGCAAAATCTACGTGGCAGATAAAGCAAATAAAACAGCAAAGAGGGACATAATTGTCATAATTTTAATAAAGAAGGTGCAGCAGTTATCATAAAAACAGCAGTTAAATGGAATCATTTCTGGCCCTGCCCCTGTCGGATGTTCCTGTTTGAGACGGAGGAAGAGAGAGAGGGAGGCTTTTTATTTTTTTAGGTTGATGTGTTACCCTTCTCCAATTATACGACACGTGTCAATCCTGAAATTACACAACTGGATCATAATCACCAATTACAGTTAATTAATATTGTGCTGATTAGGAAACGAGAGGGTACTCAAAGCGTTGGCGGAAGTTCAAACATGGAAAATTCTAGAATTGGATAGCGATCCACATGTAAGCATTCTATTGGTCCATCCTTTCTCTATAATTGTTGGTCTTGCAAGTTCGTCCTGCATACCTACCTATCTATGCTAACCAATTTATATACATTGGTCCGGTCAGGGCGGATTCAGAAATTTTTTTTAAGCAGGGGTAAAATTTTAATAGGGATAAAATTTTATTTTTAATAGGAGCAAAATTTTAATAAAAGTAAAATTTTATTTTTTTTACGGAGGTAAAACTTAAAAAAATAATTTTTTTAAAAGAAATCTATTGGAGGTAGTGGGGCAAGT
Source organism: Erythroxylum tenue (assembly GCA_027568955.1). Lineage (NCBI taxonomy): Eukaryota > Viridiplantae > Streptophyta > Magnoliopsida > Malpighiales > Erythroxylaceae > Erythroxylum > Erythroxylum tenue. The sequence continues at coordinate 5,618,398 of JAOSBM010000002.1, read as the reverse complement.
GCCCCTACTTGCCCCTATTGTAGATCCGCCACTGGTCCGGTCATAATCAAAGCAATGAATGACTCAAGAGAGCTTTGCAAACGTATACTCTCTCTTATTTAAAATAAAAGTCGTTTTAGATGGATTTTAATTATTTAAAATAAGTATCGTTTATGACTTTTCATGCATGTTTATAATTTTATCTTCAAAATTATCTTTTAATTTCTCTCACATCTTGATTATACAGATTACATTTTCAAGACAGTTCAATATGTAATTAATAAAAATATATCAAACATTTTATTAATTTTTTAACAAATGTGCATTCATCAAAAACAATTTCGGAGAAAATATTATATAAAACACTATCTCCTAGGCTGCTGTTTGTACGGAAATATGTGGAACTAAACTAAACACAGTAGATTATGGAATAAATATAAAAATTACCTACCAAATCTGATCGACCTATCAATTGTCTTGGTCACTTCTTGTACGAAAGGAATGTATATACACCTCTCCAACCATGCCGCGTGCACTTGGCATATATATGTATGTGTATATACGTGTGTGTGATTCTGAGATGGGCAAGGATGAGGACTCTTGCACACACCCCTAGGTGAAGAATATAATGACTTTGATGGTCAACCAGTAAGGGGAATCTTTTTCCTTTAGTAGGGTTGAGATTTGAGCATGGTTTTTTTAATTTATATTTTAAAAATTTTTATAAATTAAATTAATAATAAATATTATAATAGAGATAGAATCAGACCGATTCTCTTACTGCGTTTCTGGATATTCCTCAATGTTCCTTCTATTCACGGAAGGTGAGAAGGAAATGAATAATCATCTACTTTCGGAAGAAATCTCAAAATATAATTGTTATTAAGTAAAAAATATTAAACATAGATAAAGAAAAATCCTTGCATAAGTTAGTTTTAACTAATGTGAAGCATGAATTTCAGTATACTACATTCCTTTTGACATTTTTTCAAGTTGGGGACTTGGGAATGATGATGTGGTTGGAAAGGACTCAGTTCAACATATAAAAGTCCATAACTTATTCTTTGGGTCTATACCGCTATAGCCCACTTTCTTTCTTTGACTAGGCATTGATGGTGAAAGGTGTTTTCTCCTCCAATTGTAGCTTTTTGGGTTCAACTAGCTAGGGAAAGACAGGAAAAAGAAGCCACTTCAGGATTCCTTGCCACCACTCCCCACCCACGCCTGTTTATAAGAAGGACGGAGCCATCTTGCGAATTATTTATATATATATATCAGGTGGCTAGTTCCAAAACTACATACTAATCATTTTACACCTAAATACAAGTAGCTCTCTAGTGCTTTTAGGCTTTTATAAGAAGGTGAATCTATGTAATGGGATGTCTAAGAGAGGGAGGGAGGGAAAGAAAAAGAAGGGTTTGAGAAAAAGAGTGAGTGAGTGACGGAAGATTGATGGGTTGTTCTCAACATGATTGCGATTTTGATCCGAAGACTTCTACTTCGACATGTCAATATGGTTAACACTTTGAACAACACCATGCGCAAATAGGAGAACGCCACATGTTCCAAAATCAGTGTCCCGACGACCTCTTTCTCTTCCTCTTCCTCGGTGGTGCGGATAAATAATTGTATAGTTTTTGACAAATGTGTTAATTGATTCTGAGCCAGAGAGACTTTTGCAAGAGCCAAAAAGCTCCAAGATCTTCAATCAGAGGTATATTGACTATTGGAGACTTGTGTATCTGTCCTAGATTTGGACAAATGGGTATGTAGGGGATGCAATGCATATTTAATGTTATGTACACATCATTTTCTTCTTATAAAAGAGTAATAAATAAAGGAAAAAGAAGTTGCGCTAAAGCTGCAAAACCAAAAGAACAAATAATGGCATATTACCTAATCATTTCGTGGGCTGTTTATGGGCCGAGCGAGTTTGAAGAAGGTACGGATGGATGTGATGGTCGTTAGGGAAGTGAATGTTGGAATCTCGTTGGTTATGGTTTGATCTCAATTGGAAATGTTTTAATTTAATAATAAGTGAAGTGGAGGGGGAGGGGGAGGGGGTCTATAGTATATAGGCCCACATTACTGTGCTCTTTAGGTGTATAAGTTGCAAAAGTGGCTGCTCATAGTACTAAAAGATCTTACTTATTTAAGGCGTTGCGGCCGCCTGGCTCTGTCGAGAGGGCCTTTTACAGGCCTAAGCCACACTTCATTACCTATACATTCCCATTCTCATATATTTTGTTCAAACATCATTAAAAAAATCACTGTTTGAAAAGCCCAAACCCTTATTCAAGCATATAGTCAAATTTTCAAAAATTTATACAACAGCTTTGCACGCCCAGTGGGACTCGAACCCACAATCGCCTGATTAGAAGTCAGGCGCCTTATCCATTAGGCCATGGGCGCTAGGTCTTGGAAGCTGGTAACATTAAAACATTCTTAATTATTAAATCCACACAAAACTGAAATAATATCACCTTACTCTTCTTAGTTATTAAGTCAAATACAAAATATAAAATTTCGAAATAATGCAACCTTTACTCTTAGTTGACTCATTAAGAGCATTGAATAAATCTCCTTTTATGCCAATCGTAACGACTTCTAACATTTGTTTTATTGAGTTGTTTTCAAATTTACAACTGCAATATTTGTTGAAGATGCGTTAAATGTTCTTTATTCAGTGCTCATAAATCACTTAATATGACCCAATTCAAGACCGACGAATTGCGCCGAGGAATACTAGAGCTCACGCCACCAAAAATCCATGCAGGCCTTGAATATTGGATCACGCGTCCCCAGCATTCCTCGATTTTAGGCCTATCGATTGCATGCAAAGAGTTTGATGTCTCAGTACAAGTTGATCCAAACTATGGACGATCACACTGTTCCTGAACTCACTGTTTCAACATATGATGTGTACACTTATTCCTGGATTAGGCCTGGACAGGCAAGTGCCTAAGCTCTTTCGTTGAACTGTATAAGAGTGACTACCAAATTCCCACTTAAAAGTTTCCAACTAAAGATTATTAACACTGAATTTTAGTTGTCAAACATTAATGAGATAAGCCTAAAGTCGGAGAAAAAGTAGGAACAATGTCCCAAATATTTGGCTTCTCAGGGGCAGATCAGAGTGCACAAATCCCGTGTCCTTGCCTCTGAAATGTTAGTAAAGGGAAAATTCTTGAACTTACCATTGATTGTACAGGTCAAAGTCAATTCCGCACTGTTCATTATAATCTGCAATTGCATTAGAAATCATTGTGCAGTTAATAGGAAGATTCTGAAAACATTGTTTTTCACAGGATATAACTTCAGATTTATGAAACTGCTTACTAAAATCATCCCGTTTAACATCTTATGATAATTCCTACCTATTGAAAAGTGTCTCATTGACTGTGTGTATACAGACAGCAAAAGTTTTGCTCTTTCCGATACCAATAGCATATGTTCTACATCAATCTTTTCTTCTCTCTTTTAAATCAAGGTACTCTTAGAACTTAAGGCTTTAAGATTAAAATCATACCTCACAAGATGTTGTCACGTCATTGCAACTCCATCTTTTGGAAGGAATGCAATCGATATATCCACACCAGCTGCAATATTGGCCTACATTGGCGCCCTGGAGTACTGGCACAAGAAAACCGACAAGTCTGCGTACAAAAAGATGCAATTGTGTCTCGTACAACCAAAAGGGCTAACCAAAGGATCTGCACAAATTAAACAGAACAACTCACAGAAGAGCGAAAAGTAAGAAAGACACGGCCCTCAAGACAGGCCTGTCCAGGTTCTGCTTCAACTTAGAAGAGATCCTTACACCATAATCATGAATGCCCGTCTTATTCTTCGTCACTTGCTTAGGCTCAGGAGTGAACAGAAGTGAGAACCCAAGTAGAAGTCCCGAGATAAAACCTCCAATGTTTGCATAGTTGTCAATGTAAGGTAGCAAACCAAGCATGAAGTCAAATACAGCCACAAAGAGAAGTGTTAGCAGAGCTGCAATCTACAGTCAAACCAAAAACCGTTTGATGAATCAAATGGGAATAATACATGAATTTGGGGTGATTAATTAATTCATTTCCTAAGAGTAATATAGGAAAGACCTGATTGGTGTACAAATTCCAGTTCCTTAAAAGTGAAGAAAGTGTAGCTCCTAACAACCCGGAGAAGGCACCAGATGCAGCGACTGTAGGGCTATCTCGGATGACAAGTGCACTCACCAATGTGCCAAAAAATGCAGAGACCACGTAGATTATTCCAATTCTAACTGAACAAAGAACAACCATAATAATCGTTAATCTCAAAAGCAGTATCGATCGAGGTAAGAAAAGATGAATGAAATGTTTCTTTACATGGTCCAAACTCTTGTTCAAGGTAAATTCCAATCAATAGAATTCCTGTGAGGTTGATAATGAGTTGAATGAAACCAGCATGCAACCATGGGGCCCTCAGGAGACGCCAAGTTTGATGGTGATCCACCAACAACGTCCTGCGAAGAGCTCCCATTTTATCTAACCTGTGAAACAACAACAACAACAACAATTTTCCACTGCAGAAAAATCACGAACACCCAATGAACTCCCAAATATAAACGCGAATTACGTGGAAGCAGAGGGACCAAGAAGAGGGTTCTCGGAGAGGGGCTGAAAGGACAAGCGAGATAGGGCTTTGACGGAGCAATGACCATGGGAGTAGAGGGGACAGTCGTTGACTATCATAGTGGCAATGAATGCTATGAGGTGGACAATCACGAAGATTGATATGATCCAGGTGTCTCTCCTTCTCCGGCGAGACCTCGATTTGAAGAAGGGAGTAGTCCGGTGGTCGTCGTCGCCGATCAAATCTAGGGAGAACGATGGTATTGAGTCTTGCGGCGGTTTGATGACGACGGGGGTTTCCACCACCTCCATGGTGTGTGAGGGAGTGCGGAGCTCTGGAATATCTCACGGTTTAACTGTAATGTATGTGCTGTAATACACTCTTAACTTGGCGGGAATTTAGTGTAGTTTTTCTTGGTACAGTGTGAAACCGATATTGGTAAAATTTTAGGTATGGCGATAATATTTTAAATTTATCTGAATTTTATAAAAATGTAAAATATTTTTTAATATATTGTATTATATAGTTTTTAACATCTTTTCAATTATATTTTAAGAATCATAATAATATAAAGTTGATCTCTTTATTCATATTAATATTAGCTTTTATATATGTAAAATATATATAAATAATATCCATAATTAATATAAGAAAAAAGATTGTTTAATTCTAAACAAATATAAAATTAAAAATATATAATATATAAAATTTTATAATTAGTTACATTAAAACATTGTATGATAAGAATAATAAAAGTCTATACAAAAGTTTGTGTCCAGTAACACAATAAAGAATAAGTAATAAAAATATTTATAATTAAAAGTTTTATATTTATATCGTATGTCTCGCTCAAAAGCAAGTGGAAAAAAGTGAAAAATGTACCATCACTTCTAATTAACATAAAGATGATGGAGTAATTCTTTTTGAGATTAATTGTTCTATTTTGTAAATGTTAGGGGTTAAACTAGTTTGGGATGTCATGGGTTGGTCTGTTAATTTTTTTAAAATAAAATTTAAAAATTAAAAGTATAAAATAGTTTTTTTAGTTGGGTTTGAAGTTGGGCTGCCTAAATTTAAGCCTAGTTGAGGCCCAACTCTTCTAAGCAAAGTTGACCTGAGCTTAACCTATGTAGGGATAACAATTTTGACTCATGAGTTTAAATTTAATGTTTTCAATGGGCCAGGCCCAGACTTAGACAAATTTGAAGTCCAATTATTCTAAGCAAATTAACATTATTTTATGATAGAGATACTGATAGGCTTTTATTTGATACATTAACGTAAGTGAATTGTGTAGTATTTTGAGATAGAAATTATGCTAAATTGATGTTTTTATATTATATTTGAGTGTTAGGAGCTTTTTGGAAAAATAAAGCAAAAAAATAGCAATTTGGAAGAATGGTCAATGCTTCAATGCTTGACAAGCAGCTGGGAGAAGATGGGACAGAACGACAACATATGAGCAAAACAAGACAATAGCAAGACAGATGGGAATTAATTAAAAAAAACGATAGCACCACATGCACAAAATGCAATACACCAATAGCAAATTGAAGACTATGCATGTGTGAAACGCAATGTATAAGGAGAGAGGACTCGACGTTTTGAAAAATAAAAAAGGCAGCAGCTCCTCATTTGGACGACACAGCTTCCATGGAAAAATGCATCCAAGAAAAGGGGAGGGGAGGGCATCATCAAGCTTAAGAGCCCATCCAAGAGGAACTACCATAAAGCTTTGAGGATTCCACCTAAAAATTACAATTTTATTGCAGAAATTCTGCAACAGTTTGGAGTTGTTTTCTTAATCTCTATTTGATTCTTTCATGATTATGTCTAGGGTTTATGCTTTTGGATTGCTTGGCATGTTGATTTATGGCTAAAATCTTAATTTCTCTTAGGGATTTGAAATTTTGGTGATGCTTTAACATTGAATTTTGCAGGAATTCATGATTTCATATTCATATACTTGTTGATTTTCCTTGGGTTTACTTGTTCTTCCATTGGATTATTGGAAGTTTACTTGTTATAAATTCACCTTTGGAAAAAGAGGGTTTTGCTAGAAGATTGAAGGAAATTTCGGCTAGGATTTTCTTGTGAGTTGGGAGACCCAAAAAACTTAGGAGGTGAAAATAGAAGGTTTGGGTATGGAACTTAAGAAACTATAGGAAAAACTTAAGTAAAGGATTACTAAGTGATGTCTAAAGTGGATAGATTAATTAACCTTTGGGGGAAGGAGATTAATTACTCTTAAAATTCATATACAAGGTTAGGATTTTTTAATTGTGGAAGATAGCTAAATCAATATTAAGGTTGGCAAAAACATCATTCCTTAGGAGATAGTCATTCCTCATTAAAGTTAATCCTTTTAATTAATCAATTGTTGCACTCTCTTCTTAATTAGTTATTACATAGATATGTTACATTCATAGTTATTTTGCATTGAATTGGGTAGTTGCTTAGAAATTCATTTAAGTTTTTAATAATTCTTTATAATGCTTTTAGTTTCCAAAATTTCACCCAACCTGATTCCAAACACTGTTAGCTAGCGTAGATTTGAACTTTCTCGTAATCCCTGTAGACACGACTTGGTTCTTACTGATTTATTATTCACTTCGACAACCGTGCACTTGCGGTTCACGAACAAATTTTTGGCGCTATTGTCAAGGATTAATGTTTGAATTTTTGTTTCTATAGCTAGTTTGATATGTACTCGTTGGTTTTCTTTTTATTCCTAGAGTATTTTATTTGTTTCTTCTTTGTTTTGCATTCTCATTTTCTTGTGCAGCTTGTGTGTAAGAGGTTGTATGCTTTGAACCACAAAAGGGCAAGAAAGATATTTTGACCTAGAGCTGGAAAGAATAGTAAAGTCAATTCGTCGGTAGAAGAAAATGGAAAATCAAGCAGAAGAACTTTAGAGAATTCAAAGAGAGAGGGTTAAAATGGTTCAAAGATTAGCCCAATTAGAGGTCAGACTTGGTGCAGCTAATTTGAATGGAGGAAATGGAAGAGGAGATAATGGAAATGAACAGGAACAACTACACCAACGTCCTATCAGGGAATATATCCAGCCAATAATGGTAGATAATTATCATGGTATCCAAAGACCTAATGTTCATACTCAGAATTTTCATATTTTGCTTGGACTCATCAATTTGGTTCAAACAAACAGTTTGGAGGGGCACCAGTGGAGGATCCAAATAATCATCTTGCAAGCCTCCAGGAATTACGTGACACTATCAAGATTGAAGGGGCAATGTAAGATGACATTAGGCTCACTTTGTTCCCATTTTCTCTTCGGGACAAAGCAAAGAATTGGCTTAATTCAAATTTTGCTGATAGAATACGAACTTGGAAGGAGGTAGCACAACAGTTCTTGATTAATTTTTTCCCACCTAGTAAAGCTGCGAAGTTAAAAGATGAGATCAGTACGTTTAGACAGTATGACTTAAAACCATTACATGAGGCTTGGGAGAGGTATAAAGACCTTTTAAGAAAGTGTTCATATCACGGATACCAAGAGTGGGTTCAAGTGGAAATGTTTTACAACGGGTTGAACGACCAAACTTGAACCATTATAGATGAAGCAGCAGCAGGGTGTACTCTAATAAGAAAAACATCCTAAGAAGTATGTGCATTGCTGGAAGATATGGCTTCGAATAGCTACCAGTGGCCCTCCGAGAGAACTAATGGAAAGAGAGGAATTTTAGAAGTGGACCAAGTGACTCAGTTATCTGCTCAATTGGAAACCCTAACCAATCAATTTTCAAAATTCATGTCAAAGGAAAGACAGAATGAGCAGGTGATAGCTACTAGTCAATCATTCTACACCAATGATGAGGGGGTGGAACAAGCCCAATTTGTTAACCAAAGGGACTTCAGATTTAAGTCACAACCAATGGGAAATCAATATGGTCAAGGCTACAACACTCAGGAGCAATATAACTACGGTATTCAAAGGAACATGCCCCACCCACTTGGATATGGGCCACCACTGGCGGAACAGAGACCCTCTTTGGAAGAAATGGTTGGCACTTTTGTAACTGAGACAAGGAATTGTTTCCACAAGAATGAAAAGGAGATGGATGGGCTAAAGATGCAAGTAACTAGTATTGAGACTTCAGTAAAGGGTTGGAAGTTCAAATGGGACAACTTGCAAATGTTGTTGGAAATTTGACTAAGAGGACATTTCCAAGTAATATTGAAACTAACCTGAGAGAGTAGTGCAAGGCCGTCACTCTTTGAAGTGGAAAAGAATTGGAAGAGATGAAACCTAAAGAAAAGAGCTCCATTCAATCCAATGATAACGAAGGAAAGAATACTTGTGAAGAAGCAAGTGCACCTACACAAGTTGAGAACGAAGTTAACTCGAAGAAACAACTAGAAGGGGAACTACAAACAAAAATCACCCCAAGCTGCCATATCCTTAAAGATTTCAATGGAAGAAAATCAATGATCAATTCGCAAAATTCTTTGAAGTTTTTAAAAAACTTGAGATCAACATTCCCTTGATTGAAGCTATTAAGCAAGTACCGAATTACGCAAAATTCATCAAGGGCATTTTTACCAAAAAGAGGAGAATTGAAGACTATGAGATGGTATTGATGACTGAGGAGTGTAGTGCAGTCTTGCAAAGAAAGTTACCGCAGAAATTGAAAGATCCGGGAAGCTTCACAATTCCATGTGAGATCGACAACACATATTTTGGTAAAGTACTTTGTGATTTAGAGGCAAGCATAAATCTCACGCCTCTTTCCATCTTCCAAAAGCTGGGATTAGGAGAAGTCAAGACATGACAATTTGCCTCCAATGAGCTGACCGTTCCCTCACTTATCCTCGAGGTATTGTAGAAGATGTTCTTGTTCGTGTAGACAAATTCATTCTCCATGCAGACTTTGTGGTGCTCGACATGGAAGAAGATCAAGAGATTCCGATCATACCTGGGCGACCATTCTTGACTACCGGAGGCGCAGTAATTGATGTGCAATAAGAGGTTCAACGTATACAAATCACTCAAACACCTAAGTGATACACCGACTTACAATTGAGTGGATGTCATATCCTCTTGTGTGGTATGATCTTTTCCTTCCCTTATATCTAAAGACCTATTATTGACATGTTTGGAAGGTATGCTTAGAAAAGATGCTATGGATGATAAGGATACTTGTTTTATGATGGTATTGGATTCTTTTGAATGCTTGTAAAAGTTTGATCAAACTGAGCCTTTGTTTTTTGTGACTAACGCTGATGTTGTTGATAATGTGAAAGTTGCTCACCAATCGATTGATTTGAAACCCTTGACTGAAATTTTGAAATGTGTTCTTGCACTACAAGAGTTAAGACATTTAGTGACAATTTTTTTGTGACTAACTATTGTTTCGTCACAAATACGAGGTTTTTTG
>JAOSBM010000002.1:5595395-5608318 GCA_027568955.1 Erythroxylum tenue | reverse complement strand
TCCCTTGGAATTGAAAACTCCAAAGCAAACACTATTTTTTACAATCATTCCATTCCTTCATTCCCAAACCCTCAAACTAAACGCCCCCTGAATTTTGCTGGAATCCATGGTTGAATATTCATATACTTGTTGATTTTCCTTGGGTTTACTTGTTCTTCCTTTGGATCATTAGAAGTTTACTTGTTATAAATTCACCTTTGAAAACAGGAGGTTTTGCTAGAAGATTGAAGGAAATTTCGGCTAGAATTTTCTTGTGAGTTGGGAGATCCAAGAAACTTAAGAGGTGAAAATAGAAAATTTGGGTTTGGAACTTAAGAAATTCTAGAAAAAATTTAAATAAAGGATTACTAAGTGATGTCTAGAATAGATAGATTAAGTCACTTTTGAGAAAAGGAGATTAATTACTCTTAAAATTTACATACAAGGTTAGGATTTTTTATTTGTGGAGGATAGCTAAATCAATATTAAGGTTGACAAAAACATCATTCTCTAAGAGATAGTCGTTCTCCATTGAAGCTAATGCTTTTAATTAGTCAATTGTTATACTCTCTTCTTAATTAGTTATTGCATAGATATGTTACATTCATAATTATTTTGGTTGCATTGAATTGGATAGTTGCTTAGAAATTTATTTGAGTTTTTAATAATTCTTTACATTGCTTTTAATTTCCAAAATTTCACCCAATCCGATTCCAAACACCGTTAGCTAACGTAGATTTGAACTTTCTTATAATCTTTGTAGATACGACTCGGTTCTTACCGATTTATTACTCACTTCGACAACCGTGCATTTGTTGTTCACGAATATTTTACTTAAAAAAGTTGAGCCCTGAATAAGCCTGAGCTGAGTCTGGATAACCTAAACCCTAATCTAATTAAAAAAAAGTTGTTATATATTTTTAATTTTAAAAATTTTATTTATAATTTTTTTTTGGATACAAAGGAAGGAAAACTAATGAAAACAAAAGAAAACTGTAGGCCTAGCTAGCACAGCGACTGCGAGACAAAGCCTCATGATGATCACGTTGCATGTAAGTCCACACTAAAGTGGGAGGCTTCGGAAGAGAATAGAAGCCAGGACGAGCAAAAGCGGCAAGAGACGCCAAACAGTCGGCACTATGGTTACCCTCGCGGGACACGTGTTGGATTTGCACCCCCATTGACGCAGAGCAGAGTTCGGGTGACGGAGCTGACTCATATGCCACCATATTGCCGATAAACTGACCCATCAAAATCGTCTAAATCTGAATGCATATGCGCGCTATTGTCATTCATAAAAGTCGTGCCACAAATAAGGGCACGAGTCATTTTAGATTTTTTGACAATCGTTGGAGGGCAAATTATGTCGTTGATCATTATTATAAGTTTTGTTATTTAATATAATAAAACATTTTATTTAATTGACATTCAATTTTCATTTTAGATTATATTCTAAATAATTAATGTATATACAATCTCCATCATATGTAATAAAATTATTAAAATATGTGCTGCAAATTTTTATATTTTAATAAATATTTATTAATATTTTGTAGAATATAATTTTAATAAATCTTTGATTTCTTGTACATTCTACACTAATATATGAAAATAAATATATTTTTAATTTTATCAAGATTGCCACGCTTATTTCTTCTTGAGGTGATTAATATATTGTACATGATTTTCAAATATATACAAAAAAATTAAATTAATTAATATAAATAGATAACATTTATTATCAATTCTATATATTGCTACAGTGTTTTCTTTTAAATCTGTGTTTATACGCGAAAGTGATCATATATACACTTCTACGAATATAAATATGTACTCGGTCCCTATTCCACTTCTACCGTGTATTGTGAGATGAAGAATAGTGTACAAAGTCCTTGTCCTCTTATGGCGATTCTTCATCATCCGTGTCCAGTTCAAGGCCTTCTGCAGCTAAAAGCTGACTTATGGCCTTTTTCTTGTCTGCCTCCGCCTTCTTTCGCATCAAGTCTCTTTTCTTTAAAACGAGGGTATGCCTCTTGAGAGTGCTGCTAAAGTATTCCATATATGCTTTTTTCTCCTTGGCCAGGATTCTTCTCTCTTCTTCAGGATCAACCTATAGACCAATCAGAAACCATATGATTCTGAGATAATCAGAGTGGTGCAACCGTGCACAGATATCAACTGTAGAGTTCTTTCTTTTGACTCAAATTTGTTTGGTTTATTGCATTAATAAAGGCAAGTAGAAAACATGGTTCAAATTGACCCATCTTGCTAGGAGTAAAAGTAGCAAGAACAAAGCTTCCAGCACTAACGGGATTCTTTTGACAAGGGAATGGCTTTGTTTATAGTTCCAAATAAACTCTCAAGTAAAGATCAACATCCACCAGGAAAACTTATATCACTTATCAAGCTGGTTACTTGTCTACCAAAACAAATTAAAAAGAGAGGGTTCTGCTGTTCCCTCATCAAATGACACTAAACTAAAATCAAAATGATGTTAAATCAGCTGTTAAGCAAGGCTTGCGAAGGTTGAACCCCAGATACCTTTGAACGGGAAAGACGCCGTACACGGAGATTCATCTCTCGCTGCTGCTGCTCAGCCCAAGCAGCAATTGCCATATCGCCCCGTTGATCAAAAGCTTTTCGCTTCTTAATGAGCCACTCCATCCATGCTTGTGAAGCCTGGAGAAAAAGATATAAGAAGGATTCAGAACATTTTGATAATCAAGATCCTTAATAGTATTGTGTTGTTGGAGAAATGCTATTTAACCTAGATATAGAAAAAGCTTAAAAAAAATGAAACACGAGGGAATTTGATAGTAGGTGGTATAATAATCTCAACAGAATTTTGCCCTTTCTTTAATAATATTAATTTCATCAAACAAAACTCATTTCTTCCGGTCTTATTCATTTTTTGTGAACAGGCACCACAATCTTTTGTTCTCGCTTCACATCTAATCAAAAGCAAACACACTGACTCTCTAATGATTGCTAACTTACCTTCATTGGGTTAACTCTATTATCCATGTCATATTGTCTCCGCTTATCTCCATCCATTAACAACTCATATGCTGCTTGAATCTTGATGAATCTAGCTTCAGCTGTTTCCCCATCTTCAAGAGTCCCTCTACCATCATAGACTTGATATGGCAAAAAAAAAAAAAAATTGTAATATGTGTTCATAAGAAAATATCAACAACAATAAAAAAGGAACCATGACTGGAATCATTAACTAGTTCATCATAAGCTAGAGGAACATCAGTATATTATATTGTAAAGAACAAAGCTTGCATATTGCACCTTCATTCAAATCCATTTATCACTGGATTACTTACTGAGTTTCAAACAGATTTGGAATGAAAACAACTCAAATTTAACAAGTCTATCTATTTCAAAACAGAAGTAACACATTAATAGTAATTCAAAGGGGAGAACAAGAAAACAGTTCATCCTTTATTCTCTTATTTTTGACATGGTTTTTCCATCCACAGAAGCAAGTATATAGCAGATAGACGACAACACTCCCATCAGATGGTACTTGCAGAAATTCTATGAGCTTTCAGCGTAGATACTAAGATAATACTGCCATCGTCAATTTAGTAATCTTCTATAAACATAATTTAAGGGAAAGAATCAACGCAACTGGAGAGCAAATCAAGAGATAAATATAATTATGCATATAATGCTGAAAAGGGAAGATAATTCATCTAGAAAGTGAAATATTCACAATTACAGGACATGAGAGCAACGAACTAACCATCTGGATGATAAAATTTGGCCAAGCGTCTGTATGCAACCTTTATCTGTTCTTCATCAGCGTCTCTTTCCAACTCTGCATTTATACAGTAAAATTAGTATTCCAATTTGCTCAGGAATAAGACAAATCAACAAAATTCACACTTCTTCAAAAAACTTTGGTTAATACTAATACCAAGAAAACTCGATGCTACGGCTTACTAGTTCTCTCTTTAGACCCAAAAAGCTCAAACAAGTTTGAAATTTTCACATATATTTAGCTATCCCCTCCATTTCCTCAGCACCCAAACAGAGCAAAACCAAGGAAAGAAAAGAAAACGGGATTATTACCAAGAGTTTCATAGGGGGATTTCTGGTCGGCCCAATTGGCTACCCTAACCGAAGTTCTCCGTTGACTGTGGAGGCGAGGCCACGGTTCACTTCCATGAAGCCAAGAGGAGCCCAACGACTGAGAAAACGTAGGCCCATACTCACCGCTTCGAAACGAAACCCTAACCCTAGATCGAGCTTGGTACAGCTTGCTGCTAATCACCCATGATGACAACACAACATGTGGCCTACATATTGTTCTCAAATTGCTCATCTTTTTTATTTTTTGCTAAAACTGAGCCAAAAAACTAGAATCTGGAGATGTAGAGATCTGAAGTGTGAATTCAAGGAGATTTAATTACGTTTTGTTTGATTCATTTGATCGTCCGACACGTGAAGGAAGCGAGTCTTCAATAAAGAACCTCTTCAGAATCTGACTGAATCTCTGGTTTTCTTTTATTATATTTTCTTTTCTGCTAATTTCTTTTCAATAATGTTTTTCGTTTTTCCGTTATTTTCCCGGGAAAATTTTCTTCGGACGGTTGGCCTGCCAGCATGCGTTTTCCAATTTTGGCCTTTCATATTTCGCCTCCAATTTTCATTATTTCCTTTCTTTTTGGTGTATTTACAATATGACATTATGACCCTGAGGAAAGAAAGAAGCCGTTTTAAATTGAAACTCTTCTCATCATTTGTTTGTTTTTAGTTTTGGCAATTGGGCCGGGTTGACTAGTTCTCGAGCCTCGAGTTGGATTTCCGACAAATAATAAATCGAGCCTGGGCTTAAGCCCGAGGCCCAGTCTAACGCATTGTTATCTCTATTTATTTCCTTTTATTTTCTATAATAAGATTAGAGAATAATTCATTCTTTGTAGGATATTAATTAGAATTTTATTTTTTAAAATAAAAATTTTTATTTTTGTTAATTTTATTCATTTCAATTATTTAATAAAACGACACCATTTTATTAATTTAATTATTTTTGTTAACAGCATCTACCTAAGTTATCTTAAGAATTGATACAAATATGCTTCACACAAAAGTTTCTCCAATCTACTCAGCCATACTCTCTGGTATACCCAATTTAGCTTTTGTAACATCAAAATATACACAACACATTCTACATCAACTACACTACATAGTTCTTTTGCTTCGGACATTCACCACTATCATTTATATTTACAGCTTTTCAAACTTAGGTGTAGCTGCTTTTTTAGAAAACCTGCAAGTTGGATCTGATACAAGCATCATTCCTTTTGCATCATAAACACGAATGTCCAAGCTGAACATACACAGATACACTATTTCATTGGGGTGTTTCACTTTGTATAACTAGGCAGCTTCGTGAGGACGAGCAGCCCACAGCGAACTCAAAGCGCGAAGACGGTTGAAATACTCTCCCAGTGCAAGTAAACCTCGTGCTGCTTGGCGTGTCGTTAGGATACGATACATGTGCTGTAGGGCTTGTTGTCGCAGGTGATCTGCCTGTTTTGAAAAAGAAGAAGGGTTGAGAGAACTTGAGGGAACAAAGGGTGTGAGTTGTTAAACATGCATAACTTACAGTAGACACTCATTATTTCTGGCAAAAAATCATCAAAATGAATGATCTTTGCTGGATATAACTTTACAGGTGCACTGTTTAATCAGTTAAACCATTTTTTGCTTAACTGGGCTGCAACTAGTTGCTGGGAGAATCAAGTCCTAAATAAGGCTGCAAGAAAGTCTTCAAGTTGAAGTTGCTGAACACTTTGACTTCCAAAAAAATCAAATTGTCACCTTTATTCTCATAACACGACACAATTGGTCAAAAGTGTTCCTTTTTTCGCCTTACATCTGAATGACACTTCAATCTCAAGTAATCTAAGAAGATTAAGCTACTTGTATATCATAAGGTAAAACAAGAATATGGCTGGAAAAGGTGCCTGCTTTTTAAGCAGTTCCTCTCCACCTCAACAAAGATCTATTGAGAGATACTAATGAACCAGAAAAGCAAAATTTTTTGACCTATTCAGACATTGCATATAAGTTCTCCTCACGAATCAATAAGACTAGATTACAGAAATCTGTATCTATCCCAAAAATATCAAAATTCCAGTAGGAAAATTAAAATTTGCTGTCCCTAAGCCTCAAACAGTTTGACAAGATCAGAACTAAAAGAATAATTTGTAAAATATGAGTAATGTAGAAAGTGACGTGCATAGTGACAAGAAAGAGAAAATGAAAACCTACCTGGTTTACAAAACCCTCTACTGCTTCCAACTTCTCTATTGCAGAAACCATTTGAGCCCTGTAACTCCCAGCATCCATCAGATCAGCTGCTAAGCTCTGAGCCAGAGTCTGCTGAAGTTTCTCAACACCTTGTGACAGAGCATCTTCAGCTTGCTGAGAAGAAAGACATAGAATGTTGATTTCCTCATGTTGTTGATCAGTCAACGGCTCAATTTGAGGCATAACAACCTGCATGGACAAAGACAAGAAGTTTCGTCACCTTAAGTCATTTAAGACACATTTTCTTGTGGACAAATTTCACACAACATTTCTCCAAGGCATGTCCAGCTTTCGAACCAATAGAAGTTTTAAACCACCTCCAATGTTTTCAGACAAAAAATGTTCTCAGGTGACTAAGGATGCAGCCTTAATAGTCAGCCTTATTATGCAGTTGAATGAAGCCAAGACATAGGCAGCAAAGTTTCCAACTGAAAACAAACAAGTACAGAGGCTGTCATCATGATAGTGACCACTATTTGACACATACATTAAGAAGCTCTGATGGGCGGAATCCTCCGATCCAAAGAAAGAAGCGTTCTACTGAGGTTCTCCATTTTCCAGAGACGAGATAAAAGACATCAGCCTTTGCAGCATCTGCTTTCATGCGGAAGAGATTGTTATAGTGGTTTATGCCATTTTCTACAAGTATCTGAAGTTCAAGATCTGTTATATGGGATTGAAATGCAGTCCTAAGTTCAATAATTTGTTTGTGTTGCTCCTCAACCCAGTGTCCATATTCCATCTCAAATGTGGCAATTCCTTCAAATTCAAAAATCAAAAGATTTTAACAAGCAGAACAAATGAGAGAGGGTAAGAATATGAGATGTTCAAAAGCGATTGCAGCAGATGAAATCACAGACCTGAATTCAAAGTTCCAGGCAATCCTAAATGACTGGTGTCTGATGCACTGCTTACGTATATACCCTGCAGTGGGGCATTAATATTAGAAGGGCTTGGTACCATCCATCCGTGGTTTTATCTTAAGGAAATTCCTTCACAAATACTAAAGAAAATCACAGATCACTTAGTCTCACTTGTTGTCGCGCTCTCCCCAGTTCCTGCTCCAATTGTGCCAACTTCAGACGACTTGATTCCAATTGTTGAACATAAGCCTAAGAAACAACACCACAGAATAAATATCGTCCTCGTGTAGTACCCTTCATCTGGCACATAGTTCAAACGGAATGCATTAACCTTTACCTTTTTACGCAAACGACTTTTGCGAGCAGCTTCTCGATTTTGTGCCAAGCGTCTCTGTGTCTGCAGGCAGATATGTGCATTAAGATAACAGGGAACAATCACAATGCTAATTTTGTTTCTTTCTTCTTGCACAACAGACTAATGGATGCCCCAATGGCTAAAGATACTTCAGATGTTAAAGGCAGCTCCCACAAGACAAACAGAACTATTCGTAACCTCTGGAAGTAGTTTCAATGTAATTGTAATTTATTATGCAACTAAATTCAGATATCATACTGACAAATGTGAAAAATAAAACAGAAAAGGCAAGAGATGTAACAAACATAGATACATTCACAGCAAAAACCAGCTAGGAGTCAGCAAAAATATACAACAAACATCATTGAAGAAGAATACAAATTATTCCTAAGCAGTTGACTCTGTGGTAGAGCTCTTAGCAATAAGAAATTTGAAGAGTACAAGTCTCAAACAGCACCACCCACAATGAAATGATTCTTGCATTGATCAGAACAAAAACAAACCCTTCCTTTCTGTCATTGAATTTGAAAACACGTTCCAGCCAAGTATGAAACGGAAGTAGTCACTTCATATAGTTGCCTAGAGACAATTCTGGGAACAGTCCTTCATGTGTCATGCATTCTTACCACATAATCAATTCAAAGAAACGCAAGTACCATAATTATAAGAAGGCCGAGTGAGAAGCAGTTTCATATTACCTTATCAGCAGGTCTGTTTGTTTCATGATCACTTCTGGATGGTTCTGGTTCAGGAGAAACATATTCGATCTAGGGAAATTCAAGAGCAAAGTCAAGATTACAAATGATAATGAATACCTCATATAATCATGAACTAATTAAAATAAGTGAGAAAATCATTGCCTTATTATCAGACGAAGCATCGACCAATTGAATTGTGGACGGACCAATATTTAGACTTCCATTGCCTCTGAAGGCATCTCCCCATGAGCTAATCTGGTGAAATGGCTCATAAATGGCCATTGCTCCCAAAGCAGCTACCTGAGTTGATGAAGAGCCCATATTACGACAAACGAAACCCTGTAAGGGAAGAACACAACAATTAAACATGTTCAGCAAGCAATAGATTAAAAGATTGCCGTGAAAGAGGGACATTAAACTCCTATTGTTGTTTGCCAGATAGAGAAAGTGATCAATGCGTATTCCTTCACTAAAGGGACTGCCAGTCGTGAGTTCTGCAACTACTTCATAAAAATTATGCTTCAGAAATATATCCTCAATTCTTTAGACGCACTGGTTTTGCTAAATTTCCATATCAACTTTGGATTTTCTTCAGAAATTGCCTCTGGCTCTTGCAAAGGAACTTGTTGTGAAGGTATTTACATAACACGAAACTTAATTTGAGACTACTTCAGCTAAAGTATTGAGCAATTCCCACTAGTAATAAAAGGTTCGTCAACAACCAACCAAAGATGCAATAGCCTTAATTATGCTTGGTACTTCGAAAAAGGGAATCCATGCAGAAGAACAATCAAGACCCAGAGAGCGTTAATTTTAAAATTCAACGTAACCTAACGACTGTAGTTCATTCTTCCATCACTCTTTTTACACGGTTTGCTTACTACCCTGCTGCCGGTTAAGAGCTAAAATGGATGATCAGACAGAAAGATGTGGATACTAACTTGGAGTTAGTTTAGTTTAGAGCATAAAACCCCAGGAACCAATTTGAACAAGATGAATACTCCGTAAATTTCCATTTTTGGCAACTTCAAAAGCTGCACATCAGAACAAGACCACTCCAGCAAACAACACAAAGAGGTAAGAGTCATCAGTCTTCTACAACTAACCTCGAACAGAACTTCAATGAATCCTCTGCAATTATGGCTCCAAAAATTCACGTGCTTCACTTTCCCAAACAGCCAATATCAGGAAAACAGAGAGAAACAAAGCGAAGCCCGAGTTTTTAAAGACCGAGATACTGTAAATTAAGACCAAAAGGTCACTCCCAAGAAGTAGTTATCAGAGCAAGAAGCCCAATTTAAAGCAGGTCACAGCATGCTTTCCAATACAAACTAGTTGGCTTATGGAATCAACATCACCACTACTACCATCCATATTTCTTTCTCCAAAGCCAACAATGACCCGAAACAAACGGTCACAAAAAGAAACAGATTCCAACATAAACTAATAATGGCTGAAAAAGGAAGACTTTTTCTTTATCTTTTCCTTTTTTTGTTTTACGGGTTATGGAGTTTTTATCCTTTTGCACGCTACAGTTAATCGGCTAACATCGTCATTTAAGCAAAGCCACACTAGTAAAAGGCTCAAAAGAAGAGTTTAACAAAAACAAAGAAGCATAAGATGCGCACCCCTTATCACTCTAAAGTACGCACCCCCTACGCAATACACTATAGTGTCATTTTATATAATGGAACACTTTGTTTCGCTGGAATCATTCTCCGGCGTTTTTGGAGTCACATATGGTTGCCGCGTTGGTGGTGGCGGTGGTGCCCGATGGTGGAGTGGGTTGGTGAATAAAGACAAAGACTAGACACTCATTAGTGATATTTTGCCTTCTAATTTCAATAAAGAGGAAGCTGATTGGGATGTGGGACCCATAATGTAGTAAGATCTTGGACACGTAAGCAGACATGTCGGAACCAGACAAGAGAAGCCAATCTAATTGGCCTTCGCTTTTCCAAGGGAGAACAGCCGCCGCTGATTTTCATTTTTTGAATAATTGATCTCTACTTAAAATATTTCTTTATTTTTTAAGGTTAAATTGTACTTGTTCTGCAACTTGCTTATGAAAGCCTTTTTAAGGTTTCTGAGTATTTGTTGCGGTTATTCTGTTACTGCCTGTTCCATGCACAGCAATACTACGTCATGTCTAAAAGAAGAAGCATCGCAGCTTCAACTTAAGTTGTGAAAACTGAAAAGAATAAAATAAATATAGTTTCATCTTTTTTCATTATAATTTTTATTTTTGAAAATATTATTTATCTCATATGATATTGTTTAATTATTATATAATTTTATCATATTTTGTTAAGTTTTATACTAGACATAATTAGGCATAAGCATAACTAATATAATATAATACAAGTACTTATATAATAGTTAAATAATATCGTAAAAATAAATTATTATTATTATTATTCATCTATTCGGTGATATGTAAAATTGGTGATAGCACAGTCGTGTTATCATAACGATATTAATCAATAATTAAAAATTCAACCAGTTTAATCGGTTTAATTATAAAAATTTTGGACTATCCAACTTTTTGGTTCAGTTTATAAATTTCCTATTTGATTTACTTTGATAATTTTTGTTATTAAAAACTGATCAATTTATTAACTAATTAGTTAATTTTCGTAAATTAAGAAATTCTTATAAATCAAAATAAATTAATTATTTTTCATCTAACAATTTTTTCAAGTAAACTTCAAAATTTTTATAGGTCAAGATAATCTCTTTTAGTTATATTTTAAATTCTTTAATTTTATTTAATAATTAACCAATTTTATGACAGACTAATTCTACTTGAATTTTTTAAATCTTAAATTTCTTTTCTTACCTGTTTAGTTTCCGATTTGGTTTTAAAACATTGATATTAATTCACATGATTGATTTATTTATTATATTTAAAATAAATTAAAATTTCATATATTTAATTAATTTTCTTCAGTTCAAGTTCTAAATTTAGAATATGATTAATTTAAATAGATTAGAAGGTGCAACCTATAAAATATTTAAGTTTTAAGTTTTCCTTTTTATTTCTTTATTGATATCAAACATTTAAAATTAACTATATATTTTGTTAATCGGTAAATTTTGTCTTAAAAAGAATTTATAGGCCATATCAATATTTTAGCATATACTCCATTAAATTTAATGAGATTTGACTTAATATTCCTTCTAAAATTTTATTTTTAAAATTTCATAAATTTGATGTATATATTAAATTATATATATATATATAATATATATATATACAACTTTTTAATTATAAATATTTTTGTTTCAGCTTTCATTTATATTTGGTAGTATTCCTCGGCAAGATCTCTTATTATAATGCTTATGGAGTCATGTTTCAATACTATTCTTACTGTATTTTGTTTTGATGTAATTATTTTTTATTATATGATATAATTGTAATATTTTAATTATTTTGTATTTTTCTTTGTCTTACTTCTTATGATAATTAAATGATCTTTTTTTATATTAATTGTGGTAAATTATATGAGAAGTAATATTAATAGAAATAAAGAAATAATTGTTATTTCAAATTTATATTATTATGAATTTTTGAGACATGATTAATATAAAATTAAAAATTATATAACATAATATATTGAAGGACTATTTCATAATTTTAAAAATTATCTAATACTCGATATTGTTTGTATTGTATTATAATCAAATTTGATATCGATACTACTCCGATATTCATAACATTGTTATAACTAAAGATAAAATATTATTTCGAGTTCAAATTAATTTAATTTAAACTTATTTAACATAGGACGTGACATTATTTTATGTAATATAATATAAAGATTAAAGATGGCAAAGTTAATTAATCAAATTTTAAGCCGGATTCGAATATAAAGATTGGTCCAAAATTTTTTAGTGTAATGAGAGTTCTAACAACGTCATCAAAATTTGAGCTAAGGTAGAAAAATTAGAGTCTCTTATCTCTCTCTCGATAAACCAAACTAAAACAAAGGCCGGTGCCACTTGGTATCTATCGAGTCATAAAGTTAAGCAAAATCCGCCTCAATCAAGAAATCTGCCAAGTCAGAATTGCAATTTAGTTTCAGGAACAAAACAAAAGAGGGACAAATAAAAAACAAAAGGTTGATGAAGTCGCCCAAGTGGGCATGCATGATCTCGATCGAGCATGCGTCATTCTCTGCGATTACTTGATCACCAATAAGGTGCCCACCATGGGAATTGGATGTTACAAAGATTTTGCTATACTTATAAATCATTTTCTTTTAATAAACAAATGGCTTATAATATGATTAGCATTGTAAAAAATGAAAATAAAACAGTAAAAACATATTAGTTTATTAATTAATCGATTAATTTTTTAATTTAATAATTTTTATAAAATAAAATAAATCAATTAATTTTCAATTTCTTTTAATCATATTTTAAATTTTTTAATTTTATTCATTCTTTAATGATTTTACGATGATCTAATACTTATCGAATCTTTTAGTCATTAAAACTTTTATATTACTGATTTAAATTTTAGACAAGTTTTGAAAATATTATGGGTGCGTTTACTTTCAGAAAACAGTTTTTTGTTTTCTATCTTGATTTTTTGCATATATTTTCAATTTTTATTTTTAGTGAAAAATTATCGAAAACATGTTTACTAATTAATATTGAAAAAATTATTTTCTAAAATTGAAAATTGCAAAACAT
>JAOSBM010000002.1:5578593-5595335 GCA_027568955.1 Erythroxylum tenue | reverse complement strand
TTTCCAAAAAATTAGAGATGAAAATTTGGAAACCTATTAAAAGTAGTTTTCTAATTTCCTAAAAAATTGGAAAAATAAAAAACACGCTTTTCTTGAAAAATTGATCTATTTTTTATTAATAAACATGTTTTCTAATTGTTTTCTATTTTATGAAAAAAAATTTCTAGAAAATTAGAAAATTTTCAGGAAGTAAACGCACCCTATAATTTTTCATTACATCTTTCTTAGAGACTAAGAATTATATGCCAACTTCACCAAAAAAACTTATGATAAACATCTTCATCCTTACAAAGAAATAGGCTTAGTACCAAGTTAATCCATTCTTGCACTACTTCATATCGGTAAGCAGAATTAGTACAAGTGTAGGGATGCAAAAGACACCCACTTCCCAAACTAATCAGGTGACGCAAAAAAGAGGCAACTTTTTTGCTTTATATTAATGCTGACATTGGTATTCTTTCTCCTTCTTTCTTAATTATTGACTCATCCTTTCCTTCAATTCCCATCTCCCACGGAACTTGCATCATTATTGTATTGGCTAAAACATAAGATAAGCTTTTTAAAACGGCAAGCACCACCCTGAATCTACTTTCTGCACATTTTGCTAAAAGCTAGACAAAAGAGAACCATATCTTCTTTTACTTTTTTGAGTAACTAACCTTTGCTTTTATATGGTTTTCTCTTCTCGCTAAGTATCTATTTATGGTTTTTCTTTTTTTTGCCCTTTACATGGTACACTAACATAATGTAAAGTCCCGTTGGTCACGTGTACAAACGACAATAATGGAATGTTAATTCGTCACTTAGGGTACTAACTTTAATCTTATCCTCGTCCTTCCTGTCCAAGAAACTGGCCTCAAAGCTCTTCATAATTTACACCCACAATCATTGTTTTATTTTCCGAGATCAGATCTCCAGTTTCGATTATAATGTTCCTATCATGTTTTATTAAATCTTATTCACATATTTATATTGACCCTACATAAAATATATGGATGAGATTTAATAAAAACAGAGTAATTGGAACAGAGGATTTGATGTGTTATTTTCCTTCTTCTCAATCCTCGAATTAAATATTTGAAAGTACAGTGTTTTGTATCATTTGAGCTAATGTTAGCTAATTTCTTTAATTAATAGCAAAATCATGCTTAACAATTTCATATACGTAGAGGTCAATTAGTACACAACTTTACTTAATTCTAGACCCAATGAAATTTTTTTACAAAGAAATTTTTTTTTTACCATCTCTATCCTTATTCGATTTTTTATCATCATATCTTAGTTTTCCAAGTACTAAGTCATTCAACTTAGAGCTATGTTATTAAAATGTATATTTAAATTTTTATTGTACGTAACAAATTATAAATTATATATTTAAAATTTTACTCAATTTAAATAATATTTGGGTGTTTGAAATTAGGAGACTGAAAACTTAAAAAGATCTTGAAAATTTTGAGAGATTGATATTGACATTTAAAAATATGTAGAAGACTCACTTTCTAATTTTTTTATGTCATCTTTATGACTAAAAAGCATGCACTAATTTTTAATTAGTATTGAATGATTATATATATATTTTTAATAAAAATTATTTAAAATAGATAATATTTAAAAGAAAAAAACAATCTCAAAATTTAAAGTTTGGATCTTCTGTCCAATACTTAAAATGACGTTGTTTTGAACATTTTGCAGACTGTTTAATCTTGTCTAATGCCCAGATTTAATATTGGACAAAAGATCCTTAGTACAAAATTTAATTAGGTGCTTCAAGCAAAGTCATGCGAATTGCGATAGGAAGACAATACTATAGAAAGAAATATAATCCGCAGTATCCATCCAAATCTTCAACTACAGACAGTTCCAATCTGCATCGAGTTCAAGTGACCCAATTAGGTAGGAATCCATACAAAAGTCAAGCCATAAATGATGAATTTTGTTGGTGTTGTGTAGAGAACACAAAAGACCCCTTTGGAGTGAATGATTCTCCAGCGAAATTTGGTGGACTAAGAGAAGGAAGCATTAGTAGCCACTGGAAATACTTTTTCTTTGTCTATATTCGCGTGGACAAAGAATTCCCAAGTCAGTGGTATTAACTAAGTTGGGATATTCTTCTTCTTTGGAAACAAATCAAATACTTCCTTCTATTCAAAATAAGTGTCGTTTTAGAGGGATTTTAATTATTTAAAATAAGTATCGTTTGTGACTTTTTATGTATATTTATGATTTTACTTCCAAAATTACCCTTTAATTTCTCTTACATCTTAATTACACAGATTATATTTTCAAGACACTTTAACATGTAATTAATAAGGGTATATCAGACATTTCATTAACTTTCTTAATAAATGTATATTCCTCTAAAACGACACTTATTTTGAATAAGAGAGAGTAGTCTATAATAATTGTATCTTGTTTCGGTCTAATTAACTGAACTGAACTGAACATGACATGCCATGCTATTGCTGTAACCTTTTGTTTTCAAGGACTAAAAGGAAGCTGGGAACTAAAACGTTTCTCCATACTTGCACACTTCCATTCATACGAGAATATGTTTGCTCTGAAACATGTAAAAATTTTACCCATCTCCTCTAACCTCTAGCTCTTAAGTTAGAAGTTAGGGCCATCATTTTCACTAAGAACCAAATGTCACGATCACTTTCTTCTTGTCTAAAGGCCGAATAGCACCAACTCCTCAGGTATGGCATGTAATTGATTATCTCGCTTATGGACACTTTTAAGTGGAAAAATACCCTTTTTTGTGTTTTTGGTGGAGAGATGTGGCCATTCTTGTTCATACAACTGGCAATACCATTTGAACGAGTTGGTCGTTGGAGCTTTCCTTGCTCACTCACTTAATGGGCTTGGATGGACTACACTATGACCTAAACTATTCGCAGGAGAACGATGGCACTCCAAATTAATCTGTAAATTTTAAATTAAAATTAATTATTTCAAATTTAGTGCCTATTTGGATAGATTTTTTGGAAGCTAATAAGCACCCTTTTTTTTTCTGTCGTAAAAGTCTTTTTAAAAAAAAATAGGGGTTTTGTTGTAAAATAAAAATCACTTTTTAAATATATATGATTTTTTTTGCAGTCAAAATACAGCTTTTTAAGAAATTCAATTTTGGAACTTCTCAAAAATGTGTTTTTTAGATAAATTTTTCAAATAAATTAATGAGCTTATTTTTAGTCCCTTTTGTCCTTATGTTTTATACATAATTCTCACAATACTGACAAACTCATCTTCCTGTTTATTATGTATTTAATTATTTATTCAATTTGGATATTTATTTTGAGATTTATATAATATTATTTGACCTTTTTATATATTTTAATATTTATTTTTGATATTAGTTTACTTATGTTATAATATATATAAAAGATTTGATTAAATATATTTTCATTTATGTTTTATATGGTTTAAAATTATATCGTAATTAATATATTGTATTTTACATATTGTTTAATATACTTTAAATAATATTTATTAAAATATAAAATATAGTTAAAATTAAAAGTTAATTTTATTTTTATGTTGCCAAATAGTCTACTGTATGAAGCTCTTTCAAAAAGGCACTTTTAAAATGATAGCCAAACAATCAACTGGCTTCTTAGAAAAATTCTTCTAAAAAAAGATCTATAGAAAAAAAGCTCTACGGATACAAATTTTACTAATATAAGCCCAACCAAATAGAAGCTTAAAGGCTTAATCTATGTCCGAAAATTTTTAAAAATAGATCAAATGCAAATTTGAATTTATTCGTATTGAAAAATTGGGTTAAGACTTGGGTTCTTTTTCGTTCTTAAATAGATGTCAAAATAATATTCCCAAAGCTTTAATTTTAACCCACCAATGGATAGGATTTTATTCATCTTTCTTGTAACCAATGTTTTAAAAATTGAATTGAAAATTAAATTAGAAAAGAGGTTTAAGATTTAAAAGATTTAACTGATATTAAGTTGTTATAAAATCGTTAAAAATTAAATTAAATTAAATAATTTAAAATATGATTTAAAAAAGATTGTATTTATCTATAAAAGAATTTAAAATTTAATTGAAAATTTGTTAAATAAAAAAATAATTGATTTATTTTATTTAACAATAAACCAAACAAATTGATAACCATTTTATTTTATTGCTCATCTTTTCTATTTCTAAGAATAATTATTTTATTCCTTATATATTTCAGTCCTTAAATTAAACACACCGCAAAAGTGAGATATCCAAAATCTATTTATACAATAATGATACATAACTAACTAAATATTTTTCATTCCTTACCTCTTATACCTATTAACCATGAATCCGAGTTCAAATCTTTTGTCCAGTTTTATGGTGTCTTATTGTGTCTAGTGAATCTCAGCCATTTATTTATGCGGACTTCACGTTAATTTATATAGGGCCTACGCGAGACCCGTATAAATTAATAGCTAAGATTTACTGGACACAATAAAACACCATAAAATTGGACAAAAAATCTTGTCCCGTGAACCCCTTAGAATTTGGTCCACTAAGGCATGGTCCAACCAAGCCCACCTTTCGTTTACTGTTACTCCTGGGTCATGGGTACAATGAGTACCATCATAGTGTACTAAGCTGTCCGCCAAAGTCCCAAGAGAATTGGAGATCTAGAAATAAAAGAAGAGACAGAAAAATGTGAAACATTTGGCCATTTCGTATTAGTTAGGAATAGGATGTTGAGTTTTCTGCTCTCTTTTAGCATGAAAATCAGCTTTGGCTGTTGGAGATTTCTTTCCCCCTCTCTCTCGCTTCATCCAAAAATAGGATCTCACTAACCACTTCGTCAACTTCTGCCAGGTCTTTCCTTCTAACTGTTTCTTCGATCTTTCTGGTGGCTCATGATTTCACTCTTGGCCATTCTTGTCATTGTTACTATATCCATGTTCACTTGCATACCCAGTAGTTCTTAGCATTCAAAGATCCAAGTACACCCTTCAAGACGTCAACTATTTTGCGATCAATCGTTATGATTAATCCCATTAATCATTTTCAGTTGCAGAATGCAGAAAAAGGTTCATGATTCTGTAAGACTTTTTTAGCTGACACTCCAACTTAATCTTACGTGATCTGAATTACCACATTGTTGGTATCTTGAAAAGTGTTTGTTTGAGAGCTTTACTCGTTCCTGATTGCGGGGAACTTTTGGGAATCAATTGATATGTGACGCAAGAAAAATAAAGATATGGCGTCACCAAATAGTGCTAAGGAGCAGCAATTCCCAGCTCTGGCTAGAGAAAGACCATTATATGGTCGTATGGATTGTGTAGCGAAGCCTATGAATAGTATGCATTTCGATGAGTTGTTGAAAAATGTGACGTCCATTGAAGAAGGACAGCTGATGCAAAATCCTTCCTCTTCTTCTTCTTCTTCTTCTAATTCTTCATCGCCTGGTTCGTTGGCTCGAGGGAACTTTAACTTGAATGAGACTTTCTGTAAGAAAACGGTGGATGAGGTGTGGAAGGACATTGTTCATCAAGAAGATGCAAGCACCATGGAAACGAGTAGATCCCATCATCAAAACCTTGGAGAAACTACGCTTGAAGATTTCCTAGTCCGTGCCGGTGTAATCAATGTAGGATATCAAAACGGATCGCTACTTGATCATCAGCCAGTTATGGGCCTCGATCCTGTGGTTGTAGTGCCTCAACAGGAAGATTGGTACAGGTTTCAGATGGCAACAGCTCAACAGCAGCATCAGATGACAATGTTGGGTTCTAATTTTCACGCCTCTTCCGGAACAGTTTATGACAGTTCCGTCATGGACATGGGACAGTCCGAGAGCCAAATGGTTATGGCAATGTCTATGTCAACAATGTCTGCGAAATCTTCAGAATCTCAAGAAGGTGTTGACAAAAAGCGCCGGTTTTCGGAGGAAACGATGGAGAAAACCATTGAGAGGAGGCAAAAGAGGATGATAAAAAATCGTCAGTCTGCTGCAAGGTCGAGAGCAAGGAAGCAGGTTATCTTTGAAATCGATTTGGCGATGTGTTTCTCTTTTGATACAGTTAAAATCAGCCATTGAAGTTGATCTCTAGAACGTTTCTTTAATGCTTTGCAGGCTTATATTAATCAGTTGGAGAACAAAGTGTTTCAGTTGACAGAGAAGAATAAAAGCCTCAAGAAACACAAGGTACTGAATCCACATTTTTCAGATCGGCTTGAATGATTATTCTTGTTGGTATTCCATAGAAATGACTACTTCAATTCACAGACAGCTTATTGGACAGGTCATGATAATCCATTTTTAAGTTCATCTAGGAGATGAAGATCAACAAAATTTAATCGATATTAATGAAATTTCATTGTTTCCAACTGAGTTCACTACTATTTGGCCAAAACCATTACAGATTGCATCAATTTATCAGGATTCACACTTTCATTTGTTGTACTTGTTAGCTTGCCTAATTTGACAGCATCCTGCACAAATTAAAGCAAATGAAGTAACCATTCATACAAAAGAAATGAATAAAGATCACATAGGAAAACAGCTTCTCATGTTGGAGTTAATGATGCAGAATTTCTGAACTATTGTTTTCTCATTTGCCATTTGTCCCAAGCAGGAAGTGGAGATGGTACTATCTTCTGATGTAAATCGTACTGTGCCAAGATACCAACTTCGGCGAACCAGCTCTTGCTCCCTCTAGCGTCTTGTTGAGATTTGAAGATTCTTTCCGACTCATTTCATTTATTCACTTTTCCTTCATCAAACTTTTCTTTATTATGGATTCATAGATAGTTGCTGAAATCTTCGGCCTGATTTTTGACTTTGCTTTGCTTTTTTTGAGTTTGGATGATAATGTATAAGTTGGAAAATATGAAAAGATGAGCACGAAACTCTAAATGCGAGAGCAAAGTCTCCGCTTGGAGGATGATAGATAGGTCGAATAACCTTAGGGGGTACTTGGTTAAGGAGTACGTGAATAAATCAATGGGAATGGAATGAATGGTAATGGTTGGTTAGTTATTATGATTGATTGAATAGTTTTTTCATACCCAAGTTCTAGGTAATGGTCCATACCCTCCATTTGTGGGAGGAATGAGTTTGATTACTACCAATATTAATAATTTTTTTAAATTTTTAATTAAATATAATTAATTAAAATGTAATTAATTAATTAAAATAAATAATCAAGATAAAATCTAATTAATTAATTAAAGTTTAATTAATTAAAATGTAATTAATTAAATGATTAATTAAAATCTAATTAAAATCTAATTAATTAATTAAAATCTAATTAATTAATTAAAATATAATTAATTAAAATATAATTAAGATGTAATTAATTAATTAAAATGTAATTAATTAATTAGTTAATGACAATGAAATTAATTATTCATTAATTACTTAAAATATAATATCATTTGCATTATCAGAGGAATGTAAATTATTTTAAACTATATTACTTGATTTTACTATAGTAATGGAATGGTGAATATTATGGTTGTATCGATAAATTGCACAATATTTTGGATAATTAAACCATATTTTGAGAATATTATGTGACTAATGATATGTTGATGCAAGAAAATATTATAGTATTTTTTCTTCAAGAGCTATTGAAAAGAAAAAACCAAATATACTTAATTTTAAACATTCTGTCATTATAATTAGGGTGCATAAATTAAAAATAACCATATATTTAAAATTTGATATAAAACAAATTTTTAACAAATTTTTATTTCTCAACATTTTTAACAAACCATTTACTATCAATAGTAATGGTAATCATTTCTTCGTCTTAACCAACCAT
Source organism: Erythroxylum tenue (assembly GCA_027568955.1). Classification (NCBI taxonomy): domain Eukaryota; kingdom Viridiplantae; phylum Streptophyta; class Magnoliopsida; order Malpighiales; family Erythroxylaceae; genus Erythroxylum; species Erythroxylum tenue. The sequence continues at coordinate 5,587,560 of JAOSBM010000002.1, read as the reverse complement.
CATAATTATAATGATTATATCCATTTCCATTCCTCACTATATTTATTCTCATTCTTATTCCTATTACCTTCTATAAACCAAACACCCTCTTAGATTTTCCTTCGTAAGGGCATGAAACCATGTCTCTTGAGTTTTTACCACTTATGTGTGACGGCGTAGTTGAACAGATATAAAGTATTATCAGCTTGATCACGTGTCACAGTTTTGCGTCGAATATTTTCCACTTTAATCAGGTGTTGCGCCATTTTGTATCTCACTTTGTCATGTCTTTATTCCAAAAAAGGTGCAAAGTCCTAGGCACTTGGAACTCCCCGAAAGGATTTAGACAACGGCATTTGGAAGGCCTTCAAAATCGAAGAGCAACTAGGGTGAATCATTAACAGATGCTGTCATGTCATCGACAGTGGCAATAAGTCACGATAGGATTGAAGTTGCCGGAAATTAACCTTTTCGTCTCCTTGAATTATTGTAGATGATTAAAGAATCAAACAGGGAACTGAACAAAAGCCAAAATAGCAGAAACAACAGTGTGCAGGCACTTCAGAAATTTGAAAAGTATAAATTGATGAAACATCAAACAGTCTAAAGGTTTTGTAGATGATGAAGCAATATCGAATTATCATTGACTACGCAATAGAACAACTGATGTTTTCGTATTTTGGTTGCTCAGGCCTAAGAGAGGCCAAGCAAATGATATATATACTAAAAGGTTACTATCTTGTTGAAATGGGGAATCAACTTATCAACCCCAAGGAAAATAAAACAAGCTAAATATTAGGCATTGATTATATCATGGATGTACATTCCAACTGCAAGTTTTCTCTATTTACATAGTGGAAAACGACCGAGCAAGCTACCCTGTACATCTGCTTACTTCACCTATAAATTTAGACAAACATAAGTCACAAAATTGAACTTACTGATAAACCATCAAAGCATGAAAATGAACTATGTTAGAGAAAATAAAGAACTAAAACCAAATAATTTTGAAATATATAGAAAGAAAACAGTATGAGATTATGTTACAAGTTGCAACCAAATAGAACATAGCCCACAAAGTTCAAGCATGAGTCAAAAATATTGAGAATGACTTGACCTGAAAGGTAAATCCAAGTTGGGTTTCTTAGCTTCTAGAAGGAAAACACAAGACAAGCAAAAATTCCATCCTTCCTTTTTCAAAACCTTAGAAAATGAAAAGAACACTCTGCTTTTCGCACATTTTACACCAATATGAAGTTGGCATTGGGAGGCGATAACAAGACAACTCGCCAGATTTATCAAAAAGTGGGGCCATACTAGTTCTTTCCATAAGCACCAATATTGACTATCTAAAACTTTTCAATTAGATATTGTGGGGCATATCACATTTGTACTCATTCAATGTTTAGTAAGCCCAGAATTATCTGCCTGATAACTTGCAAAAGAATTGAGGACTGTTTAATCACCTCAACGTTTCTTTGTGGCATCAATAAACATGGCTCGAGTCCAATGCTCAATATCCTCAGCCTCTGATGGTGGAGGAGGAAAAGTTGGGTGTTCCACAAGATCCCATCCCTCAAAAAGGCATTCAGTTTTTCCAGTGTCTGGTATCTCAGCAGCGTCGAGAAAACTTGTGGCAGAATTTGGAAAATTACTATCATTTATGTTTTTCTGCATACAAAAAGCAAGCATGAAACACTCAAGAAATGCAACTACAGAGATTAATATCTGAGGTTCAAATAATGATGAGAATATAACCAAATGTGTTAAGTTACATAATCAATAATGGTAGAATACTGCTGCTTGTGTAACTAAGTAGAGTCCTCAACTTAACTACAGAAAATTGTCACAGAAAACAAAATTTATATATTACCGTAACATGTAAGGCATGTGCACTCTCCAATAAAGCACTTGACGCAATGGCAGAATTTACAGTCCAAACAGATTTGTTCAACTTCTGGACTTGCTTGCACGACCTAGAACTCAATAAGAAAGTGGTTCAATCTAAAATTACCAAATGCAATCTAAAGGGCTAAAAACTAACTAGAAATGGGCAACCATAAAAGGAAAATAGATGCTGAAAATTTGAATGACATGCATCCAGGTCGAAGTATTCTAAAGCAACAAAAAGGAGCAGGATGAATAATTGTTGTGAATAGCATCACAAACTTGAAGATTAAATGATGCACAAAGAAATACCTTGAACAGGCCATTTTCAAGGAAAAAACAGATCTAACTTCCTTTGAAGACGATAAAGTGGCTAATAGTTTTGCAAATGCTTCAAAAGTTGATGCTTCTGCGGGAACATCTAAGCATAGTGAGTTATAACAATAAGCTGCTATGCATGCCACACTTTTCTTAAGAAGGGCAATCCCTTTCTGCAAGTCTTTGTGCATTTGAATAGAATGTGGGGAGGCAGAAGAATAATTGAAGCTACTACTTCTAGAAGAATCCAGGTGTGGTCTTCTATCTGATTCCACTGACGTGACACCAAAATTACTTGAACTTCTGTCAGTCCAAGAATTATCACCACTAGTAGAGCAATAATTTTGGCGTGGAATAAAAAGTGGATATTCATGACTGCAAAAAACAAAAAGTATTTAGGGCAAGCAGTCTTTGTGCTAAATATAGACTTTAGTTTAAGTTAACATACCTTCGAGAAGCAGGGCGTGCATTCCAGTAAGAATCTCTTTGCCATATCCTAGAGCAGGAACCCTAAGAAGAATTTACATTTGGGTTTAACAACTAGATTATAGTGATTCTGAAATAATCAATTGCTTAAGTTTTGTATATCACTTGGGAAACGTGCAACGGCAAAGCATTGCAGGTGATAAAAAAGTAGAAGTTGCAAACATGAATTTACTGATGAATCAGTAAGCATATGAAGAGACATTGAGACATCAAATAGGTATCATAATGTAAAAGTTCCATGATAACATGTCATATATGCATTTATGAACAATTATTTAACAAATGAACCAAGGCCAAAAGGGCCTTTATGAGCTTTAAACAACATCTAAACAAGCTTAATGCTACTAATGAGGCACAGCAGCACTTACTGCAAAACCCGAGTTATGAAGAGCAGGGGCAGCCAAGATACGGACAGCAAGATTCAGAAGTTGTACCATGTATCTGAGTTTCCAATCATGGGCAAAAACTAGTGTCAGTGCAAAACGTTCAAAGCAAGTTTTAACCTAATAGAAGGTAAACTCAGAAAGCTAAAAACAGTAAGATTAATAATGCACATACACTTAGAGTTGTACTGTTTTGTGAAAGAAGAAAGAGTAGAGACTTACCCTAAGGACACAGAAAGCTCTTCTGATGGGACAGAGTGAGGGTCAAGTCCTCTAGGTAATCTCGCATTGCATATTAGGTCATATTGGCCACTAGAGCTGTCTTTTCGTTCTTCGTCTACATTTATCTACAAACCAATGAACTGATTCAAGATCACCCTTGAAAAGTAGTTATTGAAATATCTAAAAAACAGATGTTCACATCAAAGCTTAAATAAAGACAGAGAAACAGACACTGTCAACCAAGGAATAACTTTCAGTAGACTACTGCCACCAGGGACCAAAAGGTGCTATTATTTCATTACATCCCTTTTTACAAATTTACTTCAGTTAGTTACTTCAAAGATATGAATGACTATCATTTATTCATTCCCCACACTACAATCACCAGTCCTTATCTATTACTTTTTCTAAAATAACAAACACCAAAGACACAAGGCTTGCCTTTTTGAGGCTTCCAATTACCATTACAAGGTTCTTCAATAATCAGAGTTTGATGTTGCAAATTGGTATTGGATGAACTCAGGAAACATATGCAAGCGCTCAGTGCACTGGCACTGAATGCAATATACCCTTTATTGAGTTTGTTAAAGCCAAGATGGAAGCTAAATTATGTAGGACAAATTCACTTTTGGCACACTTACCCGACGTTGAGGAAACAATTTTGATATCTGTTTTATAACTACTGATTGTTTATGGAGCAGTTCAGAGGTAATTGCCATCTGCAGTTTAAAATTGCGTTACACATCAATTACCTTCCTCAGTACAATCAAACAAAACTTCAAAAGAACAAAAAAAAAGGTTAGCACAAACTTGGAGAGTCAGGAGTTGGTTAACCACATACAATATCCATTGAAGGTAAAGATAAAGGGGCATGCCAAAAACAATTAGATATCTTACATGCCCCAAACTCTGAGTGCAAATAAGGTTTGGATAGAATTTCTCTAGCTGTTCCACTCGATTTCTTTCTAACTGCACAAGGAAACAAACTATGCATAGTATAATTTACCCCGTGAGGGAAATACCTACAAGTGAGTAGTGCATTATAACAATGCAACAGATAAACATCATAAAATCCCAACATAAGCAGAAACAAGGCATACCACACTATGAGCTGATTCAAGAACTCCATATTTGATATTCAAGTCATAAGACATCCTCTCAACCTTCGCCTTTCCTGGGAAGTACAATAAACGGAAATCAGTCTACACAAGCTGCAGAACTTTTATATGTTTAATGGTACTCGATGAAGAACAAACCCTGTAAGAGTTGTTCCTTTTTCTGACGAAGCTTCTCCCTCAAGCTGGCAAGCTTTTCATTCTGAAGCACTCTCCAATTTAGTTGATCATCTGCCTTCCCCTGATTATCGTCAAACAAAATAAACCAATTTGAAATTTCCCTTTTTCTCCATTACATAAAAATGTATGATGATCATTAAAAATGTTCAGACGATGTAAAGGAGAAAAAGATCGAAATGGGATGGGGTGAATTAAAGTCGAACCTTTGCAACAAGCACATCGCTCAATCTTGAGCACAATGAATCTCGACGAATCTTCAAGGATTTCAAAGATGTGTTGTACTCATTTAAACTGAAACATACCGCAACCACTGTTAGCATCATCAGTCACTAAAATATCACCAAAAACTAAGACCTTCCATGGAAACCATATATTTCGAAGGTTACATATCATTAACGTAAACTTGTCACCAAAAATTTTCAAATCCAAGATTACGTATCCCTCCATTCCATACGGTAAAAAAGTGTTGAGAAATCGAAGTCGTCAAATTGTGAAAGGAGTACCTGTAGTTGACACATAAAGGGCAAATAGAAGCGCGATTAGAGGTCTCGCAAATAGCGCAGCAGCTGGACTTCCGGTTCATAGCTTATTTTGTCATCGATTCCATAAAACCCTAAATCAACAATACCGAAAATTCGGCAAATTCAATACCAAATAACCAATAATCTTGGAAATAGGAATGAAATCAAAACCGAAGGACAAAGGAGCAGGCGGGGGATAGCCGGAGGGTGGTGGCGGCGCTGGCGGTGCCTCCGGCGGAGAATTGTGAAATAGAGACGTAAGAATTTTCTTGTACGAGATGATTAATAGAAGAATGAATTGGCAGGGGGGAATCTCTTGTGTGGGCCTGAATTGTAACTTTTAAACCCAAATTATCAAATTAAAAAGGAAAATCTTCGATCTTTAGCGCCCTTTTTGTTTGGGCGAATAAGTTAAATGAAAATTAAATTTATTTCCCATTAAATTTATAATTGAGGTGATCAAATGATTTATTCTTATTTTTTAATAATAGATTAAAATAGAAAATTTTGAAAAATCATTATAAATAGGAAAAAACTCAAAGAGAAAAATTATTAATAAATCATCGTAACCAACGTGGGATCAAGTTGGTCTTTTCAAACAAATGGTCTCTTCTTCCTAAATAAACACCATGAATAAATGTAATGAAGAACAAGATAAGCGTGGACGTAATGTTCATAGGGAGAAGAAAAGGTGGTGTTTATGAATGTTACGCGGATTAAATAGTTTACAGTTTCAAGTTTTGTTCATCCAAGTCAAGTCCGTATCAAATCAAAAGATATTACAACTCTTCCTTTTCTAAAAAAAGAGAGGCGCACTGTTTCGGCCAATTAGACCTAGTTGTAGTCGACAAATTTGGGCACGGGGTGGCTGTTCCACTTTTCTGGTGTCACCCTCTGCCCTCTCTATCCCATCGATTCATAGGAACAAACATTTAATGGATGAATGAGATAGAGAGGGCACATGGTGACACTGGGAAAGTGGAATAGAGGATTTGATCCCCCAGATTTGGTGACCTCGGCTGAGATGCGTAGATCTGATTGTTATCCTGCGCAAGATCTCAGGTCTCCTCTCAACTCCATAAGGCTTTTGACCCAACCCGTAGTGCTCCATCTTCGGTAAAAGAATTGTTTACATTTTAAGAAACTTTTGGTTTCATAGAAGTAAAGGGTATAGAAGGAAGCAAAGAATCGGTGGGATTAATGCAAGTAAAACGGGTCAGGCAAAAGGACTAGAGGAAGGAGACACTACACCAGAACTCTAGTGCTACCCAGATCTCAGTCCTCGAATATCCAAGGTATTTCATCGAGATCTCGCGTCGCCTCCTCTTCAGATCTTCAACAACCAAAGCTACCCATATCTCGCGCCGGTAGCCATTACGGGAAAGGTGTGAGATGGAGGAGCTGCAATGTGAGGAGAACGGTGTTAGATGACTCGGCAAGAGGCAGGAGGATAACGGCATGAATTTTATGGAAGGGGATGGGGCACCTTCACCCCTGTCCATGAAAGATTTACCTGTGCTCACTTGAGAGGTTTGTCAAAAGTATGCATTTAGAAAGGGGGTAAGCTCACTAGCTTCAGATTCCCAAAACCCCTCCCCCAATAGTGGTGCTTGGATAAAGAAAACTCACGTGCTACAACCTAAGATATATCTGAAATACTACCCGAACGCAATGAAGGATGGTGTTGTCAGTCTACCGATTAAATACTGCAAGTCAGAGTGAGGGCTTGGTCTACTACCCTGGTTGGATCCTTTTGAAGTAAAAGGCCCACATTTCCTATCATCAATGTCTGGGCCACTGCACAATAGGGTAAGAAAGATTTGGAAAAAAATTTACTCATAAATGATGACACTATTTTGTTTAAATTTGTTGTTGATAATAGTTTGAATGAAATACTAGAAATGAGACCTTGACATATAGGGAGTCAACCCATGTTTATTTAGAAGTGGAAACTTGGGATAGCTTTTGAAGGGAATATGTGCAATTTTTTTCTATGTGGGTGCAATTTCATAATTTGCCACTAGAATTTTGGACAATTAAAGGATTAAGTTTTTTAGCAAGCTCTTTAGGAAAGTCTCTTTGTATGGATAATCAAACATCTATAATGAAGCGAATTGAGTATGCAAAAATCTGTGTGAAGGTCAAAAGGATGCTATATTACCTGATCATTTACCAATTTTCAAACTAGGTGAAACAGGGAAGATTGAAAAATCTATAATTAAGGTGACATATCCCTGGAAGCCTCATAATTCAACCAAGAAATGGGTTCCTACAGGAAAAACTGGATGGCAGGATGAATTATTGGGGACTGATTCTTCTTCAGTAGATAATGATGAGGTTGTGGGTGTACAAATTATTGCTAACGAAAATTCGGATAACTAAGCAATTGATACCCTAGATACTAAAGGTGGGAAGCCCAATATAGCATCTAAACACACCTCTCCCATGGTCTGGGAAATGAAGTGCATCACTTCACCTCGCAATGTTTGGAGCATTGTCAGATGGATTAGGTCAACATGTTGACTGAATTAGTATAATATCCCACTCTCATAGGACACATACCCCACATTCTGGAGAATATCCGAGTACGTACCCCCCAAGGGTGGTATGTTAGAGTTATCAAATCACTAACTTAATCATGGCATCATATATACACAAATATCATAGAACTAAATTGCCTTATCTCATTCATAGCCAAAAGCTCACACAATCGTTTCATTTACAACATAATTTACACTGTAGCATTACATTTCATAATCCAGATTTATACATTACAAAACAACTGAGAGTTTAGTTTCCTATATATAACATCTAACTTATAATGGGTAATACAAAACAAAACATTCTAACTGGACTTCTCAGACTTTAGCTGACCAACCTTTGAGTCATTTTTGATTCCCAAAATGGATAACTCTAGACCGAAACTAGATTGTCTTAGAAGTTATGTCTAAAACAAAACATTCTAACTGGACTTCTTAGACTTTAGCTGGCAACCTTTGAGTCATTCTTGATTCCCAAAATGGATAACTCTAGACCAAGACTAGATTGTCTTAGAAGTTATGTCTTTCCCAGTACCTGAAAATCAATGATGTAATTTTGATGAGTTTGTGAACTCAGTGAGTGAACCATCATCGATGTGTTCACTCAAAGTTAAGGCACAAACATATCAGGACAAACCAATTTCACTTATATGTCACAATATTCAAAGTCACTTCTCATTTATCACATCAATCAATGTGTATGCCAAGCATAATATACATATCACAATTTACTAACATATTAAGAACATAACATTTCATAGTATCACCATACACAAATTATCTTAGCACTAATCACCACCATCAATAATGTTTTCCAATCATTTTCATGGCACATGTAAGAATATATGCGCAAATGTACACAAAACTCCACCTTCTTTTTTATTTTGTTGTGACCGAGTGTGTAACGTCCCAATATCCCATGTTAGGGGCTAGGACCCCAAAATAGTGTATACTGAGAAACTAGAAGTGTATTTCATGCATCATATGGCATAACATGTGAATATTTATTTTTGGATCATTAAAATAATTGTACATGCATTCATTGATATTTTTGGGTATTATTGATTTATAAATGCGATTAAAATGTGAATTGTAGATTATTTGTGTTGAAAATTTATTTAGAGAATATTATGATTATGTCGAAATTTTTGGTGAATTTTAGAAAATTTATGAAAATTTGGGGTATTTTGTAGGGGTGAGAATGTAACATCCCGCCCCCCGAAGCACTGTGAGCCGACTGATCTTCATTGTTTCCCTATCGAGCAGGTCGAGCTTAGTATTGCCGACCTTGCATCATGTTTACCGAGCCCACCGATTCATTGTTCTTCCTTCTTGT
>JAOSBM010000002.1:5560883-5576001 GCA_027568955.1 Erythroxylum tenue | reverse complement strand
CATGTTTAGGCATCACACTAATGGATGCGCCTAAGTCACACAAAGCTCTCTCAAACGAGGTGTTACCTATTATGCACGGAATGGCAAACACACCGAGGTCTTTCTGCTTGCATGGGATATTCGGTTTCATCACAGCAGAAATGGCCTCACCCATGTTCACCATTTCGTATCCTTTTATTCGATGAGCACACTTGGTTTTGCAAAGTTCTTTCAAGAACTTTGCGTACTTCGGGACTTAGCAAATTGCATCAAGAAGTGGAATATTTATCTCCACCTTCTTGAACAAATCGAAGATGTCCCTCTCTTTCTCCTCTTGCTTAGCCTTCGAATTCCTAGAACTCAAAGGAAATGGAGGCTTCAATTGAAATTCAGAATTGATAGGTTTAGAATTTACCTTTGGTACCCTGTGAAAAATTTCGGTTTGGGCAGAAATCAGAGGAACCGAATCTGACTTGTTCTTGGAATTTTTAGTCAAGGGCTTTAATATGGTTAGGTGTGTCTCAAGTTCCTCTTCCTTGACCAACGCAATCCCCTTCTTTTTCTACTCAACGAGAGCCCTTCTGCTACGAAGCTCAACTACTTGGACAGATTCCTTAGGATGCAAGGCTTAAGAGGGCAACCTGTCACTATTTTGCGCCTCGAGTTTACTCATTGAGGATACGATTTGGCCCACTTGTTTCTAAAGATTTTGGATACTCGCATCTGTTTTATGCTGAAAAGACATGAAGTTTTTCTACATTGCAACAGTGTTAGTAGCCATAGTTTTTACAATTTCCTTCAAATAAAAAATTTAAGAATTAGAAGTAGAAGAAGAGGGAACCGAATTATGAGGATTTGGCCTTGAGGCACGGGTCTAATTTTGCTAGAAATTCTCCATTGTTCATCGGCTGTTGTGTGTTTCCATAGCCCAAATTCGTATGGTCGCGCCACCCCGAATTGTATGTCGACAAGAATGGATCGTATTTGCGCTATGGATTTGTGTTGAATCCTCCACCGATTGTAGGGGCATATTCCGTCGAGTTGTCCTCCATTGTAGGACACAAATCATAAGTGTGTCCACTAAGAGAACAAATGCCACATGTCTTGACTTGCTGCACACTACCACTCATCATAGCACGTATTAGCGAGGTTAGTTCATCAACTTTATTTTCTAATGAAACATTTCTTACCTCGCTGACGCGCTTCGCGTGGAATTTCCCTCGTGTGCCAAACTGTTTAGAATTTGCTGCTATGTTTGAAATCAAGTAACGGGCAGCATCGGGCGTCTTGTCTTCCACAGCCCTTCCACTCGTGGCATCAATGATACTTCTATCTTGGGGTGTCAATCCCTCGTAAAAGTATTAAATGAGAAGCTGATCGGGAATTTGGTGGTGGGGGCATTGTAAACACAACTTCTAGAACCTTTCCCAATACTCGGAAAACGTCTCACCATGCATCTGTCTTATGCCACAAATTTCCTTCCGAATATTTGCAGCTCGCGAAGCGATAAAATACTTCTTCAAGAAAATGCGCTTCAAATCGTTCCATTGCGTTATTGAACTAGGGGAAATCGAAAACAACCACTCCTTGGCCGAACCTTTCAATAAGAAAGGAAAGGCTTTTAGTTTAACCAAATTCTCGTCCACCCTTTGCGATTTCATTCCATTGCATACCATGTGAAACTCCGCGAGGTGCGCATGTGGGTCTTCTCCTGCAAGACCATTAAAACTAGGTAACAAATGTATAAAACCAGACTTTAATTCAAAATTAACATGCTCAACATTAATACACAAAGGCTGGTTGTCAAGGTTAGGAGCAACAAGCTCCTTCAACGTTCTCTACGGATTGATTGCCATATTTGCGAATTCTATTTGTGAATGCTCCGGCCACTGGAAAAGGTGTGCAAAACTTGAAAGTTCTTCCTCCTTCACCCTGCGTAACGTGCACTGTTCAAGGAGGGGTGATTATGGAGGTGTTTGATTGATGAAGAATGATTGCTCTTTGTAGAATTGCTTGATTAATCCGTCCGAAAGTTCTTGCTCAGAACTACTAGACATGCAACCTACAAAACAAACACGAATAGCAAAAACAACCTGAAAAATACGTTAGCAAACCATTAGATAGATCCCTGGCAACGACGCCAAAATTTGACAGGATGTCGTCACCCTTGCAAATTAACCCTACACGAATAACAAGTAGTATATGGGAGTAGGGATTGTTCCCTCGAAGATTTGATTATGGAATGCTAACTATCATCAAACTTGTCAACTAAATTTTAGTAAACTAAAATAGACACAAAAACTAAAATGAAACAAAAAGCTAAAATGCGATCTAACCTAAATGGTTCAATATCGAATGTAAGCTACTAACTAAACCAGAAAATAGAAACAGCTAACAAAAAACAAAAATCAAAAGATAATTAAAAGAATTGGAATTGGCGTAAACAAGACTTAACGAATTCAACTAAACCAAACTCAAACCAATGCACGAAAATAGTAAATTGGGGGGGGGGGGGTTTATCCCGGTAATTCAAAATTTAAAGATCACAAAATTAAACAACTGGTAAATCAAAATTCAGAAGAAATCAGAATTGAAAGATTAGAATAAAAACAGAATTGCGAAAACTTCAATTGCAAAGGATTTAGCCAACGAAACCAATTAATTCAAACATCGGACTATAGGAATTATTCATGCATCGTGTTTGCATAATCAAAGGATCACCAAATTATTAATTTTATGCTTCTTAACTACTAAGAAAACAATCATAGGGTTCACAACTACTAATCCACCTATGTCGCGTACGAGCGTTACTATAGTCGGTTTAATGATCTTGCCTTGAAAACTTCGACAACTACTATCACCAGTTTAAGACAAAGTTCGAATTCTCTCAAGGTAGTTTTGACAAGTACTATCAACAGCCTAGCTATAAATGAATTAATCTAGCAACTACTACCATTGATTAATCAAATAGCGTCCAAAAATCCCTTATAAATCTTAATTCCGGATTTTAAGATTTACGATTTCAATTCAGTCATTAAAGTGACAGAATTCAAACACATGATTGCAAATCACAAACACAAGAATCGATTAAAATTAAATCCTCATGAATTAATATAGGTTCGAAGGGTATTACCCTTTACAATTGAATTAAACACTTAGACACACATACCTTGTAAAATGAATCTATCACCCAATTCTCCAAGGAATTTGCGTCTAAAATTGAAAAGAATAGAGAAGGAATTTCGTCTAGGAGTTGAGAGAAAAACCAAGAGGAGGCTGCTCCCTAAACCTAGAGATAAAACTCGGTTTTTATACCCCTCACAATGATGAGGTGGCTGACCTAATTTAGAGACATACAATGAAACACTTTCCAACCAATTTTTCAGGGTCAATTTCGACAGTGTATACAATCCAAACAGTGACGATTTAGGAGCTCAAATTTTATCAGTAGCTTTGTCTTTGAGTTAGCTTCAATCTGAGAATTGAATCACTGAATTCCACCATTCGAGTCTAAAGTTATGATTGAAACATCGTCGAAAGGTCATTCTGGCAATCCAAAAATCTGACGCACGTTTAGGAATTTGTTTCTCTTGAATTCCAGCTCAGAAAAATCTACAATTGGTCCTACAAAATTCGTCAATAATTTCAGAATGTTTGGCTAAACCAATCTCGAGATAAAAATCCCACAATGAATAAAGGTCACGTCTGCCAGAAATCCAAAAACAGTGCAACTCGAGTCTATTTGTTTCATTTATGCATTTTACATCAACGAATCTCGAATAATGCTAAAACATGATAAACCAACTATAGATGAACATAAAATGAATGTAAATGAATCTGAATTAAGTTCTAAAGATATATTAAAATATGAGTGTATCAGATACCTAAAAGTTACATGATCAGTGAAAATAACAACTTTTGTGCCAAGTAAGTATGGCTGAAACTTTTCAAAAGCAAACACAACAGTAAACAATTCCTTCTCAGTTATATGGTAATTGCATTGAGCTTCATCCAATGTCCTAGAAGCATAAGCAATCACATGCAAAGACTTCCCTATACGTTGCCTAAGAACAACTCCAACTGCATAGTCACTGGCATCACACATAATCTCAAAAGGAAGCTCCCAATTAGGTGGTTGGATGATGGGTGTCGTTGTCAACTTATTTTTCAACAAGTCAAACGCATCCTTGCACTCTTGGGAGAAGATGAACTCGGCATCCTTGGCTAGCAACTTGCATAGGGGCACGACTACCTTACTAAAATCCTTGATAAACCTGCGATAGAAGCATACATTTCCAAGAAAAGATCGAACACCCCTCACAGAGGAGGGATAAGCAAGGACAAGATAATATCTATCTTATCAACCTCTAAGCCAGGTTCAGAAATCATATGCCCCAAAACTATCCCTTGTTCTACTATAAAATGACACTTTTCATAGTTCAAAACAAGGTTAGTATCTATGCATCTTTTAAGATCAGAGAAAAGTTTCCTAAACAATGATCAAAGGAATCACCATAGACAGTAAAATCATCCATAAAAACTTCAATGATCCTCTCAACATAATCAGAAAATATGCTCATCATGCATCTTTGAAAAGTAGAGGTGCATTGCATAAACTAAAGGGCATTCTCCTATAAGCATATATACTAAATGGACAGGTAAATGTAGTCTTTTCTTCATCCTCAAGAGCAATAACAATTTGATTATATCCACTGTAGCCATCAAGGAAACAATAGAAAGACTTACCAGCCAAGCGCTTAAGCATTTGGTCCATGAAAGGCAAAGGATAATGGTCTTTTTTCGTTGCCAAGTTCAACTTCCTATAATCAATACACATTCGCCAGCCACTTTGCACACGCGTGGGCACCAACTCATTCTCAGCATTGTTCACCACAGCAATGCCCGTCTTTTTAGGAACCAAAAGGATAGGACTTACTCACTTGCTATCAGAGATAGGGTATATGACACCTGCATCCAAGAGCTTCAAAATTTTGTCCTTCACCACCTCCATCATGGGAGGATTGATCCGTCTTTGCATCTCTCTCGAAGGCTTGGAATTATTCTCTAAGAGTATGCGATGCATACATATAGAAGGACTAATCCCTTTAATGTCAGCTAAAGTCCATCCAATGACAGTCTTGTGGTCTTTTAAGACACGCAACAATCTTTCTTCCTATACAACTGTTAGATTCTTTACAATAATCACTAGAAGAGTATCATTAGATTCAAGAAAAGCATACTTCAAATGATCAGGCAAAGGTTTCAATTCTAACTCAGGGGCATGCAACACAGAAGATAAGACTTTCTTGTGGGAAAGAGGTAAATCACCAAACACATCCAATTTTGTCACCATATAAGAAGATTGCAATGCCATAATAGCATCAATCACATAAGGTTCAAATATCATGGCACCATTGGCATTAACATCAAAAGATGAGAAGAAGGAACGAATAAGAGCAATATTAACGCCATCGTTACCACCATAAGCACAAAATTCATCCACCAAAATTCATGCACATCATCATTATATTTCATTGCCTCATTAAAATTAAATAAGACATATTCATCATCAATTCTCATAGACAAAGTGCAATCATCACAATTAATTACAGTCTTAACAGTCCTCAAAAAATGGTCTCCCAAGTAGAAGAGGTGAACGTGTGTAAGGGTGATCATCACATGTGTCAATGATATAGAAATCACAAGGAAAAACTAAGCTACCAACTTTCATTAACACATCTTCCAACAAACCCAAAGGATAGAAAAAAGATCTATCAGCAAGTTGAATGATAACAGAAGTGCTTTTCAAAGAACCAACATTAAGAGAATCAAAGATAGATTTCGGCATCACACTAATTGAAGCTCTTAATCCACACATAGCCTTATCAAAACACATATTAGCAATCACACAAGGGATAGAAAACGCACCTGGGTCTCCTTGATTAATAGGTAATTTCTTTTGGAGAATAGCACTTACATTCTCTCCTAAGCCAGTTATGTCACCATTTCTGACATTGTTGGCTCTTTTGGTGGTACACATCTCCTTAAAAAATTTGGCATACTTAGGCACATGTCTTATTGCCTCCAGCAAAGGAATATTGATTTCCACCTTTTTAAACAACTCCAATATTTATTTCTCCTTATTTTCCTTCTTTTGCCTGTTAGAACTCAAAGGGAAAGGTGGAGTTAGCTTGTAAGTGGAATCCACAAGGTTAGGAGATACCTTAGAAGCATGAGATGGTTCCTTGGGTTGAGAAGAAGATTCGACACCCATCAGGTCAGAGGGTGGTGCGGCTGGTTTTGGGTTGTTATTTTTAGCCTCCAACTCATTGTCCTCATCCAAAATAATCACTTTGTCTCCAATGTCCTTACCACTCCTTAACTTAAGTGAAAAAGCACTTTCCTTACCTTGCAACCCTTGGGATGGCTATTTTTTAGAATTTTGGGCCTCCATTTTCCAAGGTTAGTTGCCAACTGTCCCATTTGCCTTTAAAGGTTTTGGATGCCCGACCTTGTTTCTTGTTGAAAAGATTTATAGTCTTGTTAAAAAGACAAAAAATTTTGCTGCATGGACAAGGTGTTAGATGCCATAGTTTTCATCATATACATTATCTCATTCAAAGAAGGATTACAAGAAGAAGAGGGGTTAGAAGGTGGCGGCATAGGTCTGGAAATTTTCGGCTATGGTTGAAATCCGAGAAGGTTGGGTGGTCTTGCTACATTCGACATAGGTGATTGCTAAGAATTTCTATAACGAAGGTTGGGGTGATCTCTCCATCTCGAATTATAGGTCTAAGAGTAGAGATCATACTTTCTCTATGGGTTAGCATTAAAAACACCATCAACTGCCTTCATGGTTAGTAGAATCATCTTGCATAGTAGGACATGTATTAGCATTATGACCATGCATGGAACAAATAGAATAGACAATAGCATGCATATCACTTCTCATGAAGGATCGCATCATAGAAGTAAGCTCATTAACCTTGTTCTTTAAGTTAGAGACACTTACCTTATTCACGCATCTATGATCAGCTCGGGTGCTAAATTGCTTGGAATTTACAGCCATATCAGAGATTAAATGCCTTGCCGGCTCGGGTGTTTTGTTCACCAAAGCTCCACCACTAGCTGCATCAACAATACTCCTATCTTGGGGAGTTAACCCTTCACAGAAATATTGAATGAGGAGTTGGTTAGAAATTTGGTGGTGGGGACATTGATTGTAGAGCTTCTCGAACCTCTCCCAATACTTAGATAATGATTCACCATGAGCTTGTCTTACCCCACATATCTCCTTCCTAATGTTGGTGGCTCTTGAGGCTAGGAAGTACTTTCCTAGGAAAATTCTCTTAAGGTCATTCTACGTCCTTATGGAACCAGATGGGATTGAGAACAACCACTCCTCAGCTACCCCCTTCAAAGAGAAAGGAAAAGCTTTCAGCTTGACTTGCTCCTCCTCCACATCATTTGGCTTCATTCCAATGCAAACCATGTGGAACTTCTTAAGATGAGCATGTGGATTTTCACCTGCAAGGCCTTTAAAACAAGAAAGCAAATGGATAAAACTAGGTTTTAGCTCAAAGTTAGCATTCTCAACATTAATACAAAGAGGACGATTGTCTAAGTCAGGAGCAGCAAGCTCCTTCAAAGTCCTTTGCTGTGCAACTGCCATGTCTTCTTGGTAATGGTAAGTGCGAGTGATGTCGGGAATAGGATCAACATGGATGTTGGATGGTGATGAGTTGGTGGGCTATGCACATGTGAAAGATACCTCCTTCTCAAAGTTTGGTTGGAAGAGTGGATTAAATGAATGGCGTTACTCAAGTATGATGGGATCGCGCAACAGTGTATAGGTTGGTGTTCATGTGGAGTTGATCAAGAAATCTGTGTATAATTGATCTAAGTCAGCTTGTTCTTGATCTGAGAGTTGCTTTACGGATGATTGGGACATACAACCTTCAAAACAAAAGGTTAAACGCACCAAATGACAAAAAAGGAAAATAACAACTATAAAAGAAAGATAAAAATAAACACTTTGATCCTCGACAACGGCGCCAAAAATTTGATAGGTTGTCGTTAGCGTACAAATTTAATCCCCTACTAAATTGATTTGTAGTATAGTGAAGTAAGGGTATTGTCCCACAGAGATCAAAATACAAGGAAGATCTTTTTACTTTCAAGCAAAGTATGCGTGAATGTCAAAGGGGAAAATAGAAGTTGAATACAAGATATAGGACCAGATTGGGGGATTTGTTTGCTTGCATTAAAAGTAAAAAAATAAAAGAAAGAATAAGACGTGATTTAAGTTTAGAAAATTAAAACAAAGCCGAAAGTTTTTAAGAGAGAAATTGCTAGTTCAGATTAATTAAAGACCAATTACAATGGTTTTCACTAAATCCTTAGGTTGTTTTTAATCATTGAAAATAAATTAGATCTTAAATTGGAAAATTAGGGTTCATCAAGCAAAGATAGATGCATTCAAAACAAGCATGACATGCAACGACTTCTTGTTATTGCATTAATCCAAAACTAGCATGAACAACACAATAACAAGAGCATTAAGATTAAAATCAAGTTTGTTGAACCTAAATTAATTTTCAACAAAGCTAGCATGCCTAAAATTAACCTATGTCTTGATCCAACTATTTAAAACCCACATACAAGCTTCAATTTTAATCAGTTGTTGTTACTTAACCTAATCAATTTATTGTCCAGCAATTAAATTAATCAAATGGCATACAAATTATTCATGCAAAATTCAAATTCATGACTTCAAATTCACATGCATAATTTAGCAATCATGTCCAAAGCAAGAGCACAAATTTCCAATCATAGATTCATCAATTGTATAGGCATGCTTCTCATAAAAACAACCATGAATTTAGCTAGTAGCCTCAACAATTGGAAAAGGGAATTAAGTTTATAATTCTAAGTAAAACAAAGTTAAAAATCATCATTGAAAACATAGTGCATAATTTGGGTATAAGAAGAAGAAGTAAAGAAGAAAATAAAACTAAGTTTCTACCCAGAGAGAAAGAGAAAACGTAGGAGAAAGAAAGAGCAAAAGAGAGATTCACTTCCAAAAAAGAGAGAAAACGTGAATACCCCCTTAAACTAATGCTAAAGGACCCTATTTATATTGGAGGAGGTCTTGTAGGAGAGGATTTCTTTTCCAAGTAGAAGTAGGTCTTTCTTTCCTTGTAGAATTGGGATCTTTACAAGGATATGATTTCTTTTCCAAGTAGAAGTAGATCTTTCTTTCTTTGTAGAATTAAGATCTTTACAAGGATATGATTTCTTTTCCAAGTAGAAGTAAATTTTTTTCTTTCCTTGTCAGATTAGGATCTTTACAAGGGTAGGACTTTTTTCCCTAAAAATTAGGAATCTTCATTTCTCCCAATCTACATGTCCCCTGACTGTTTGGATTATTCCTAGATCCATTTCTTGCAGTGGTGAACAAGAATATTACGAAATGTAGAAATCCTAGTTGAAGTAGGATTCCTTATAGGATTAAGATTTCTACAACTTTGGTCACGTTAGGGTATTTCGATCTCTTCACTCTAAAAATGACATCCAAAAGTTCTAAATCTCCCTCGTTAGCATGATTTTCTTCACTTGACCCCTAAAAAACGTGAAATGATAAAATCAATGTAAGCCACGTGATTTAGACTCAATTGAGAATAAAAATTAAGTGTAAAAATATAAAAAGATTGAGTGCATCCATATGCATCTTTAAACAATGAAGGCCAAAAGAAACCACAATCAAGTATCTTATGAGCTTTGTGTTTAGCACTAAAATGACCACCACATGAATATGTATGACATAAGGTAAGGATGGAATTGAATTCATCTTGATGTACACATCTCCAAATAACTTGATTAGAACAAATCTTCCGCAAATAATGATTGTCCCAAAAATAATTTCTAGCATCAGATTGAAACTTATCTCTTTGGGATTTGGTCATATCTGAGGGTAGTTCATTAGTAACTAAAAAGTTAACTAAATCAGCATACCATGGTCGGGAAGAAGAAGAAGTTAACGCATACAACTGTTCATATGGGAAATTTGCTTTGATTGGTTCGGCCTCAACCTCTTTGTCATGTAAGTGACTCAAATGATCAGGAACATGATTCTCTGCACCCTTTTTATCCCTAATCTCTAGATCAAACTCTTGTAAGAGCAAGATCCATCAAATAAGGCACGGTTTAGTTTCCTTTTTCTTCATCAAATGCCTAAGTACTGCATGGTTAGTAAAGACAACCACTTTTGTGCCAAGTAAGTAAGATCGAAACTTTTCAAAAGCAAACACTGAAGTAAATCACACGTTAATATAGACTTAATAATCAATATACAAAATGCACAAGAAGGGGGGGGGGTTGAATTGTGTAATCTTTTTTGATGATCCCCTTTTAAAAACTTCTTGAAAACTTGCGTTTACTTGAAACTATTGAAAAAAAATGTTATGAAGTAATGCAATCTATTTTCTAAGTGTTTGTATGAAATAGTAAGAGTAGTAGTTGGGCGTTGAGACAGAAAGTTGACACGACAGATTTATACTGGTTCACCCCAAACCGTGGGCTACGTTCAGTCCTCAGAATTCTTTCTGAGATTTCACTATACTTCGTAAAGTTACAAGTATTCTTTTTCCTCCTAGCCTCTTCAGGTCTCTTACAACAAGTATTCTTTAACACTTAGCCTCTTCAGGCTATCTGCTTTTCTTCTTTCGACTGAAAGAGTTTTTGTGCTTTTGTTACAGATAAGGATGGCTCTAAATTTTTGCACAATAATATTTCTCTTTTTCAAATCGCTACGGTTCTTAAAATCTCTAACTTCTGCAGTCTTCGTCTTCGACTTGTATTTATAGCCTTCGTCTTCTATCGCTTCTTGATAACTGCTTCTTTCTTCTTGTTCTTGATCTTTGAATAATCAGTTATTCAGTTGAGTTCTGTAACTAACTCAAGCTGATTAGTCATCTAACGTGGTATCGGGTCTTCCATCTCATTTTTATCATCTCACTTTGGCTTGCACTTCCGTTTCACTTTGGTTGTAGTTCCGTCTCACTTTTGTTCTTCCATCTCACTTTCTTCTGCTTTCGTCTCACTTTTGTTCTTCCGTCTCACTTTATTCTGCTTCCGTCTCACTTTTGTTCTTCCTTCTCACTTTGTTTTGCTTCCGTCTCACTTTGTTCTTTTATTATTATTTGGTCTTCATCAAAACTATTAGACGTAAAATCATTTTGACTTAACAAACACAACAGCAAAAAGTTCCATTTTAGTTGTATGGTAGTTGCATTGAGCATCATCTAAAGTACGAGAAGCATAAGCAATTACATGCAATAGTTTACCAACTCGTTGGCCCAGAACAGCGCCAACAGCATAATCGGAGGCATCACACATAATCTAAAAAGTAAGCTCCCAAGTGGGTGCTTGAATGATGGGTGCAAATGTCAGGCTTTCTTTCAACTTATCAAATATATACTTGAATGCATCATCAAAAACAAAATCGACATCCTTTGCCAACAGCTTGCATATGGGTGCTGCAATCTTCGAGAAATGCTTGATAAAGCGTCTATAGAAACTTGCATGGCCTAGGAAAGAACGAACCTCCCTCACACATGAGGGGTAAGGCAATGAGACAATGACATCTATTTTGGCTGTATCAACCTGTAATCCACGTGAAGACACAACATGCCCTAAAACTATCCCTTGTTCAATCGTAAAGTGAAACTTCTCATAATTCAGGACAAGGTTAGTTTCCATGCATCTTTTCAAAATCAAGGATAAATTTTGCAAACATTAATCAAAAGAATCTCCAAAAATAGTAAAATCATCCATAAACACTTCAATGATTCTTTCTACATAGTCTGAAAATATACTCATCATAAATCTTTGAAAAGTAGCAGGTACATTACACAAACCAAATGGCATTCTCCTATACGCAAAAGTACCAAAAGGACAAGTGAAGGTAGTCTTTTCTTGATCTTCAATGTTGGACCCTGGACTTTTCTTGGAAATTAGAAATTATTAAATGAAATTTAATGAGGAAATATGGTATGATTCCTTGTAATGAATGAAAAGTATGAATGAATCTATGAGCATTTGATGAAATGAAAGACATTTGTGTTTTCTTGTGCTTTTCATATGTTTAATAAAAAGGTGATGTAGTATGATTTTGAACATGGCCTTGCCTAATGAGTAGAATGTTGTTTGTTGTATTTTTTAGACAATTTCTGGATTTGGTATGGATTGGTTGACTGTATTAGCTCGCTTGAGTGTTATGGAGAATTCCAATGATTTAGCATATGTTATGTATGTGTTCTGGGAGCCTTACTGAAATTGAGGTGGAAAGAATTGATTTGGTTTTTGATGACTTTGAGATTTTGGGTAAATTTGTATGCGTAAGGGTACCATGACAATTATAGTGAATGAACTGATTTGAATGGAAGTTGAAAAGCAAGAAATGAATAGTGAAAGTGTGAGATTTTAGAGAATTGTAAGTTTAATTTTTGTTTGGGATGAATAGTAGCAGAAAGTGATTTGTAAGTTGAAACGTTCATGAATTTTTTTGGGTTGATCTGGAAGGATTTTGATAAAATGATCTTCATGAAAGTTATAGCTTTTCTTGATAGCTTTCTATCGCTATAAAGTATGCAATTTTTCGATACCAGGACTAGGAGTTATGATCGATTGAAATTTGGAAGTTGTTTAGGAAGAGTTGATTAAGACAAAAAGTTTAATTGAATTTTTGACCATTATAGAGACTAATTTTGGCTTTAAGTTCTTCGAGAGAATTGTAGATTATGTTTTTATGTTTCCATTGATTTAAAGTATGACATTTTTGGACAAGGGAGTAGAAAGTTATGATTTTTGGAAGTTCTGATGCTGTTTAGGATGAAGTTGTCAATCAGTCACTTTGTGTGAACTTTTTGACCCCTTTAGAGACCGAACTTGTTTTTGAGTCCTTCATGAAAATGGTAGAACTGTCTTTTATCTTTCCATTGATACAAAGTTTGTAAAATTTGGAGTTCTGACTCAAAAGTTATGAGCGTTAGAAGTTAGGATGTTGCCCGTTCGGCCTCGCCGGTTCGAACTTTTCTCCTGTTTCGACCTCTCTCCACTCTTTTGGCCATAACGTTTTTGTCCGACCTCCAATCGATCTAATTTTTGAAGTGTTGGATTCCTAAGAAATCCCTCTACCTCTCCATGAAAGTTTATGATTTTGTTGAGATCAAACTGAAAACAATTGATTTGATCAAAGTGAGCAGACCAGTTGTGAAAGTCTGAACATGCTTCAGTGTTTTGGAGATATCTTGAGCTATAAAGCTCCGATTGAGTTGATTCTTACTTCTAATTAAACTAGAGACAAGGATCTACAAATGTTCTGAAGGAATCGAATTTCAATTTAGCCCCTAAGATGTTCAATTTCTGGAGTGAAGTTAGGTGTAATGTTCAGTATTGGTTTAGTATTGGTCTGAAAGTGTTTTGGCCATAAATTCTTCATTTCTGAACCAAATTAAGTGTTCTTGGTGTCATTAGAAACATAAGACTTAGAGGAACATTTCTCTAGAAGGAAGTGTTATCAAATTTCTTCATTTACCTGATTGAAATAAAGAGTTAAGATGTCAGTTTTAAAGATAAAATAAGGGCAATTTAGGAAGATCACTTAAGGTTTTAAGTTATAAGGCTTATATGTAAGGGAATAAGGGTCTTTTCTCATTCATTAATGGCAAGTTTGTAAATAAGAAGTGTGGGCTTACATATAAGAAGAAGAGAAGCACGAAATTAGGGGGAGAAAACATAAGAAAAGAGAGAAGAGAGGGAGAGCTTCGGTGGAGAGAAAGAAGAAAGAAGAAAGAAGAAGAAAGCTAGGTCTTGATTTTTCTTGGTTTTCAATGGCGATTTTGAGTTGATTCATGAAGGAAAAAGGAAGAGGACGAAGAGAGCTCCCATTCAAGCCAAGAAACCCTTCATTTGGTGAAGGATTAAGGTAAGAGAAGATTTTGATTTGTTGGATTTTGAAAGGGGTTTTGGTTTAGATAGCTTAAGAAATATATGGGATTAAGTTTTCTAAGATCAATTTTGTGATTATGTGTTATGAGTTGTCCAATTTTGGATTCCTTTGGATTAGGATTTTTGGCCATTAATGAAGGAGACTAAGAGAGGCAAGAGAAGAGGATTTGGACAAGTTTCAAGCGTGGAAATAAGGTGGGTACCATGTTTATAATTTGAATTATAAGCCATATATATTTTTTCAAAAACTCAAGAATATGAAATGATTTCAAAAATAAAATAAAATAAAGTATTTCCAGATTTATGGTTTTGAATGATTTAAGACATTGCAATAATTGTTGAATTCATTGTGTTTGAATGATTTGATAATTGCTATAATTGTTGCATTCTTTGAATGGTTGAGAATATGTTATCTGAATTGGTTTGACATTGTGAAATTTTTGAATGAAAATGTGTCTGATACGACATGATTATGAAAAATTAAGTGTCTGAAATGTGCCTTCGGGCAATCTATTTTCAAGTGTGAAGTTGTGTTATGTGGGTTTGGTTAGGTCCTATAAGATGTCAAGTGCACTTGTCAAAAAGGCTTCTCCTGCCTGCCCGCTAGTGGCATTGGAGGTCCTTCGAGGACTCCCATAAGTTCACGGCTACACAGGACCGCTATGCGGGAATGTGTAGTACGTTCTGTTTCTGGACTGACCCAAACCAATTTATGAGGTTCTATGTGCTTGTGTTGTGTTATAATTTCGATGCATACATGATTTGAAATTGTTCGTGAATTTTTGAAAAATTGAGATTTTGGAGAAATAAGCAATTGATGTTTCAACCGTGGAATTTTATGAAATGACAATGAGTTTTGAAAAAGGTTTTTTGCTTATTTTTCTGTTATAAACAAGTTATCCACGAGCTGTAAAGCTCACCCCCTTTCATCCCCATCTCCAGGTATCAAGAAGGAGGTCGGATGAAAGAAAGTCAATATGTCCGTTCGTTATGTATATGATTTGTTTTTAAGTTAATTTGTTGTAAGATTTAGATCTTAGACATGTTGAGAATTTTAGGACTTTTGTATCCTGTGTATTTCGGAGTTGTATCTTTGTATTTGCATCTGAGATATGGATTTGTGTATATA
>JAOSBM010000002.1:5538140-5558072 GCA_027568955.1 Erythroxylum tenue | reverse complement strand
TCGTAAACCCCAATGGCCTCAAACTTAGACTCGAGCATGCCAAATCTAACAACATTTTACAAGGGATAACCAAGCTTAGTTGGCAGTTATATATTTACAAATTACTCTTTTGTTATTTGAACGACATTAGAAAGCCAAAATTTTGAATTTTTAGAAAGTACCTGCACAAAACTAACATATAATATCAAAACTGACTTATCTATTGATTCGACTGTAGAATATGCTTGAAGTTATCATATTCGGATTAACATATGTCATATAATAATACTACTTAAAACTTACCCGTCTGACAGGTTGGAGTTTTCTTGCTAATGCTCAGCCAAAGGTGATGATTTTTGGGTTTGAACTGCTTGTATGGTGTTCACTGCCTTTGAAAACACACACGTGAAAGGTTGCAGCTTCCCTTTCTTCACAAAATTTTGCTTCAAAGAAGCAGCAACTTTTGGGTACACAGATAAAAATACGTCATTCAAAAATGACTTTTTATCTAGATTAATAAATGTATGCCTTTTGCTTTATTATTCTTGGGGCATATCCTTTACAAACATACTGCAACTGAAATGCTATAACTTTTTAATTTCTCCAAATTACATTATAACAAAATACAAGCTTAAACTCTTATCAATAATAAGCTTATTGCATTTTTTATGCACTACAGAATTCCCTCGTTACCTGCCAAGATCATGTATTTGTCTTTTCTGGTAAGATTGGTGCACTCAAATCTTAGTGCTTTGGCAATCTCATTTTGTACATGGTTGGCAACTTGAAACTTTGATGTCCCACCCATGTCACAACTTGGGGAGCTTGGCAAGTTGTCGAGAAACCTGATGAAGTATGCGGGACGTGGATTCAGGAAGTGAAATAGTGGATCGAAACATTTAAGTCCACTAGCTGTTGATCCATAAAACATACTAGTTTTTACATCTATAGCAACAGGAACTATCTCACTAGTCACCTCAGCAAATAATGGACTGAACCTGAGTAGATATGGTTCCCTGCAAGTTGTTCCTTCCGGGCAAACCACTAAATCACCTTGCCTTAACATCTTATCCATTAAGTTCCCGTCATGTTCTCGATCTCTTGTTAATCGAACTGTCCTGAGTGGAGAAATTATCTCTGAAGACCTGCTGACGCTGTATGTCGTAGCAGTGACAGGCTTCATGAGAGCTGCTGAAATAAATATTGGGTCTAATAACGTTCTGTGGTTACAAACATACAGTAAGCCTGTGGATTTTCCATTTTTCTTGGTTGTTGTAAAGGACTGCTTTGGTTTGGCTACTCTTGTTCTTCCTCCAGTGAAAGCAAGGATAGGATGGACAATACCAAAAGGTAATAGTGAACCTATAGTGATCCTGAACACAGCGAGTACGATTCCAAGCGGAAGCCACATAAACATGGCGAGGGTTGCCAGTGGTGTTGGCAAGAAACCCAACCTTCCATCGTGGAAGATCAATGGCTTTGGATATTTCTCTCTTGGAAGGATCTTCCAATTGCTTTTCTCACCTTCAGTCACTAAATAAACTTCCTGTTACAATATGAACAGTTCACTTAGAATAATTATCCAAGTGATCTAATTCTATGACATGGTAATTATCGAACTATGATGATCATGATCTCGTGTAGTGTGCAATGAAGCTTCTACTTTTGTTGAAGTTAAAAATTTATTGTTTAAATCTCCCCAAATGAAAGCTTGAGAGGAAGGTAAAGAAATAGAAATTATTTTAGACCTTGCAATGTAAGCAGAGTTGTTGACAAACTGACTTGGTGAAGCATCCAATACCAACAACATGACCACCTGTTTTCTTCTTAACCAGAAGCTCATTTAAAGCAGTAGCAGTTTTCTCCTTGTCCATCAACCCAACGTAGTACCCATAAATTGCCTTAAGCTCTCGTCCCACGACAGCCTCGGTCTCCAAGTAGTCCCTCAAAACACCTTCGACCATGATCCTAGGCAAGTAGCTCACTGCTATCTTCCTGCCATAGGTCATTATTAGATCAAAACCTTCTTGTCCAATATCTTCCAGGAAAAACTTAGGCAAAACAGCTGTTCCAAGTCTAAATGTATCCTTTCTAACCCCCAAAAAAGACACAAAAACCATAATCTTAAGGCCAAGTTCCTTGCCAACTGAACATATAAGAGGGTATAGAAGAAGCAAGGCGAAAGCCCTCAAGAGCCCTCCCGTCTCTAAGATTACGAGCATGAAGTAAGCAAACAATGAGGATGACCTCAACAACGTACCTTCAAAGTCAAAAACCAACGTCTGCTTGGGATATTCTTTCGAATTGCAGACAAAGGAGGAGTATTTTTGAGACGAGGTGAAGTGGGTTGCATGGTAATTTACCAACTTTGTTTGACGAGACGATATAGTTCCTATTCTACCAATGACTCTAAACAAAGAAAAAAGGGCTTTCATATTGAAGATCTTCCAAATTCAGAAATCTGCGTTTTGATCATCTCCTATCAAGAATGACTCTTTATATAGATTCAAACAGTTTGGTTCATGAACTAGTTTAATTATCTGGTCGTCCTAAGGGATTCAACCTTGATAGATTTTTGTCTAGACAGATTAATTAAGCTACTAATTTTCATGAGAGCAGCTACAATAAATAATTTCGTTTAGGATTGCGATTTGTATATTTGCTGTGCTTTGTCTGATTGATTTGAATGTGCCCTCATGCGTCTCTATGTGACCTTTATATATATATATATGGCTTCAATAGGTTAAATAATTAAAGAAAACCGTTATTATATGATCATTACTTAATAATATTTATTGTTGGTTGCATATTTTCTTCTGACATTTTCCCTCTTCAGAAGAGCAAAGTGCTCTTCCTCGTGTCAATTCCAAGTGGTTACGAGTCGCGGTCTAGAAACATAATTTAAGACTAACCTCTATAAGAACGACTATAGGGAGAAGAAATGTAGGTTGTCAGTACTTTATGTCATACACTAGGCATTAATTACTAAATTTTCAATGGTTTTCACAAATTTCAAACATTAGCTTAAGCCAGAAACGGATACAAACTAATAAACCTTTAAAGTCTCTCGTCTTTTCTATGAAATAGCTCATACTGATACACTCACGGGTGGAGCGAGGTATACTCCAGTGAACAAAATCTCAACATAATCGTAAGTTCTATTATTAATTTAATAAAAATTTGTTCCCGCTAAATTAGTTATGTGTTAATGAATTTGTCCCCACTCAAATCTTCTTCTTCTTCCTTTTTCCTTTTTCTTTTTTTCTTTATTTTTTGAGCTCCACCTCTGCATAGATCGGGCACTTATCTGATAAGGACATATATCACTACTTCATCCTATAAATAAACAACAACAATAACCCTATTACACAAGCCTCTCTGCTATACGATAGTTGGGAGAGGGACATCAATTGTACACTTTTTTTTTTTTACAAAAAGATTCTTTCTGTAATTCGAACTTGTAACTTTTTGATCACAAAAGAATAATCTTACCGGTTACTCTTATCCTTTCATCGTGTAAAACAACAATGCTTGTAATTCACTGCAATTCTCATGTTACTTCCCTATTAAGAATCTTCCTTATATTTTTAATTGAGATACTTTATAATTAGATTGGAATAAGATGAAATGTGTTAACTTAACTATAGTTCGAAGGCCTCGTATTATCTTCCATATTTTGAAGGAAGAGTTTGTCTGTGCTTTATTAGTTTGGTATATATTATTTTTGTTGAAAAAAATAAAGGAAAAATGAAGAAGAGGAATAATTAAGGATACCGCATGAAATTACTGTCTATCACATTAAAACAACACAACAGTTTAGCTACTTAAATAGACTCAAAGTAAACCAACTAAGCTAAAAATAAGCAATTAATTATAAAGCGACTAGAGAACTAACTAGGAAGTGGGTAAACAACTGACGTAGTCACTATCTACTTAACACAATATAAACATGTCATTTGACTAAGAATTTACAAAACCCACAAAATCCACTAACAACTAACACTACAAGAAAAATGGAACTTAGCGGCAGAAATTACCAATGAAATATGAAGGTTTTCTGTTGGTAAGCTAAGTTAGCGACGAAATTTATCGACGAAATAAATAGTCAGAGAATCGGTCGTAGGTAATAATTGGCAACGAAGTATAGATTTTTTGTCACAAATTTACCAATAGGCAACTCATGTTTCGTAGCTATATTTAGCAACTGTAATTTCTGTACATACTGTCGGTAAATTTAGAGACGGCAGATCTGTTTCGGTCAATAAATTTAGCGACGAATAAGTCGTTTCTATCGGTAACCTTACCTATGGACACAAAAATTCGTCGGTGAATTCACCTCTAACTTTGCCAACGGATATTGACAGGTCGTCGGTAAATTCACTGCATTTTACCAACAGAAGTTGGTTGTCCGTCAATAAATTTACTGCATTTTACCGATAGATTTTGCTTTTCTATCAGTAAATTTACTGATATTGTTTTTTAATTTCCCCTGCATTTAATTTGATTTGATAATGTTACGATTGATATATAATTTATACAGTTATTAGTTATCTGTTGATATTATTTTGATTTGTTTCTATATTTAATTTGTTAAAACAGAAAATTGATTGATAATATAAAGTAAAAATTATCTTAATTGATAATAAAAAAATTATTATCTACAATAATAAGTATTTAATTCATACAAAATGACTGCAACTACGCTATTGATTTGGTGAATGCGGATTCTCTGAATGTTGTGTTGAGGTGCTGCCTTTCCCCTTCAACTCATCCATCTCATTACGGAGTTGGGCTATGTACTTTATCGACTATTAAAACTGAGTTGTTAGTGACTATATTGTGCTATGAAGCTCACGAACTTCATTGGATGCGGACTGTCTACTAGATGTTGTTGTACTGGATGTGGAAGATTGCGAATAACATATGTTCGCAAATAAACATAAGTCGAAGATCCTTTCATGACGGTCCCTACCACCCACTGCATGAAGATAAGTTTGACTCTCATCAATATTTTTAAACTGTTAAGACTGTCATTGAATGTTTTCTTGTATTTGATCATATCAAAAGGCAATGTTTACGTTAATAAGTGATGATTATTAAGCATTAATATTCAAGCATAAATTTGGCATACTTTTAGTTCTCTACGTCTGGTATTGACGAAGGTCACATCGTCATGTTTCTTAGTGAGAGTGTGCAAAAAGAGTTGACAGGATGTAGGCTTCCTGCCCATAGACTTTTCCTACATTAGAATAAAATGTTATAAATGAACTACAATTTACAAAAATTTTGACATAATTTTCTCAATTTTTATGATATTTATCCCCTGTTGAACCAATAAAGTAACTCAACAACATAACCATATATGACACTAGACATTTATAACATTATCATTCTCTATAATACACATATTTTCATTCCAAAATTTATACATCAAATTAAATTGAAATACGTCAAAGTAAAAAAATCAGAATATAAGTGTAAAGTGTAGATACTTACAAGTCTTTCTGCATACTCGTGGTAGGTAATAGATCCTCTAGTGTGTACGGGAAGACTTTCTCCCCCTGTTCCTCCACGTCTATTGGTAAAATTATGCTCTGAAATAGACATTACCTCGGGTAATGTCTAATACTACTGTCATTGGCTCCACATTTCTTTATAAATATAAGGAGGTTATACATCAGTCTTGTGTATTGCACCAACAAAGTCTCTATAACGTGTACGAATTCGTCTCTCTCATACTTTATAAATAACCGCGTCAAATTTAAAATCCGAAAAAAAATTCTTTCTGAAAAAAAGAAAAATATACGATAAGTACTTATAACCTATAATATTTATCTAATTAATGTATACAAATTAATTACAAATAATATATTTTTTGTAACTCAAACTCCTAATAATAAAAATCTTTTGTCATCTGAGAGATATTTTTCATATATAACACTCAAGATCAATCTTCTCATTGAATTTGAATGTCATGTTTCTTTAACACGATCCAGACGAAATCAACCTAATATAAAAACAATTTTATATCATTTTTAAATTTAAACCTATAACCTAATTATAAACATAAAATGTTTCATGTATTTTCTCTTACAGATTGTTGACAATTGTGATGTAAGTTTTTCCATCAACTCTCTCAGCTCCAAGCTGGAGGCCACCTTCTTCATCCGCATCGTTTACCTCTGATATCTCTATCGGTATAGGGGTGGTGGATGGTGTAACAGTAGGTACGAAAGGTGATGTCTCATCTGCAAATGTAGTAGTTGGAGGTACAACATCTGATTCTATTGCAGCTGCAGAATGTGATGCTTTACTTGGAAAGTAACTAGCTCCAAATTGTAGTCTGAACCTTAGTCGCATCATATCACGTTTTCTTTTTGATATCATATTTTAACTTGAAATTCATATTTTATTGAATATTCCATAAATATAACAATTTCAATTCAATATATAACAATATATTGTTGATTCAATAATTGATTTATTGAATATAATATTCTATTACAAACACAAATGAGTCATTATCAGCATTTAATTGTAAATTAAGATCATTATCATCTTCTTTTTCTAAAAATTTAGAATCAAACACAAGCTCTTTTTCATATCTCTCGCCCTCCTCATCCTCTCTAGATAAAATTTCAACATATTCATTATTTAGATCGTTCAAAGGTTCATAATCATCATATGTAACAGATGCATTTATTTCATTAGATTAGAATAAGATGAAATGTGCTAACTTAACTATAGTTCGAATGCCTCATATTATCTTCCATATTTTGAAGGTAGGGTATGTCAGTGTTTCATTAGTTTGGTATACATTATTTTTGTTGGAAAAAAGAAAGGAAAAATGAAGTAGAGGAATAATTAAGGATATTGCATGCTGTCTGTCACATTAACACATCAGTTTAGCTACTTAAATAGACTCAAAGTAAACCAACTAAGCTCAAAACAAGCAATTAATTAGGAAGCGACTAAACAATTAATTAGGATGTGGGTGAACAGCCCATGTACATCACTATCTACTTAACATAAAATAAACATGCTAGTTGACTAAGAATTTACGAAATCATAAAATCAACTAACGACTAACAATTTTAAAGCATTTGCTATCAATTTTTTGACAAGATCTTCAGACTGCGGAGATACATACAATTAGGCATGTTCTTGTCCTTGTTAAAAGCTACTTTAGTTAATTTGTTTTCCATTTAGTGTTTTTATTACGACCAACTGTGCATGTCGCACGAATTAACATTTCATTATGGCAACGTCATATACATGTGTTATATCTTCATCTATTTCAACTGTTTGGGTTTGGTAGCCTTATTATTATCATATTAACTGTTGTACTTGGATGCTCGCTTTTTTCTTTTTTCTACAGCTAGCTAGAAATTTGAAGCTGATGAGGGGTTTTTAGGCAATTTCTAAAAGTCGACGCAATCAATGTATAAGGTTTCTCACTCTGCGTGCTCTAGAGAGGACTATAATGTATGTATTATTCTTTTTATATTTTTGCAAATAGATTGTTATCGCAACTTGAACCTGTGATTTTATTGTCACAAAGAAACAATTTACCGGTTGCTCGACCTTGTAAGTCAAAATTAACATACTCAGTACATAAAGTTCTCTGCTTTACGAAAGTTTGAGAAATATAAGCAACTTTCCCTTTCATTTTTATAAAGAAGCTATTTTTATAATTTGAATAAGTGACTTTATTATCATAAAGAATAATTTTACTGGTTGCTCCGAGTACCACCCTCAACTTTACCGATGCTAGCAGTTTGTAGCTCTGATAAAATCTTCTTTAGACGATGGTTGAAGGTGGTTAGTTTTGAACTACTAAAATTTTCAATAACTTTGGATCCATAATCAGCCTACAAAAAAGTGTCGGCTGTTTTGGTCACCAGAAGATCATCAGCTACTTTTGCAGGTGATTAAAAAGTCTTGCTTTTCTTTTCTCTTCTCCTATGTTGTTCTTGGAGTATATTTAAGGGTTCAAGAAAGCATGCATTTACAGTGCTTCCTTCGTACGTAGCACGTTGATCCACAGTATTTGTTATCAGGCATTTATTGTACGTACATTGAAAAACAGGCAATGTTAATAAAGGATTTTTTAAAAAACTGAGTTCGTGCATTTGGAGCATGCGTGCACATTACTTTTTCAACCTTCTACAAAATCGTCGACGATGAATTAATTAGTTAATTACATGTATATATAATGTGATGAATGATAATTAAGTTTTTGTAAATATTACATTCAAACTATGATTTTTTAAATCGATTTAATGATAAAAATCGTAAATAAAAAAAATCAGTATCTGATTCAGATATGGTCGGCCGAACCCTAAGCAAGATAGCCATTCAGTAGAAATTATTTTCGGGAATGGTCCAACAAATCGGCGATTAAGCCTTGACAGGACGTGTTGATCAATTCTTTTAAATTATTTGAAGTCATGCAGTTGGAGGATGGAATGCATTTATTATTTCCTTATCTAATGCCATAAAGTGTTGCTTACCACAACTAATGGGACAGCTTTAGTCAGCAATGCAGAGTCCCCTCAAAAGGTGGGCAGTCCGAAATAAAAATATGTATATTTTCTATCTTTATCTTTGCTCTATCAGTCTGTCTGCTTTTTTAAGTAGTGAATTTGATTAGGGATGTGGATTTTAGTTATAGGCTTAGATACTTGCAAATCCCATAAGTTTTTTTAAGTCTCCTATAATTCTGATTTAGTCTCACAAGTTATACATTTTTAATAATTAATATAAATTAACTATGATATAATTACTTTCTTATAATATGATTTATATTAATTAAAATTAAATAATTTTATAAAATTACATTAAAATGTAAGAAAAATCTTGTAATTAAAAATCAATAACTTTTTAGAACTAAATTGAAACGACAGTTGATTTTTTTGAAAAGCATACCAAAATACGGGCCTTAAGGACAACCTACGACCGGAATATTCTTCATACTCATTAAACATTGATTTAAACCTTCCGAATCCTAAGTTGATAGTTGTTTAAGGTAATAACTTCTTTGTTCTATATCACAAGACAACCGGTCAAGAGTTGATTGGATAACCTGTTAAACGACTGAATTACATGGACTTGGTATGAGACCTGACACAACAGAACCTAACCCATTTGAACCATAATTAGAAGTTTTACTTATTTGTTTAATTTATTTATAATCTTTTTTAAAATTAATATTTGAAAAAATTATATTTATTATATATATTTTATAACTTTTTTCAAAATTTGCACTGAAAATTTTGGCAAATCTTATCAGTAATACAGGTTTAAAACTACACTAGATATCACAAAAAAATTAACAAAAAGAAAATTATTTTATTAAAAAAAAGAATCTTTTAAAAATTAAAATTATTTTATTAAAAAAAGAATCTTTTAAAAATTAAAATTATAGAAAGAAAGTTATAAATTGAATACAAAGTCAGTGCCGTCAATCGTTACCATTCCATTTCCACTTGTTAAAGTGTTAGTGACAGGCACAGCGAACGGACAACACCATTACTTCTGACAGGTCTTCCTGACCTACAAGAAAATGGACAACAACCAGACTTTTTTCTGTGACTCTGTAGTGTCAGCTAAGTTTAACAGTTTCCACTTTCCATCTTTTAATAATAATAGCCACGTGGGTCCTTTCATACCGTACCCATTTCAGGATATACAATTCTATTATGCAATTTTATAAAAATTTCATAATTTAGAATAAAAAATTTAAAGTTTGAAAATTTTAATCATTATTAAATTATTATAAATTTGACCAAAAATTAAATAAAAATAAAAATTTTTAAATATGATTAAAAGATGTTATCTTACTCATAAAAATTTTAAAGTTTAATTATAAAAAATTATTAATGAAATTGATTTATTTATTTTAATTTATAAAATTAAAATTAATCATTTTTAATAAATAATTATTAAAATAAATCAAACTAAAAAATTAAAAATTAAAAGATTTATAATTTTTATAATTTAAACATTCGTCATTGTTATTATGATCCCTTGTCCCAGAGCAATCAGTTCCACTTTCACAGGTGCTTTGTGCTTTTGAACTGCATTTCATTCCTGCAATCCTGCTGTTACTTCGGAAGCCAAGATCAAATCAAACCCTCAAGACACAAAACCCAACTGCTATGGTTACAGTAGACAGTTCAGCCTTCAAGTTCGTTCTGTTGATCAAGGAAAACTAACAAACTTGGAAATTGCATGGTTGAATCAGTCTATTCTTGAGTAAAAATTGCCGTATTTCCAAAATGACACGGTCCCGAAAAACAAGATCAAGTTCTCCTCGGACGTATGTACAGAAGATGGTCTGTTGACATAGGCCATGATATAGAATGTAACTTACCAACAAATTTTGGTAATGGTTCTTCAACATGAGAAGATTTTACATGGCCCAAAACACCAGTTATTCAAATCGGACTACAGTTTGAAAAGGTTCAGAATAATTCAATTACTAAAATTTATTTGTCTGCCCTCTAACATTTCAAGTACCTTCTTTCCGCAGTGAAATATATATGAAACAATCCATGGATGGATCAATTGTCTTCGGGTACAAACTAATGCCCATAAATCGATACCCAATGGCTAGACCACATTGAGACTTCAAACTCTTAAAAGTCTCATAAAGGAAGATGTTGCCAATGCTGACATCTTCTGTGGACAGGACATGTACACTCAATTTCCTGAACTGAGCTTCTCCATGGCAGAAATCAAGATAAGTTGGGAAAATGAAGTTCATAGTCTCCACATGTAAAGCTAATTCTCCAAAAGAGTTCAACATTGTCGTATAAATTGATATCCAAAGTCCACCATGCATAAGCAGATTCATGTTTTCAAACAGTTTTCTCAAGAACAATGCACCAGTTTGATTTGTCAAAAAATTGGTCAACTATAACTGCATCGTCGATGCCAGATGCCAACCTGCAGAAAATTATACTCAACAAGTAAGCAGACAAACAATCTTATGACCAAAAAAAAAAAGGAAAGATAATACGAGTATTGATCATACAGACAGAATTGCATTTGCATAAATATTAGATGAGGGGTAAAACAGACCATTTACAATCTAAAAAGACAATTGAACCACCAAAACAGAAGGGAGAAAAACCTTCAAAGCAGCTAAATCACACACAAATTTCAACCATTTATTATGTATTACCTCTCTAGTTCACCTTCGCTGAAGACATGATAATATCTATTGTAAACCACAGCACTCTTTTTGTCATCCTTTCTGGCCAGGCCATTTTCTAGAGCACAAGCAGATGCACCACTCACCTCAGCACGATGATAAGGTAAGTGCCAAGGAACAAAATATTCCTGCTGATTTTGTTTGTCTCGCTCATTATCTTCGGATTGAGAGGATAATGGAATAACATTTATCTCCTCAATTCCAGCCTCAGAATCTTTTAATCGGTCTCTTGAGATATTCTCTTCATTCTCAGGTATGCTTTCTAGTGTGATGGATGAAGGGCTTCGAACGCGAGGACTACCTGGTCCTATCCACTCCTCTACGTATTTTTTTGTAAGAGGTGTCCATTTAGTAACCAATGATTTATCCTCCTGTTCAGCAGCCCAAACAGTTATGAGTACTAAGCCACCCTTTTTGACAACTCGGACTAATTCTTCAATTGCCTTCTTTCTCCTGTACTCTGTACTTAGGTGATGCAACACTGCTATGGATATTGCAGCATCACCTAACCCAGTTCTGTAAGGAAGATCCACAGCATCTGCAACTAGAACTTCGTGCCCTCTGTCTGCACAAATTTTAATAAGTGGGTCACTTATGTCACATCCTATAAAAAAGCAATTGGGATTCAAACCCAAGTACTTTCCATTTCCACATCCTGCATCTAGGACAAGAGATCCTGAAGGCATTGAGTTCAAAAAAGTTGCCACTTTTGGCCACTTGGCAAATCTAGTGGAACTAAAATGGGGTGCAATAGCGTCATAAACACGATGCACATATTTCTTTTCTATTTCTGGGGTGGACGGCACTCTTAAGCTTGAACATGACTGTTCTTCACTCCCCTCAGATATATAGCTACAGAAACTGGATGAACTTTTAACTTTGATTTCTCTCATATTCTCGAAGATTTCAGGAGTACACTGACTGTTAATGACAAGACTGCGTAAGGTGATTGGCCACAAAGATGACGGAGTAAATCTACTTGTTCTAATAACATTAAAGACCATCACCTTCAAGCATTCATCCAACTCAGGCTTGAACCTGTAAAAATTCCAAGGAGTTAACCAACACTATATGAGATAAAATCAGAGATCGATTACAATGGGGAAAGAATGGAACAAATCACATGTCTCTACATTTTCTTACTGCCAAAGCCTCTATTGCAACATACACCCAATGACAAATGAGGGAAAGAATTAATACAGTTCAGGTGAATGGGGCATTCTAATGCAGCATAATCAACTTTCAACACATAAAAAGAATTGGAAACGGTAGCCCACATCTTTTAACAATATCCCAAGTAATTCTGAAAGATACCCGGACTAAAGGCTAAAAGAAAACAACAGAAGTTCTGCCTTGGGATGCATTATATCGGAAAAGGCTTACCTCTATTTTCATCATTTTCTCAGAGGTGGAAATCGTTAATAGGGAAAATTCAGTAATTTCAATATCAAAGAAGGAAAACTATTAGGAACCATTCCGACGGTAGAAAAACATGGTCAACAATCAATAACAGGTGATAACTGCAGTGAGATATGAAGAGCTATCAGTATCTATGCAATGATGCCCAGCAATCAACCAACTAAAGATCAAGATGTAAGCTTTTCATCAAGCACTCCAACATGGAACCCTAAACCGTACCACCCATTGCTAATTAAATTTTGAAATGCTGCACATCTGCCAAGCACCAGAATTATTACCAGCTTGACTGCTGTAATGTTTATTAACATCTATTACGGACATAACCACCCTAGTGACCAAGTAGATTATGGGACAGAAACCAACAGCCATTAGCATTTCAGTAGCTACACGTCACACATTTTCCTTCACTCAATTTGTTCGTAAACTTTCATGCCTCAAAAGCCGTAACTACACGGATTCCAGAATGATTTAAATAACTTAAAAGGAAACATATTTCAGTAACCAAAATGATTTCAGGTCAGTGTTAACGAGATTAGAGGCCCTAAAACAAAGACATTTCCGGAAACCGGTATCCATATTCAATTATTTTCGCACCCACATCTGACCCAAACGCCCAAAAGCTAGCCTACAAATTTTTATGAATCCAAAAGAAACTTCTGAGAATTAAACAACTGTGTTAAAATTTAGGCAACCCAAATACCATGATTGATTCGAACAACCAATACTAGCAGTTTCCGAGTTAGAAGCACTTACGTGATTGAACCAGATAAAGATTCTCAGAGAATCGCTGAAAAAGCTACAGTTAGGGTTTTTGGGAGGCTGTGTTTATTTAGAGAAAATGTTAACTAGGGACCAGGTTTATGACAATTGACAAGCATCTTCGGGGCGTCGACCATATAGGAACGGATAAGCAAATTAAGGGCATCCAGTATACGACGTCGGATTGGCACGTGAAATAAAGACTTTAGCCGAAATGTTTACGAAGGTTGCTACCATTTATTATGTTGACAACTCGGATTAAGGCCTTTTTTCGGTAATTAACATATTGCATTAGTTGTTAGCTGATAGCGAATTATATCAGCTAATTTAATAGCGGGTAATATCATATGTTTATTTAAATTTTAGATATTTAATTTTTAAAAAAATAAGTTTATAACTCTAATAAAAATTATAAAACATATAATAATAATAATAACAACAATAACAACTAAAAAATCTTGAACATAAATCAACCATAAATTTCGTAGATATTGATACATCTAAGCATAAAATATAACAATTCAAATGAAGTTTAACAACATAATTCAAATAAAGCAAAAAAAAGTCAACATCATTATAATAGTCTTAGAACGACGTCTAACTGCCATTAAACTAGAAGCAATATTATCATAAATAGTTGTTATCTCCCCAGTTCTTTGTTCTTTAACACCTTCTTGTGTAGAGCTAACTTCAACATTTTTAAATACATCTAGAAGTATAAATTCAAGATATTGATCGATAATGTTAAAAATCGAGTCGTCAAGTGTACTTCTTCTAATATAGCTATGCAATGTTAAAATTGCACAAATTATTCTACTTTGATCCATTAATGAATATTTAGGTATTTTCTCTAATATCTTCCATCGAGTCTTCAGAACACCGAAACCCCTCTTAATATAACTTCTTAATGATGAATGAGCTCGATTAAAAACTTTTGGAGATCTTCTTAGGTTTGCACCATAAAACTCCGATTCTTGATACATAGTCTTTGGGTAAGGTGTTAAATATCATTCTCTTTCCGGATAGCCTTTGTCAACCAAATAATATTTACCTGGGTGTCTATAGAGGCAATATAATTAGTATAAATGATGTTATAAAAAGTCCAAATCATGAACATTAAATTCTACAAATATTAAAATTACTTGTTGGTAGTTTTAGAAATTTGAGTCTCGGATTACCGATTGTATCATGTGTCGATCCCTCCTAACTTGCTAAAACGTATTTGAATAGTAAGTTAAAGTCACATGTTGTCAATACATTTGTAGTCGTTATTCCTTTCCATTCGTTATATCACATTTGATCCTCCTCTGCAACAACTATCGCTACATATGTACCATCAATATCTCCAATACAATCCTAATATAAACCAATAATCATAAGATGATGCAACAACCTTTTCTAACGAAAAATATAATGAACGGGTGGGGGGAACATATTCAATTATTATCATTAGCAATTCGTGGTAGAATCTCTTTGAATTTGGGATCTTTTAGTATATTCCTTGAAAATCCATTCATGTCACTCAAAACTTCTTTAAAAACTCTACTTATAGTTTCACCAGAATATTGAAAGTGCTCTTGTGTATCGCTATTAGGGACACCTTTACTTAGGACATAAACAAATAACCCCCCACTTTCTCAAAGATTGATATCCTATCTGAAGGTCTCAATTTATAATTGTTTTCCAAAACTATGCATGATTGATAAAATATATTTTGACTCAACTTAAATGTATTAAAACATTGTTTTTCATGACCATTCAATAATTCAATTATCCATGGTTATACTGTTAGATAGGAAGTCATGCATGGTTCTTTGTATATATGGTTCAAAAATACATACCCATATAACCTGTTACACAAGCTGTCGAATCCCAAAACTCATTCACATTGTCCAAAAATTGCTTAATTTGCAAAAGTTGCATAATTTACATAACATTATCATCCATACAAATCAACAAGTAAAGTATATTCTAAATAAACAAGACACTTATATGTCTAAATATAAAGAAACAAATAATATAACACATAATAAAATTATAGATTGCCAATAAGATAACATAATAATAAAATAAGCTAACCCATTTCATAATGTCTTAAAGCACACCACGCCAACATAAGTGCACAAATCATAAGAACAATAAACTAAACATAGTAATGCATAGAAACTATGTTTAATGTTTTTTATGCTTCTCATGCTCATACATAAACTATATGTATTCAACTATCTTTGTATCATCTGATAAACTGAAAAAAAATGGACCTTCTTTGCGAATCTTCAATCAACATAGAAGCAAAGTAAAATTCAGGAGTACCAAGCTCTAAACCAGGCAAAGTATATAGTTTCCCAAAGCATTTGTAACATCATAATGTGATGCACCAACACTAGTACTTTGTGAAGCACCAATAATCATCGTGTTCAACATTTTCATAATGGAAGTATTCATCTCCATTATTGCACTCTATCTCTCTTGAATGAATTGCATCATAGTGTCAAGCCTTTCATACATTGCTGCAGATCTTCCTACCCTTTTAGTGGAATCCATTCTTACATTCTTGTTACTTTATGAACTATTACTCTCTAAAACCCTTTTGCATCTTCTTTTGTCACTTCCTCCATCATGTGTATGCAGGGGTCGGGGTAGGTTCTCTCCACACCTCTTCTCAATCACTAGTCACATGATAATTGTTTAGACCACTAGTCTCATCCATATTCTCATGATCATCATAGCTTGATAATTGATGATAAGCATTATGACTATGAGGTGGAGAAGGAACATACACTTCCTTACTTTCTCGTTGTCCTTATTGAGGGTCAGCCACAACACAAAATGTAAATCTTCCTTTGGTCCAAACATCTAAAAAGTTGATCTAACTTACATTCAAGTTCAAGTTCTAACCCTTCCTTTTTAAATTTTTTAATATTGATGTTCTTCTATAAAAATATATAAATAACTTAAATATAAATTATTTAACTAATTATTGGGTAATAAAGTCAAGGAAGATAACTTAAAATGGGGGGAAAGGCTAACCTTAATCTTTAAAGTCCACCACTCCTCACTGGTTCCGATTGTTCCTTTGTAATAGTCTCATCCTAATCCCGTTTCTTTCCCCTTTAAATGTTTCCAAAGACCCCATCTAGCTCCATTCCAATCAAACTTATTTTTAAGTTTATTTTTATCCCATGGTAAGTTAGTCACTTTGTGAAATTCTTCCTCCACCTTCTTCCATGGTAACCTTTGACAAGTAACTCCACCATATTTTCCCGTTCTCCTTTGAATATATTGATTACAAAAAGTCACAAAAGATAAGAAGTGTTTCTTTTGGCCAACAAATCCTGCTTATATCATTTCCCTCTTGACTTTCTCCTTTGTTTCCTTTTTGGGATGGCGTCATCTAATCATACAAGATGAGAGAAGATTATATACTAATTAATCAATTTGCAATTGGTTTCACTAGTTAGTTAGTTTTACTAACTTGAATGTATGAAAGTTTTAAATACCCATCATGTCCTTTATAATAGTTTCCAATTAACCAACCTGCCTTTACTGACCCTTCTGGTAGAAAGCAACAAGGAATATGAGATAAGAGCTAGTATCTTGTCGTCTATAAGATTACTTCTTTTATCATCATACTATTACTTCTTTAATTGAATTTTTATAAAATCTTTTGAACCCCTTAACATAGTAATGAGAAGTAACACCAAATTCTATACCAAAAATTAAATATTTATTATTCTAATCACTAGTTGAACACCCAATCCAAATGTCAATGCATGGTTGCTATGCATAGTGCATAATGTATAGTACACAATGGTTATGATTACAGTGAACAACACATTATAAAAATATTAAAGATTAATACATAAGCGCTTTTTCCTTCTTTGCCTTTTATTTTTTCTTTCGATCTTCTGTAGCCACTATCAGCATCACAATCCTCCAATTTACATCAATTTTGTCCCTCTTCATTCATTATATTTCTAAAACATACCAAATAAGATAAGTCACGCTACCTAATGAAAAATGATAGCAAGCAAAGAAGAAGGAGAACAACAGGTGACAAAGAAGGGGAATAACTAAAGATGGTGATTAACAGGTGACGGAGAAGGGGATGTATTGTAATCATTTTAATTCCTTTAAACATAATAAAAATATGGGGGTGGAAAGGGAAAGGGAAAGGATAAACTTACTAGAGAAGATGTCACTGGTCGGAATCTGATGACACACCGTTGTAACATTCTTCACTCTGCATAACATTGAAATTTAGGGAGAGTTTTAAGTATCAGTGTGTTGTAACGTTCTACTCTCTACATAACATTATGTTAAACTTCTCCATTTTAAAGGTGAAAAAGAGATGATGGAGCAGTTGAGTGTAATAAATAGAGTTAAATGCAATAAGCTTTTGAAAGTAACAAACAATAAATACAAAGAGTAGATTTGAGCTCTAACTACAGTCTGCAGGAACACATCGATAAACAGAGAAATGAATGCAACTTTTTACAAGTAATAGATTGTGCTAAACAAGCGGTGTTCATAGTTTACCAACATTAATGACACCTGTAATTTACTTGGCTTGAGACTTAGTCAAGATTGCAACAAATATAGAAAACCCATGCTTGTAATTGTAAGGAATCGATTCCTTGGTAGCTTCATTGCTCCTTCATCATATCTACACTAAAAAGTGTCTTGGATACAGTAAATGTTAGAATTCTTCCAAATTTTTCTACATTGGATTGTAGATGTTCTTATTGTTGACAAATAACTTACATAACCTACAAACTGTGAACTGGATACTCTGGAGGAATGGAGAGTAAGCTTGGAGCTTTTCCAAACTTGTTAAGCACATGAGTTGAGAAGAAGGGCTGCTGGGTAGCCTTTTGGATGAATTTATACCTCTCGAGTTCTTTGATGAATTATGAATTTAGTTTGAATTATGCTATAGAAATATAGTAACAAGTGCATGTTACTGTAGCATAATTTAGTTTTAATTTTGCTACAATAACATGATTAAATTATGCTACAATAGCATGCACATTTTACTGTAGCATAATTCAAACTAAATTCAGAAGTTGTCCTAGGCTTTAAATTCTCATTGAATACTGCAAAAATGTAAGCCTTAACCACATATTTTAGCTTAAGAGGAGTACCTTTCTTCTTTGAGAGCCCCTTGCGGAGGTTATAATTGTATGTTCTCACATTTTCAGATGTTGTTGCAGCTTCATTATCATCTCCACGAGAAGCCCAAAATGTCTCTGTAACTATAAATTCCATCTTTTTGTATCCAGCATCTTCTAATGCAACATAGGCTACATCAATCTAAGCATCAAACATGTTATCATATTGCAGATCAATTTTTTCATCATAAATCCCCTGAGTTTTCTGGAATAGAGCATAGTTGATATCAATATTCTCAAGATCGCTCATGTAGGTTAGGAGAGAATAAGCATTTAAACAGAAGGAGAACCAATTTGATTAAAGTCTGCACCAATAGTCATTATGAATTTAGTTTGAATTATGCTACAATAACATGTGTGGGGTTCTTCCAACGTATCATTTCTGGGTCCAACAGAATTCATAAGTATAGGAAGCAGCCCCGTCAAATAGAGATTTTTTTTGTCGATCATCTTTCGATTGTTAATACATTATATAAGGACCACTGCTACAAATAGTACTACACCCTTGCTCGTGAAATATCGACTGCTTGCTGAATTCTATGAATTGCGTGAAAGTAGGATACTCCAAATTCGGGAGTCCAAGAGATTCTATTTCCTTTTTGTCTAAAAACTTGGCACAGATTGAAGCTAAAATTTCTTCATCTTCATGAAGATCAAATAAAAAAGAAAGGACAAAAAAGAAAATTTTGTTTTTTAACGGTTTGAGGAATGGAAACTGAACTGCCTTTTAGCTTTCCTCGAAACCAATTTTCGGTTTTTGATCCCATCTTTAAACAACTCGGAAAAACAATTAATAAATTGAAAAAGAATTTTTTGTCGATTTTGTAATGCCTTGGCAGCATGGCCGAGTGGTAAGGCAGGGGACTGCAAATCCTTTTTCCCCAGTTCAAATCCGAGTGTCGCCTGATCAACAAAACAAATAAAAGACGTGAAACACTTTATTGCCATTTTGCTGATAAAACTTGTTGAATTTGTCCCAAAAAAAAAACAGAAACCTGTGGAGGAAAAGGACTCTTGATACTTCCTTGATTTAAAATATCTGCAAGTTCTATTCTCTAAATTATTTTGCATCTTATTGTAACATAATTCAAACTAAATTCTATTACAGTAAAATGCACATGTTACTGCAGCATAATTCAAACTAAATTCATGCTTGGCTTCGTAGAACAAATTTAAAGGGCACAGGTAATAACATGGCTTCGTTCATGCATGACTTCGTTAGTTGCAGAAAAATTGCAAGTAATAATAATAACCCAAGGGTATAATTGACTTTTTTTGTATTACATTTTCAGCTGAAGAGAAAAACGTTCATATATGGAAGCTTTTTCAAAACCAGCTGATTG
Organism: Erythroxylum tenue; assembly: GCA_027568955.1. Classification (NCBI taxonomy): domain Eukaryota; kingdom Viridiplantae; phylum Streptophyta; class Magnoliopsida; order Malpighiales; family Erythroxylaceae; genus Erythroxylum; species Erythroxylum tenue. The sequence goes on along the minus strand of JAOSBM010000002.1, from coordinate 5,538,183 downwards.
GGTTCAATCAGCCAATCCCAGTCACTAGTTTCCAAATATATCT
>JAOSBM010000002.1:5510397-5529063 GCA_027568955.1 Erythroxylum tenue | reverse complement strand
AAAATCTAACCAAAATAATTAATCATTCAGAACCTCAAAAATAATTCGAAATTATGCCCAATTCATCAAGAAAATTTTTGGGATCCAACACAACTCTACAAGAGAAAGTTAATAACTCTGATCTAATGATGACAATATTGATTACCATGTTGATGGCGAGGAATTTGTAGTTAGAAGTGTGCTCAAACCAAAAAGGATGAGATAAGAGTAATGAAAAGATACATACATCATACTATACTATTTTATAGAAAATTTGAGTTTTTCTTTTTGAAGCATTTGTATTCATACATACTTCAATGGTATGTTAAATAAGTTTGGGGAGGTTAAGTTAAAAAAATAGATGCTAGTTTTTTTCTATTTAGTATCATAAATATAACGTACTTTGTCATGTTCGAAAGACATGGAGACCAATAGGGAGGAGGAGGTTTGCTAGATTATTTTAAATTAATAGGGCTTAACACTTTAGCTAATGATCACTTAATTCATGTCCTTGAACTAATAAATATTCCATTTGCTTCTCATCATTTAGACTACTATACTACCGAAGGAGGTTTAGCTTCTACTTCTATAATTTTGTAGCATGCTCGACCCAATTCTCAACCTTTAGATTGTAATGCTCATAATACCATTAATGTTACGAATTCATCAATTATATATATTACTTTGGAGTTAGATGACATTGTTGTGGAGGCTAAGAAAGGTCTAATTAATGTAGAGTATGATTCTCGCAAGTTTGCAATTAATATAAAGTATAAACTCTAAGAATCTATCAACATATTTAAGTCCGCAGCTGGTGTTATTAAATCTTCTACTGCACTTAATATGGAATCCTCATATGGTTTCAAGATTAACACTAGGAGAAAATCTAAGAGGAATAATCAAGTGTTATCCTTATAATCTCCTAAATCTTGATATGAATTTGCTATGTTGAAATGTAAAGGGATTTAACAGCCTTAATAAGTAATAACTTGTTAATGATGACTTGAAGGATTTTAACCCCTTCATATTTTATATTTTGAGAACTAAATTGAGACAAAATGGGATGAGTAAGCTAAATTTTCTTAAACACCCTTAACTAATTATTATTAATCATTGTTCTCATCATTATGGTATGATTATTATCTCTTTTGATCCTAATAAAGTGAAGGCTTTGAAGTCTATAATTGCATATCGAATCTTACACTTGACCTGGAATTAATTTAAGAAAGAAATTGTCTTCATATAAACTCTAATTAAATGGATATCAAGCTTTAATTAAGCTCAATAAATTAACTTTATTACACCTCTTATGATGTGATTTTTATATAATTTGTAGGTTTTATTTTATATTATTCCTAGTATAATTAGAATCTTGTTTTCAAAATTAGTAAATAAAACTTCATTTGGATCTTTAGTTCTCAAAAGTCTGCACTAAGTGATGTTTTTAATCTCTTATTTCATTTTATTTCTTAAGCCTTATAACCTAGCTCTAGATATATCAATTTCATTTCAAATCCTATGGCACCACTCTTACCATTTTTTCCATTTCAAAGCCCTAATATTCATTCTACTTATTTTATTTTATTTTATCTTATTTTTAAGCTCTGAAATTCATTCTAAATATTTTATTTTTAAGCCCAGAGATCCACCTTTAAGCGTTTCATTTTTATTTCAAGTTTTATGATACAACTTTAAACACTCCCCATTTTAAAGCCCTAATATTCATTCTAGGGATTCCATTTCAATTTAATTTAGTTTTAAGCCCTAAGAACTACCTATAGGCATTTCTTTTTGTCATTTCAAGTCTTATGGAACTACTCTAGGCATTTTCTTTAGATTCCAACAGCTAATATTCATTCTAGGCATTCTATTTTTAATTTATTTTTTTTTAATCCCTAAGAGGTAACTTTGGCATTTCTTTTTAATTTTAAGACCTAATATCTATTCTAGGTATTGCATTTTTATTTTCAATCCCCAACCCCTACGTAAGACTATAATTAATGTAGAGTATAAACTCTAAGAAGACTAAACCAATAGTGAAGATTGATAGGAATTAAAGGATCATAGACCTTATGGAAAACATCTACGATAAAATGTTAAGCCTTCATTGAGAAATTGATGTCTTCATGTTGTAAACTAGATGATCTCAAAATCATCCCTATGGCATACAGTGATGTAAATCAGTTAAGGGAATGTATAAAATGTAAGGTTTAATGTTAGCAAATTTTTAAACATTCTAGTCATAACTCTTCTCTCATACTTTGTTGTTAATTTAAGCTCAGTAATAGCAAATTATTCAGAAAACTAAAAATAAACAAAAAACCTTTTACACATGAAAATAACAACTCATTTAGCTTTGTCTCTCAGTATTCATAAATTCATATTCATTTCATTGAACACTTTATAGGCATAAGAAATCCATCGCTCACTATTAAGAAAAACACGGATACGTGGCATTCATCATCAACAGGACCACATTCAGACACATAATGATCCATTAATAACTGAAATAGACACAAACAACACAAATGACGTCAACCAAAAGCTTCCCTACCAAAAAGAAGAGAAAAATAAAAAACCAAGTGGAAAGGAGGAATAACTAACCATAATGGACGATTAACCGGAGACCAAGACGACGACAACAGTGGATAGAATTGAAGACCACGACGACGAGGGAAGAGGAAAAAAAATTAAAACTTTCACAGACGTTTGACAAAGGGGGAGAGGCTGTCGACGTTGGTTTAAACGTGATAAGGAGACGATGTTGTTTATGGTTAAACAAACGATGTCGCTCTTCATCCAGTTAAAACAACAACCCCGATGTCATTTGAATTTACCTACAAAATGATATTTCTATAAGCAAATTCTCGATGGAAAAATGATTTCATAGGGAATTTCCTTACAGAATAGTGTTTCCGTAGTAATTTACCTACAAAACTCTATTTACGTAGGGAAATTCCCTATGGAACTTTTACTATTCTGTCACTAACTTCTGTCGACAAAGTTCGATCTCTTCCTTTATTGGTGGATTTTTTTCCTGTCGCAAATTACGTACCTTTTTTCCCGACAACTTTACCTATGGAAAGCAATTTTCGTAGCTAATTTACTATGAAAATTTTTCCATATGTAATATTCCATTGGTAATTTGCAATTTTCTTGTAGTATTGTCATTGCATTTAGTAGTCTAATGTACACTATATTGTGTATGAACATGTATATTGAAAGGTAGTACTAAGGAGCTCAAATATCATTACTAAACCAAAAACATATATATCAAGTATAATTATGTAAAAGACATAGAAATCAAAAGATAAATGAATATGTTTTGTGAATATTTATAATACTTTTTTTTATCAATGACAATAGTTTAATGAAAAACCAAAGATTCGATCTATAAAGTTCTTATTGTAAGTTATAAGATTGTCATTGAGTATTTGACCCAATATATATTTAATTGAGAATTAAACACATTTTCTAGAATAAGTTTTAAACAAAAATTTAGTTCTAAGAATATGATAATGCTTGATTTTATTTTTAATTTTAGAATGAATATTGGAATGAGTGGTAAACATTTAGTTATATAAATAAGAAGTATGTCTGATAAATAGGAGATACCTTTCCACATATGTAATTGTCTCTTTGTATGAGTGGAGATTAGACAAGTTTTAAGCAATTTTAGGTAGATGATAAAAGAGAGTTCAAGTCTTAAAACCCTAATATTGATGTGAAGTATTCAAAGATATAAAGGGTTATTAGTAATGAAATAACTTAAAGAAATTTTATGTTTATCTAATTTGTCTGAACATGTCATATGTGAGTTCTAAAAAGATAGATTAAACAAGGGAACTCGAATTTTGTATTAGATATGACTAAACTATGATGTACATAGTATTAGAGGAAATACATATGCTATGATAAAAAGGAGTCATTACTATGATGCATGAGTCAAACTGGCGTGCATTTACTTAGTTCTAAATTCTAATTTGAAATGTTTGAATTAATGATTGCTATTTTAGAATGTTTCTAAAAAATCATGACTGGTTCAATGTTATATATAGGACATTTTAGAAAATAAATTAATTTGATTAAATGATTAAGAAAGAAGGAAGATTGTTATAAAGTTGAATTTGCATCAAGATGTTTTTAAAAGGGTCTACCTTCTACATAGAAGGAAGTAAAAATATAAAGTATTTATACAATGAGAATAACATCATGATTGATGCACTAGATGATTTAGGTATAACATACTAAATACACCTTTGAATTGATACATTAATTGAGATATCATATATTCCTAACAAATAAATGATATCATATATCCTAATAAAGATTTTAAAATTCAAATTAGTAACGAACAAATAGTTATTTTGCCATAGATATATATAAGATATTTTTTTTAATGGACAAGAGTTATGGAAAACGTTAAATAAAATGAGAAGAAAAATATAAAAGAGATTCAGCAACTATTGTTTTAACTCGTAAAAATCTAAATATTATTTATAAATAATTTAGTTTTAATATCGGCAATGCAAGTATTTATTGATTTAATTAATTGTTCTATTTTCATTTATTTTCTTATACAAGATCTAATATTCTTATTATCTTCTTAAATAAAATATATAATGGTAACTTTTGAATACTGTCGTTAGAGATAGGAAAAGCCAAAGACCGAAGAAATTTGTATAAAAAGACCAAAAGAGGGAAAGATAAATAGATTGAAAATTAACAATTATATGAAAATTGGAGAATGTTGACCGACATATAGGTTTATGGCTTTGATTAGTCCTAATCTGACCGACTTATAGGTTTATGGCTTTGATTAGTCCTAATCTTTGACAAAAATTAAAAATTGATTCATCAAATGCAATTTGTCATGATGGATTAATATACAAGTAGGAAAGCAAACAAAACGCCAGTTCTTTATTTTTCTTCCTTTTTGGCATACATCTATGCATAAAGTAAATGTAAAAACAGTAATATATAATCATTACACTATTAATACTACATATTATGTATATAATTTATTCTTATAATCTAGTCTAAGTAATACTCATTCAAATTTAATTATATTTTAAGACAATCGTATGATGGTAAACCAAATTTAAAAGTACGTTCCCATTGAGTGATATCCAATCCGAAAAAGTTTATAAAGCGAATTAAAAGATGTTTGTGAATATTTAAATTTTGTATCTTAAAGAAACAAAGAAAAGGGAATGATCGAGCCTAGTGAATGGTGATGATAAGTATGGAGGAATTCGAGTCCAATAACTTTAGAAAGAAAAGGAAAGGGGAGGGGTAATTATTCTTGTGGCAGACACAGAAGACGTCTGATAGTTGACGAGCACTCCAGAGTTTTAACTCTTAGTATTATTTCCACAGTCTAAACAGATTGCTCTGTTTTGTTCCAATGCTAAAATGACTTCTGTTATAGGACTTAGCGCACAATTCTTTCCCCTTCTGCTTTTGACTCTAGTATTAATTCCACGGTCTGGCGGCCGTCCAGGTACAAAGACGAGCACTGCAGAGTTTTATGGGGTTACGGAAGAATATTTTCAGGAAATGTAGGCTCAGCTCATGTTGAAGTTACTGAAACTTGTTGGAAATTTTGCACCTTATCACCTTCCTGGAAATCTTCTTCCATAACCTGACAAAACTATGAAGAAGTTGTTGAAAATTGTTGAATTTTAGTTTAAAGAGGGTATTTGACTTAAAATGATATATTTTTCATTAACTTTAAGTTAGGTTATTTATAGTTATTCCTAATAAATGAAACATTTTTTAATAATATAGTTAATTTAAAATTATCATCAAACACATTTTTGAAGATCGAATACAAAACTAGCTATCAAAGCTTTTAATTTTCGTCATATCACTAACTTAGACTTATAGGTATGGAAGTAATTTATTTAATATGATTTTGGAAGTATAAATATTCAACTTATAATTTAATATATCTTAAATGGAAATCATAGATTAAACAAAAATGGAGGAGACACCATGGCCCACCCCACCCCTAGCTAACCCGTAATGCTTTGCATGTGTTCAGTCAACGACATATATTCATATCCTTGTATATTATCATAACCTAGAAAAGCAACCTAAATCTCTAGGCTCGTACTTCTTCCAAATTGCTTTCAAAATTTTCCAACTTCATTTAGAGGGAAGTGACTTAGCGACATGAACGTGGCAAGAATTTTCGAAGAAATTATGGAACTTCTAGACTACAGTCATCGATAAAATAAAAAATTAAATTGTATTAAACTTCTAAATATACTCTAATAACTCTTATGGTACATATTTTTAAAATTAAAATCTTCAATAATCGCATCTCTTGGTGATTATGAATCGTTGTATTTCACTAGGCAGTTAAATGGAAGACAAGATCTTCTGTCCAGTTTTATGGTGTCTTATTCTGTCCAATAAATCTCAACCATTCATTTATGCGGATCCCACGTTTATTTTTGCGGGACCCATGCGGAGCTCACATAAATAAATGGCTGAGATTCATTAGACAGAATAAGACACCATGAAATTAGACAGAAGATCTGGACTCGTTAAATGGTATGTCGATAGTGTAGCAACTAAGATAAGTGCAATATTGTTTAGATAGATGATACACAACAGTTAGTTTCTTAATATTTATAACCATAAATATTATATTGCCGAAGAAAAATGAATGAGCTTTTGCATAGAAAGTTATGATGCATCTTATCTCTTTTATTTATAGTTCTCAATTTTATGTTTATTATGTTCATATACATGAAGTATCCAAATTTAGCAATGAAAATTAAGTATATAATTCCACGTACATCTCTGTATTATTTTAGGGAAACTATGGCTACCTACCATTCAAAGTCGTGGAAATTCTACGTTTGACTTAATGCACCAATTATTGCCAACGGAAATGCGAAAAGCATCCCATATTGTCAATGGTAGCAATAGTTTAATTAAGTCTTAAGCAGAAAACTAGTTCTTATATTCACCGAATCACCGGCGTCTACACCCACCTGATTTCCAAGCACAAACAACGAGTTCCACCATCTAGGAAATTTCTGTTATCATCCACGTGGTTCATCCTCCCACTCTTCATAATCTTCCAGGGGACGCAGTGGTCCTTTCATTGCCATGCTATACTTAAAAGTCAATTGCTGGTTGATGTCTATCCAACCAACATGGCTGCTTCAAGCTTTATGATTTGCTGAAATAGTCTTCACATCGGAGTCGCACCAGGGCTAAATTAAAACAACAATTTGTAAGGAGTTGGCTAATAGTTTCTTGAGACATAATAAATTGATTCGGTATGAGACTCCAAAAGACCCAGTGTTCAGAAAAAAGGGGGAAGAGGTTGTTATGTTCGCGAGGTCTTTGAAAAATGTATTTGAGATAAGGAATATTCGTGGTTTTTTTAATGTATTTATTGTTTCACTTGAAGCATGTATATTACCACATATATTTCGTATTTTAGGAAAAAGATGGCTGAATATTTATAGCTGCTCGAAGAAGCAATTTACGTATTACTGCAACGTCGTATTCGTGCCCTTGCGTATCTAGTGCAGCTTCTGCGTATTTTCAATGTTCATAATCTTCCAAGGAAACCTCATGGCCCTTTCATTGCGTCCCAGCTTATACATCCTGGTGTGTGTATATATATAGAGCCACTAGTGTATCACCTGAAGCATATTACCTCAAATCTTTCACACTTTACCTAAATATCATTGATAATATATAGCTATTCCCAGAAGCAATTTGCATTACTGCAACATGATGTCGTACTCGTGCACTTGCGTGTCTAATGCAGTTCTACCATCACTACTTCAGGGAATAAAACGGAAGAGAGCAGGTAAGTTCATCTGAACTTTTTCAATATAACAGTCTCATTATATGGAGATCTCACGGACATGCCACTGCAAATGTATGATCACAGGTCAGTGCAAGCTTATCTCACGCAATGCGAACATGGAGAACCTTGGAAATGAGTATTTGTTTCCTGAGGTAATTGTATATCCATTCTTCCATTGAACAGCAGTTGATGAGAGCTATTATTTTGCACTTGGCGATTGAACTGTGCTTCATTCACGTTGATTTCTATTATTCAGGCTCTGCTGTTTTCAAATTAAAATTTTCATTTGCTTCTCGTCGACTTACATATAACGCTTCTTGATATAGATATTCAAATGGGAGGCAGAACACATTCAAAAGAATCCCAAAGCACAGTTGATAAGACTTGGTGTAGGTGACACCACTCATCCTATACCCGAGATCATAACATCGGCTATGGCTGAGGTTACTACCTGCTGATCTCCATTATATCATTAAACACTAAATCATTAAAACTAAAACATGCATCTGATATTAGTGCTAATTAATTAGTCTTTTATAAGCTTATTACGAAAGAAGACTTTGGATCTTTATACTTTCCTCAGTTGTAGTTTTGATTTTTTCTAATTTTCATAACTTAGCAATTTATTTTTTATTTTTTCCTCAATCAAATAAAATATATATGATTTAATTATTTAATATTAATTATTGATAAAAATTATGATTAATATAATACAATTATTCAATTTAATTTGAATTTTATAACTAGTCTAAAATTTAAAATCAGATAAAATTATTTCTAAAGTTGATAATTATTTAATAAATTTATTCTTAATTTAAAATATTTGAATCTTATATATTTTGAAATATTTATTTATGAAATAATTATTAAGTATAAAATATTTAATTATAAATAATAACTTTTGTTTCAATAATTTTAATACATATTAAAAATAAATATTAGTTTATAAATAAAAATTTACAAACTTTTTTCTTATTTATATTTATTTCAATAAATATATACTATTTCATTCATATTATGATAAATATTATAAATTAAATTAAAATTAAAATTATTCTCTTAAAATTTAAATTATATCTTAACTTTTAAATATTGTAATTAATAAAAGTGTAATTATATTAACAATAATAACAAGCCATTAATAATTAAACATATTTTTATTTTATTTGAAAAGGAATAGAAAGCAAAATTAAGAAATATAAATAAAAATTATAAAAGAAAAATAAAAATAGAATCAAATCTCTCCTTAACCTGTAATGCCTGTTTAATTAATAACTCGGAACAAAAATATAACAGCCAAGAATGAAAGAAAAGCCTAATTAGGGTAGGAACTTGATGTAATAAAACCTTGGTAAATTAGCTATATTGTTTTTTTTCCCAGTTAAATTCCAAATACTCTGCCTACACATTTAATTTCATTTTTCTCAGAGAGAAAATTTAACTTATAAATTATTTTCTAATTTATAACAGTCAATTAACTAATAATAATATTTAATATTAGTTCAATTTCAAAATGAGTAATTAAATACATACTGCTTGAAGAGGTTCTTTGTAATTCTATACCAAGATCAAATTTTGGATCCTGATGTTTATCTATTACACAATTATTTTGCAGCAATGTTATGCTTTATCGACTACTCAAGGTTATAAAGGTTACGGAGCTGAGCAAGGAAGCATGGTATGCATCTCTTGACACTCTTTTGGTCTTTGATTTCAGTGTATTACTTTCATAAACAAGAGGAGCGCCAAGGCAAAAAATCAAACCATAAGAATTTTAATTAACAGGAACTGAGAATTGCCATAGCAGAGAAATTTTACAGAGATGTGGGTATAAAAGGAGAAGAAATCTTCGTATCAGATGGGGCACAGTGTGATATTTCTCGCTTTCAGGTAAAGTTGTAAAGAATTAATTGCACTATTTTGTAAGTTTTGGTAATTATTATTATCAAATAAAAAAATTATTTTTAATTTTATTAAGTACTAAAATCTAGGTAAATGTTACCTTTTTCAAGTTATAATGTTCAATGAAATTTTTAACATAAATTGGACCGAAAAGCTCTAACTCTGAGGACCTATCTATAAATGGCAGATCCTGATGGGGTCTAATGCGACAGTGGCAGTGCAGGACCCCACCTTTCCGGTAATGTTACGATTTAGCCATTAACGAATCCAATCATGTTTCTAATTCATTAGTAATAAAATATTTTTGAGATGCACTTGGATAATTATCATATTCTTATTGTGACAGGCTTACATAGATTCCAGTGTCATTGTTGGGCAATCTGGCAAGATTGTAAAGGAGACTGGGAAGTATGAGAACATTGTGTACATGAACTGTGGTCCAGAGAACAAGTTTTTTCCTGACTTATCTAATACTCCAAGAACAGATATCATCTTCTTTTGCTCTCCCAATAATCCTACGGGTCATGCGGCTTCCCGACAACATTTGAAGCAACTGGTAGATTTTGCCAGGGAAAATAGGTCCATTATAGTTTTCGATGCTGCATATGCTGCCTACATAACAGATGATAGCCCCAAAACAATCTTTGAAATTCCTGGAGCCAAAGAGGTCTTTCGACTGATCGTTATTATTTAAGTTCGGATAATTAAATATTGTTCGTGAAAATAATTTGGAGTTTTGAATTTGGTATCTATAGGTTGCCATTGAAATAGGTTCATTTTCCAAATTTGCTGGATTCACTGGAGTTCGTTTAGGCTGGACGGTGATCCCTGAAGAGCTGTTGTACTCCAACGGATTTCCTCTGATAAAAGATTTTAATCGCATTGTATGTACCTGTTTCAATGGGCCTTCGAGTATTTCTCAGGCTGGAGGTTTGGCTTGTCTTTCTGAGCAAGGTTTTCAGGTAACAGCTGCTATTATAATAGGAGCTTCTTTTAGTGAAGATTAATTAATAGATCCTTTCAATACTTTTTACTAGGCTTTGAACAAGGTGGTCGACTACTACAAGAAGAATACCATATTACTGGTCGATGCACTTGAATCACTTGAATTACAAGTTTATGGTGGCAAGAATGCGCCCTACATATGGGTACACTTTCCAGGGTCGAGTTCTTGTGATGTGTTCAATCAAATTCTTGAGAGAGCTCATATAGTAACTGTACCAGGTAGAGGATTTGGTCCTGGTGGTGAAGGTTACATCAGGATAAGTGGGTTTGGGCGCAGAGAGTGTATATTAGAAGCATCAACGAGGCTGAAGAAATATCTCAAATGATGATAAGTTCTCCGAGATATCGATAGTTGATTGGAAATGTGCATCTCATTGTGTGCATGCCAGTAAGAATGCGACAAGAGGAAAATGGGGTTGTTTTCAGTTTGCGTGGTCACCAAGCCAATTATATAAATATGACCTTCCCCGAAACGATACTACACCACTTGCCACTAAATTCCCCTGTTTCTTTCCTGTCTAGGCAACTCTTGTTTGGATAGTTTGGAATAATCAACCTCCTCCTCACTTTAGTTCGAAGAAAAGACCACGTTCTACTTAGAAATAAAGATTAAAAAAATGCTTTTCCTTTCGTCTTAATAAGATTCTGATGCTCATTAAATAATTATAAGAAAACAACCTTTCATTTCAATACTTGTTAATTAATGTAACTTATCATTTTTTTTCTTTTTTTTTTCTGTGACTGGTGGAGTATTGTCAAGTAGGTTATGGTATTCCTAAAATTCTATTATAGGTTTTTAAAATATAAATTATATATGAAAATAATAAAATATATTATTTAATACATATTTCAAAGATTATATCTGCGGGTTTATTAATATTAAAAATATAAAATTATATTATAAGTTTTATAAAATTATGGAAAGATATTCCACAAAAAGTTGCCATCCACAAGTAGGTAAGGGTAGATTGCTTTCCACTAGTCACTGCATGGCTATAAAATGGACCATATTCAAGCCCTCGTAAGCCGTAGCAGTGCAAACTTACCAAGTACCCAAACCTATAGTACTTGCGACAAGTTCGATAAACAAATTTGAAGCCATGTCAACTCCTGGATATAGCTTCGCTGAAGTGCAGGTGTTGAAGAAGCAACAAAAGGAGAAACTGAAGAAAATGGAAGAAGAAAAGGCCAAGATAGAGGGAGTTGAAGTGAAGCAGCAAACTGATGGTTGTGTCTCACAGATGGTTCATAAAGTTCATCCTGAGAGAGCAGCTATTTCGAAGGATGATGATGCAAAAACAGCAGGAAAAGCTATCGTAAAGAATTAAGGAAATATATATGAACCGAAGGTATAGAATACCCTTCTATAAATAAATTGGAGTGCTTAACTTGATGTCACTTCCATTTCACTCTAGTACTGTTGATGATGTATTAGTATATATAGATTAGCCTGGAAATGTGCGACAGGCTTCTTGTTTCTTCATCTTCTCCTTCTTAACTTCAGTGCAATTACAAGTACGTGCAACAGCAAGATTCCATCCAAGATGCTCGCACTCTACTATTATTCCCTTTTATTGGAGTTACAGATCGTCTTCCATTCCGAGCTACAAGGCTTGCATACATGTAGTTGGAAAAATCATTAATATATATGAATACTTATCGACCTCCCTCAATTAGAGATTAAAAGAAAAATCCACCTAATCCAAAATTAACCGATAAATCTGTTTTGATTAGGATCAAATTTGATAATTTTTAAAATCTAACTAAATTAACTGATGAATTCATTTTAATTGAGATCAAATTTGATTAGTTTTTAATTCAATTTATTATAAAAATGAGTTTAATCCAACCAAAAATTAATAAATTAAATTATAGTTAATTAAATTCAATTTAACTCAAAATTAATAAGTTAAATTTAAATTAGACTGAATTCAAATTTAAGTTAGATCTTGACTTTTATTAGGCTGGTTGTTAACTCTATTTGCTCCCGCAATTGCACTTAATTCCACAATGATTATAATGATGATAGATTTAATTTAAAATATGTTTGGAAACAAAAAAATCACTAAATTCTACAATAAAATCCATTTGGAAGAAGCTGGATATTTTCAATTTAATTTCTTCATTCTTCTAATACACATTTATGAAAAAGGTTCTTCCACTTATGATCTATTACTAAAGTGCTGGTGTAGTGGTTGATTTCTACTATTTAAAAACATAATGAGTATTGAAAAAATAAAAAAAGCAATAATGAATATTGTAAAAGTTTGAAATCAATATTAGGCTGTATGAAAAATAAAATTCAAAAGAAGCTGAAATATTCGATTAATTATAAAAATTCAGACACAAAATCTGCGTATAAAATATGTTTGATAGGCTTTGTACTCGACTTGGACCCAAATATTTTTGAACCTAGCCTTGATTCATATGATGTTAGGCCGTTGCTACCCCTGTAACAAGCCCATGACAAAAGGGTGATTAGAAACTAAAAGAAACGCACATAGCTTTCCGACAGTCAAGTCTACATATAATTAAAAACGTGCTACAATGTTTCTGCGCTTTATTAGGAGTAACAACCTATTTAATTCAATGGTTGAAGTATTCCAGCCTTCTTGGACCCTTTTACACCATTTCCTATATTCTTGACCTTTTCCTCTTCTCTATTCTTGACCGTCCAAGCCATAACTAATATCTGAAGTTGCACGTATACTTTCCCTTGTCAGCTCAATAGCATAGGTTCCTATTAAATTCGCTTCCATGACATCAAGTCACATCCCTCAGTCTTGGCCTTCAAGAAACTGTGAAAGTGGTCCCCAATCGCATGTCTAGGCAACTTCGCTTCTACTCCTACCACTACATTCAGGACCAAATCTTCTGTTCAGTTTTATAGTGTCTTATTGTGTCCAGTAAATCTCAGCCATTCATTTATGCAGGTCTCGCGTTTATTTACGTGAGACCCACGTGAGACCCGCATAAATAAATAGTTGAGATTTACTGGACACAATAAGACACCATAAAACTGGACAGAAGAATTGGACTCCTACATTCACGTTCCACCAACACCTCCACCTCCTTGCTTACGTAACCTGGGCCGCCAACGTTGAAACCGACATTCTTTCCCCACATTTGCTTTCGTAATCCACCCTCAAAATTACTAAAGAAATAACACACCACCACATTAGTTTTTGGAATAGAGGCAGCGATCAAGAATTGACCAGAAATAATTTGGCCCACCCAATTCACTGTGGTGATTAGCTTGATCATCAAGCAAACGCCGCCCAAGCAATGTCAGCATTTGCATACGGACTTTCCACACAACACAAGCCTATATAAATGACGCAACTCCTAGTGCTTTTCCTCATCAAACTCTTATTTTGCAATACTTGTTCTCGATTGGAGTACTAACTACGCATTCCAATCTTATAGTGTCTCTCTTGGTTCTGATCCACTAAGCTTTTTGGTTATGGCAAGCGGGTTTGGAGGGGCTAGTCTCGCGGAAGCATATGTGATGCGAAAGATATACAAAGAGAAGATGCAGAAGAGTATGACGATGGGGACCGAGCGAAAAGAGAGTACTGGTCAGGGTGGCAATGGAGAGCAAGGGAACAAATCTGGTGGGTGTTTCTTCTGGACGTCGACGAAGAGTCGTCCGGCTAAAGTTTCCTCGGTGGATTGTGATTCGCAGCTAAAAGAAAATTGGAGTTCTAAAAGTTAGCTCGCCACGAAGAAGAAGAAGAAGAAGAAAGAAGAAAATTGCTACAGTGCACTGTTAGCTGTTTTATGTGACTTACTTTTAGATTTATTTTAATGAGTGAAGTCTGAACTCTGAATTTATTAATTTTACTTATGTAATTTGTCGTTCCGTTGTAAATAAAAAATAAAAGAAAAAATTCGAACTCCGTGTTTTTTTTTGTTTATGCAATAATTTGTTGTAAATTTAATATTTCTCACGTAAATTCTGAATAAATTTAATAATTTATAAGACTCTTATTCTTTACAATTAGGTTATTTTCGTTACTCAAACTATAACTTTTTAATTATAAAAAAATAATCTTATCGTATTGCTATAATTAAGAACCGGGTTCATAAATTGCTATTAATTGAATATCGTAATTGAACATTTTAGGATTGAATCAAAACATGAAAATAAGAGAGACAACTTTTTGACAGATATTCAAGCTTTTTGTTTCTGAAACCTCATCAAGTTCCAGGAATATGTAGCTTCTGCAACGTCGAATATCCATCCAAGGAATAGTTAGAGAAATTGCAGCGCTTCCTCTATATATGTCAGCCTGCAAGAGCTTCTGGAGAACAATTGTCCGTCAATCATCAAAGCGAGCGATCTAACCATGTGTTTTTTTTATGAATATAACGTTCTCTTTTAAGAGTTGTCATATTGGTTGCTGCGCTATACTTTGATGGCCTCATATCCATGCCATCTGCTAACCTTAATTTAAGCTCCACTAAATTGCCACTTCTTGTTTTGCATTGTTCATGTGTGCTAACCTTATCTGAAAATATGTTTTTAGTAAATTTTGAACTTTAGGTTGAATTTGGTAGGTATTATTTGAGTAGAATTGTACCGTTTAGAGTTTACATAATCATGTGTTGTTACAAACTTAGTTTATTGTAGCTATTATTATCATTATTTAATAGTGGGATTAGTTGCTCTTGGCTCTTAAGGAGGTAAGCGTACCCATTTAATTGAACCTCTTTAAAAATATTTTTATGTGCGTGTTTGTTTGTTTATATATGTATATGGTTACAGTTATTTGTGTTCCTAATGTACTATAATATAATACCGGGTGGGGTCTTAGCTAGTGTATATCCTCTCATGAGAATAGAGTATGATATAGATGTAACTAAAAGAAGTATATATAAAAGTAAATGTTCCAACGAAGAATGCTAGAACTACCAGATATTTTCTTAATCATAAAGGATGTCTGCTCAATTAAAAGGAAATTATGTATGAGTTTTACAAAATTATTATGAAGGCAATGCACCACTATTGCTTAACATGTCCACTTCCAGAAGCATACGAGAGTAGAATTGAAGATCCCAATCCAATCATTTATCCAAAGCTAGAATGAGGCCTACCTATTCATCAACCATAAGAAGTAGTTCCACCAAAATTCTATTCTTGCTGCATACTATTACTTAATAAAAGGTATTGGAGCATATTTGAGGCAATAATAACTTTAGTTGTAAAGTTTGAAGTGGAAAAGTTCAATAAAATTGAGAATTTTGGATTATGGCGACTAAGAGTGAGGGATTTATTAGTGTATCAAGGCATGCTAAAAGTGGCGATGGTAAAAGGGCCAGGGCCAGGGCCAGGGCCCGGACGAAGTCAAGGGGCCAGGCTCAGGTTGGTCGGAACTAAAAATGAAGTCATTTTGTTTTTTAAAAAAATAAAAAAATTTAAGCTTGACAGCCCAAGCCTACCTCAGGCCTCCTTCAGCCCAAGCAACCCTAGGCCTGGGCTCAAAATGATAGGGCTTAGGTCGAGCCTGGGCCTGGGAGTGCTATGGGAGAATAAATTGGAAAACATAGATGAGCTCGACTAGAAAGAATTATAGGCATGAATAGTTGGAATCGTACAATTTTATTTGACAAACAAAGTCATGTACCATATCATGGAGATTGCATCTCCTATAGAGATATGGAAGAAGTTGAAGAGGATAAATATAGTTTATCTCACAATTAAGTTGTTATTTGGAGAGAGACAATATAAGTTAAAGATAAGGGGGGTATATCCGAAACAACATATCAATACGTTTAATTAAAAAGTCCACAACCTGTTAAGAATTAATGTGACTATTGTGGACAAAGAAAAAACAATAACTCTGCTATATCTAACAATAATTATGATCATCTAGTGACCATACTCACATTGTGTAAGGGAACACTTGATGTACATGACATAACTACTGCATATTTGGCTTATAACTAACAGTGATAAAATACTAGTTAAAGCTCTCAACTTTTAAGGGAAACCAAGATCAAAAGAGGAAACAAAACAATTATGGCTCATCCAAAAGGAATTCTAAATCTAAATTCAAGGTTATAAATCCATTATAGGTTATAAGTGCGATCAAACTGGACATATCAGAAGAGACTATTCAAACAAGAAGTAGAATATATACTAATATTGTGTAGAATATGAATTAGATTACAGCAACTTGCTTTACATTTTAACCAACTAATTCAAAACTTATGGACTTTGGATATAGGATGCTCACATTATATGACACCGAATAATGATTGGTCTAATTCATACATGTTAGGTAACTTTGAAATTATCCACTGGCAGATGATTAAGTTTGTGAAATCATGAAAGCATGTCAGATAAGGATTAAGATGTTTAATGGTGTTGTTAGGACCTTGTGTGATGTTTGGTATGTATCAAATTTAAGGAAGAACTTGATATCTTTAAGCACCTTGCATGCGAATAATTATAATACAAAATCGATAAAGATAGAATTAAGGTGGTAAAAGTGTGACAAATGTGATGAAAGGGCCAAGACTGATAGAAAACATCTATAGACTAGTAGGGAGCACAACTGTAGGTGGAGTGCTTAGTGAAGTCAAGTCAGATAATGACAATACTACATAATGAACCATATTGGTAGGTCATTTTAATGATTAAGAATGATAAAACTTTATAAGAGGAGCTCACTGAAGGGTGTCAAACATTGTAAGTTAAATTTCTATAGGGTTTATGCGTTTGGTAAATAGTTTAACCTGACATTCAAGATAGATAAGTTCAAAACTAAATGAATTATAAATTATATGTATATTGATATGTAGGGTCTTACTTGATAGTTATCATTAGGTGAACCATATTATTTTGTGACATTCATTAATGATAATAGGAGAGAATAGGTATACTTTATAAAGTACAAACCCAGTCTTTGCAAATTTCGAAGAGTGGAAGGCTGATATAAAGAATCAAATATATAGAAAAATCAAGTACTTGAAATTAAACAATGGTACTGAATTCATAAACTTACAATTCTAGAAATTATGTAAGGAGTATAAGATTAAGAGATATTACATAATATAAAAAAAAAACACAGTAAAATGATGTCTAGGAGGGGATGAATAGATCTATAACTAAAAATTCAATTGTTTAAGGTTGAACACAAGGTTATCTACTTATCTAAATTTTTTGGGGCCAAAGCAATAAGCATCATGTGTTACCTCATTTATAGCTCACCACAGGCATTGTTGGATCCCATTTTCGGAATCCAACTCTTGACAAAATACCGTCATACTTATGAGCGTGGATCCTCGAATCATACACGTGAGCGTATCACTGCTTGTCATACTCTCTAATCTCCACTCATTTTAATCATTTCTTACAACAAATTCTCATTCTGCACAATTTCCTATCTTTCTTTTTCCATAACACATCTCACTTATATCTATGTATGAAATAACAGTTCACAATCAAAATAATCATATCAAATTGATAATTTTCTCAAGTATACCGAATTTCAATTCAACCTTATCCATATGCCAGACTATATTTTCGCTCAAGTCATCCATACATGATTCATACATAATTCACTAACATCATAAGAATAGAATTTACATCTAATGACATCCCAAACCACAATACAACCATAATCCAAAATCTCAAAAATACAAAAGTTACATGAACTAATAATCCTTGAAATGTGACTAAGCCTTGAATTCCAAAAATGTAACTCGAAAATACAAAATATGCCGATTCGGAGTGATGCCAAAACTCTTGACCTACTCGATCTCTTGATCATCACCTGATTGGGGGAGGAGAAAGGGGGTGAGCTATAAAGCTCGTGGGAACGAGTTTATAATCGAGAAACAAGCAAAAATCCTTTTCAAAACTCATTTCCATTGAACATTTTCATAACCATAGTAATTCCACATTTAAAAATCATAAAACGCTTATTTCATGC
>JAOSBM010000002.1:5438337-5453420 GCA_027568955.1 Erythroxylum tenue | reverse complement strand
GCCTTGGTTTACAAGATTAGCTTAAATTACAACAACATTTCAAAAGTGGAGTGATGCCTTGGCCCTTGACTACTCAAATCTCTTGCTCATCACCAGCTTATGGGGAGAAAAGTGGGGGGGGGGAGCTTAAAGCTCATGGGTAGCAATTTTATAATCAGTAACGAGCAAAATCATTGCAATAATTATTTTCATTGTAAAAAACTCACATTAAT
The DNA here is from genome assembly GCA_027568955.1 of Erythroxylum tenue. Lineage (NCBI taxonomy): Eukaryota > Viridiplantae > Streptophyta > Magnoliopsida > Malpighiales > Erythroxylaceae > Erythroxylum > Erythroxylum tenue. The sequence goes on along the minus strand of JAOSBM010000002.1, from coordinate 5,453,208 downwards.
GCATAACATGTGTACATCACTATTTTCAACATATCATGAACACATAAGCATATCAAATTGGTTCGGGTGGATCCAAAATAGAACGTACTACGCATTTTCACATAATGTTCTTGCGTAGTCGTGAACTTATGGGAGTCCATAAAGGAGCTCCATGCCATTAGCGGGCAGGCGGGAGAAGCCTTTTTGTCAAAGTGCACTTGACTTAACTTAAGGGACCACCATAAACCCACATAACATGTATTTTATGACTTGTAAAACATGATGCCCATAGAGGCATATTTCGAAAACTTGTTTTCTTAGGCTTGATACCTTTTTAAAAATCATTTTCATAATACACAAATATGCAGCACATTTTCAAAACACTCAAGAACAGTACATGCACATTTAAAAGTAGTTGAAACTCATTTATTTCCACTTCTTGAAAGAGTCATTAATGGCTTATTACTAAATCATAAAAATGTGACCCACCTTAGTTTCCTTGCTTAAAAAGCTGCTCAAATGTGCCTCTTCTCTTACTCCTCTTGCCTTTCTTGATTTTCTTCAACATTTACAAAAATCCCAAATCAATAAACATTCAAATTGAAAAATCCAAAGAACCAAATGCATGAAATTGATCCTGGAATCCTTATACCCATACTTTTCCTAAGCTCTTTGAACCAAAACCCTTTTAAAACTCCAAAAGATTAAAATCAACTTACCTTAAATTCTCACCAAACACTGATTTTCTTAGCTCTAATGGAAGCTCTAAACTTCCTCTTCCTTTTTCCCTTCTTGGTCACTCTCAAAAACCCTCTTGAAGGTTACAAAAAAATCAAAACCTAGCTTGCTCTTCTTTCTTTCTCTAAACTCACGAAACTCTCTCCCTTCTTTCTTCAATTTCATTTTCTCTCTCTTCCAAATGCAAGACACCCCTTTTTCTTCTCTTTTACACCATTAATGATTGCATAAAGCCCCTTTTGCCCTCACTTTAATGCTTTATGGTTTTTAAACTTAAGTGTCTTGCCAAAATTGACCTTACACTCTCCCACTACTTTAATAGTTCAAAGCCCTTAGCCCATGTCATATTATCTTTTCCACATTAACATGCTAATTAAACTCCAAACAAAAATAAATAATCTATCAAGACCTCAAAATTAATTTAAATCATGCTTATTCAATAAGGAAAGAATTCGGGGGCCAACATTGATTCACAAACATTTTCAATCAACACAATACAATCAATAGGATTTCAATAGCCAATTGGGGCCCAATATAAATACAAAACTTTTTAGTCATAATGTCTTTACATTTCAAAAACCATTTTCATACACATTAGACAACACTTGAGATTACACTTCTCATTACAATATAACGAAATACATATGCAAGTGCGGACTGATCCCGACCCGAAACTCTTACTTGAAGCCTTTCTGGAGACCTTTAGAAAACTTGAAAAGCCACATTGCAATTTTGATGAGTTTTGCGAACTCAGTTGAGTAACCATCCTTGATGGTTCACTCATGTAACAAATACAGTCCTCACATAATCACACAGTTCAGAGAGTCAATCATTTTATTACAACTTTACAAATTATTCAATGAATTCCAAGTACTCACATTAAAATGGCATAATATGTAATCGTTACAAATCACATTAGATATTTATCAACGCAAATGCACATGAGACTCCATATTCGTTACTAATGTTGTGACCAAGTGCCTTTCACATACAGAACAGATACTGGCCTAATGGGCTCAGTCAGAACAGAAATCACGAAGCGAAGCTCTACGTGCATAATAGAAATCAAAGAGTAAAGCTCTACGTGAAAGCGCTTCATACTGGCAACTCAAGTCACAACGCCTTTATCTGAGCATGCATTTTATGATATGCATCAAATACAGAATATGCCTTCTGCAACAGACACATATGATGCACAGTTAGAATTTCATAGTCATCGGATCTAAATCTGGCATTCAACTATTCAATTAAGAATCAGAACATTCAAATAGGCAGTCTCATTCATATACAAGTAGCACTTCTAATATTGTTTGCATGCTTCAAACGCCTAGGACATATATTTTTCGGAGTTGAATACACAATCAGTTATTGCGGTTCAATAATATATCAATACAACTCGGTAACATACAAAAAAAAAATAAAGTGAGACCACCTTAGGTTACTCACAGTACACTCCAGATTAGCATTTGCTTCCAAATTCTGGAAACGCTTGTATGTGGACCTTTTAACCTGCACAACCCATTTATGCAAGACACACGTTGCACACAGATTAATAATTGCACACTTATAAGCATTTCTTTATGCACAATTGTGTTTATGAATTATATACAATGCATGCTCGATGACAATCCTGGGTACTTCACCAATTTCATAACTTAATCACTCATCATTTCTTTGAATGATACACTCAATCCTTTGGAAATTTCATATCAATAACTCATCCACTAATTTTTCAATACATACCCGTATGTGTTTGTGGAGAGGAAACAGAGTCTCTATATATGTATATGAATATATGTGTATCACTATCAATTATCTGTTTAACTCATAATATCTCCTCTTCATTACTATTTCATTTCAATTCAACAAATCCAAAGAAAATCATCATGTACGGCACACTAAATCTCCTCACTCATTTTTTGAAAAATAAGAATATCACTGTTCTTAACCATTTGGCAGTGAACTAACGATGCATGCTTCATTTCACGCAAAAAAATACATAATCATAACAAACTTACTTGTTTAAAGCTCCAATCTCTGCAAAATTACATAACCCTAATCCCTCATGCACCCATGTACATCAACTTGAAAGTTGACAGGGAGGTTCGGTTTTTCTTCGGATAAAAGAAAGAAATATCAAAGTGGAAGTGATGAAAAATAAAGAACCCATTAAATCACTGAAACACAAGTCCTAACCCATTAAATCACTTCCAGATTTTTCCATAAAACATCATTTCGGGTCAACTTTGCACGTTTTTTCTGACCTCGATACTGAAGTTATTTCGCAACATTTTCTTCTAGAAACATGTTCCCCTATGTCTTATGTCTCCATTGACACCAAAATCATTCAATTTGGTTTAGTCATTCAATTTGGTTCAGTGATTTGAAAGATATACTTCAAATATTTTCGGACTACTCTTGTCCAAAACAATATACTATGCACAACTTTCATCCAGAAGTTGAACATCTTAGAAACTGAATCACAATTCGACTTATTCAGATGACTTATAGTCCTATGTCTCTAGTTTACTCCAAATATAAAAAAAATCTCATTTGGAATCCTATAGATCCAGATATAATCAAAACACTGAAGTATATTTAGTAAGATAATCCTATTTCACTATTCCAATAGATCCCACACTTCATTTGATCAACCTTTTTCAATTCGATGAAGAATGCTACCCATCTTTTTGGAGAGGTAGAAAAATGTCTTATGAATCCAATGGTTCAAGTTTCACTCCAATTGGAGGTCGGATGACAAGGTTAAGGCTGAAAGAATCAAACAAGGTTAAGGCTGAAAGAATCAAACAAGGTTTGGTCCCCAATCATATTGAACCTATTCGGGACAAATGACATAACTTGCTCTAAAGTTATCAGATCAAGGTCATTGTTAGAGGTTCGAAAGAGGACTTCAATATATACAACTTCCATGAAGACCTTGAAAACAAATTCTATCATCTGAAGGGTCAAAAATGGACCAGACGATACAAGATGAACAGTACACAGAAGCTGTTTTACGATTGGCTTAACTCTCTCTAGAGATATCGGATCAAGTAGTTCTTTTGATGGTTACAAAGGGGACTTCAATATCTAGAACATTCATGAAGACCTTGAAGATAAATTCTATCATCTAGAGTGTCAAATTTGGATCAGACGATACAAAATGAATAGTACACAGAATAAGCAGAAGGTCAATTATAGAGGAAACAGAAAGCAGACGAAACAGAAAGCAGACGAAGCAGAAAGGCAGACGAAGCAAAAAGCAGACGAATGGCCAAAAGTAGACGAATGGCCAAAAGTAGACGAATGAGCAAAAGCAGACGAATGCAAGAAGCAGACGAATGGACAAAAACAGACGAATGCAAAGAACAGACGAAGCAAAATCTTAAGATGAAATGATGTCATTACAGAAGAAGCGCCTTTACATATGATACAACTTTACAGAAGAATCATCCTTACAAACGATACGGCTTTACAGACGATGTGACATCATCATAGACGATACAAGTTTACAGACGAATCATCCTTACAGATGATACGTCTTCACAGACGATATGACGTCATCACAGACGATATGATGTCATCACAAACGAAGCGTCTTTACAAAAGATACAACTTTACAAACGAATCATCCTTACAGACGATATTTCTGTGCTCCTGAGCATCGCCCTTATAAGGACTATAACTTTATACTACACTATCCAAAAATTTCATACTATATATATTCTCAGTAAACTTCTCCAATGTATTTTCCTTCACTAAATCCAACACTTAAATTTTTATTTCTAGTTTTTCTACTCCATTTCATTCTACTCATTCACTATAACCACAATTCTTAATCTATCCCATTACTATTCATCATACCCAAAATGTCAATGAGTGCATGTACAATTATTTTCATGTGTGTAAAGATTCAAATTCGCATGCATGTATGCTGACATTTTGCTGAGCATAAAATGCAAATTTTTTTAACTCACACATTGCTATTCTCTCCATTATTGAAATCTAAATTCTATCCCTTAATATGGGGACAGGATGCTACATGTAAGGTCACAATTTTAGGGGTTTTTCGAGCTATACAGTCACTTACACGACCCTATAAGTGACCGTGTATGTTCCATGAACCATAATTTTTACTATAAAAAGGAAGTGAGCAAAGGCAAACATGAGAGAGCCGAATTTCACAGCAAATCTGAGATGTGAAACATCCAGAGAGGTGACGATTTTGATCAAGAGATGAGAAAAAAATGAAGTGAACGTGAAAAGAGATATGATAAAAGGATACATCCAATCCAAACTTGCAAGAAGATTCAATAGAATAGAAAAGGAGATTTAGAATTATGAACTCTTTATTTTTCTATTAGTTTTTTTGCATGTTTATATTTGATTTCATTTTCTATGATTAGTAACTAAACGTTTTAGTATCTTGGTGTGATGAACCCTAGTTTGTGATACAATATGTCTTATTCCTTTATTCAATGTAATTATTTTGATTGATTTATTATAATTCAATTATGTGTTTTATGTATGTTCTAATATATCCAAAATATTAGTGCATGATTTGATTTCATATAATTGAGATTGAGAAATCCTTTGTATAAATAGATCTACTATAATTGAAAGGAGTTTATTGCAAACATATAAATAGGTCGACATAAATCCTCTAGATAAGGGTTAAACCTAATAGTAGAATTCACAAATCTATAAAGCAGTCCTAAGGGTTTTAACTAGAAAGATTTTTAATAATCAACTTAGGGATTAATTGTTAGTAGTCTCGAGAGAGATATTAACATAAAATAGAAATTTTCACGATTCAATAACCAACGAAATAGTTGCACAAAAGAAGGTTAATTTTTTAATGATTTTTAGGAGGATTCATTACCTGAACACTAATCTTTGATATTGACTTTTCAAAGTAATTTCCTTTCTCTTTTGCGTTCATGATTGTTCCAATTTTAGTTTATTTGTTTAAGTTTTATTTTTAATTGAAAAGCAAATTTTAGGCTAGATAATAGGAGAAGGGTAATTATTAATACTTACTATCTTCGTGAGATCGACCCATATTTGCCTGTACTAGTTATAGCTACACTGTGCACTTGATATAACATAATCTATTAATCAAGAAGCATTGGTTCTTATAACCTTTTGTTAGTGCAAATTACCTCATATTGGCATTTAGATCAACGTCTTCATTTAGAAGCATCTCTTATAGTCTCTCTAGCTAAATTATCAATTAGTCTTATTTATGTTCCAAATAATGCTACTATCAAAAAGCAACTATAGACAGACATTACAAATTTCATATTTACGTGCACTAAGCCTTAGCTAGTTTTAGGAGATTTTAATTGCATCAGGTATAACCATGAATCAAATGGCCACTAAAAACACCAAACTCCTTTTTATGAAGACTTATGTAGTGTATAAATCTCTCTGAGTTATTGAGTTTATGTTATGAAGGCATCATTTCACTTAAATTAATAAGCAAAAAGATGATTGATTTTTTAAGAAAGAAACTTAATAGAGCCCTTATTAACTCTAAATAGCTCTTAAACCTTCCTCATGCTTACAAAAATTTCAATCACCCATTGTGTTAAGATTATTTACCTTTAGATGTCTCACTAAACATGACAATTATCAAAAGATGTAACTTTTTAATTTTAATAACTATTTATTAAAAGTACTTATATTTGAAGAAACAATACTCAAGGGCCTAAAATTCTAAGTTAAGTGAGGCATATAAATACATGAAAACCATCGTGGAAGATTTGAAAAAACTCAACAGAAGCATAATGAGTAACGGAGAATCTATTATTAACGAGGTTATAAAGGTGCTTAACTTAACTCAAGACAAACTTAACTATGATAAAGAAAACGAAAATATAATGTAACAAAAGAAAGAGGGTTTATGAAGCATGTTACTAAACTAAAAGCTCATAAATCATTAGTGAGATAGAAGTCCTAAATCCTTTGTCAAGGAGATGGTGGCCCTAATACCAAGTACTTTCTAATGCTTTCCTCATATAAAGAAACTCCAATAAAATTTGTTTCATTAAGGATTATGTTGGAACAACTCTTACTGATCAAGAAGCCATCAAATAACATGCTTTCGGATACTTTAATTAAAAGCTTTTTATGTAATTCATCTACCAGTTTAAACTCCTTATTAGAGCTTGACTCCTTCAATGCCCCTTGTCTATTTTAGGAACTGAAAAGTGAATGCCACAATCACTTGTTCTTTAAGTATCAATGTTCCTCTTTGATCTAGAACTTCTTCCTAGCTCTTTATAATCTGACATGTAATAGAAACAAATGGCCAAATGCAGTAAAGTTGGATAAAAACATTATAATGAATAGTAAAAGGGACTATATTATTTAAAATGGTCTTAGGTTGCTCTATTAAATTCAAGGATTTTTAAAACTAGAAGATGGATGCTTATATGCTTAGTATAGTACTTTTAATTGGGTTAAAGAAATCTTATTAGCTAAAGAGGTTGATGTGACACTCAGTTTCATTATGTTGTCTAAGTGGATCTTCTGACTTGCTTTTAATTTCTCTCTCTATTGTTCTAAGTATAGTATAAGTGTGTTCTTGCCTTGAGTAATATTAATTTAGTTTTCTTTTTTATATATTTTTATTCCTATTCATGTAATATAGATGTTCCTTAGCTTTAAATTTTTGTTTTAAAGCCCTTAGTTGATGTCAAGAAATAATATATAATAATAATATAGAATAAATAAATAAATAAATATAAACACAAGAAAGTTTTTTTAACTAGTTTTAGCTAATTGTGGTGTGCCTATAATTTCATGATCAATAATGGCTTGTTTCACTATTGAATTTATGATAGTGATTACATATTTCTTATATATAAACTAGGTTTACAAAAGTTATACATTTTACAAAAGTATACTAATGTATAACTTTAGTTGGTATAATCTAATAAAACTTGCCCCTTAAGAAACTTAACATAATTTAGATGTGATTATAATAAGTCCTTAAATCGTACCAAAGTTTAAATTTCACCAAAAATGTGTTTCCAAATAAAACATTTCGTCATGAACGTAGTTTGAATCACTACTAGATAACTCATTATTTCTATCTGCATATGGACACAAGCTTTGATATATACGTTTTACATCGTATCATTCTTTAAAACAACCTTTACCACATTAACACATCTATATTTCAACTAGTGTCTTTGCCCCTCTGCATTCTATAAAAAAACATGTTTTGATACATAGTTGTGTTCACTAAAAACTTCTAAGAAGTGTTTGTTTTCTTCTAAAAAAACACTCCAAGATTGTACATCTATATGTATAAATAAACAATAGTTTCTTCGTAATATTATTTAATTTCCAAAGAAATCAACAATGTAAAGAGCTAAGAAATTCAAACTTCTTTGTGGTTGTTTATGCATTAATTTTCTATGAGTGAACCAACATTTATATTTATATGACAACATATTGTACCTATAGAAAAAGTTATATAAAACTTTAATACATGACGTGTACCTCGACAAACATATATTGTTTGAATTTGTTAATGTAATTTTCAAAGACTTTCTCATATTTTAAAAAAAATCTGACAAAATGAACAAAACTTATCTTTTAACTCCAAGTCAAAGACCATTTAAGTAGGCATAGTAATCTCATTTCGACTCAAAGTCGATGGACCATGCTCTAGTTGACTGGACTTCAAGTCAAGCTCAAGCTTGGAGGGTTAGGTTTGGGCGACCTTATGAGAGTGTTAGCCTAAACAAACTTGAGCTACATGACTCAAGTTTGACTGGGGTTTAGCCAAGGTTCAGGTCAAGTTTGGATCACAATATAAAAGTGTCAGGCTAGCTTGAACTAATGCCAAGCTGGATCTAGTGCCAAGTCTATTATCATGCTTACATTAAAAAAGTTTTTCCTCTTTTATCTTATTTGATATAGTTTTTTTCTTTCTAGAAACGTATTCAATAATAATACTATGTCTAACATCGGTTTTTTTATATGTGCCATCATTTTTATTACTACAGAATTTATGACTTATTGAAGACCATATCTTCTTCACTAAAGTTTTATTTTTTTGTTATAATATTCGAAATAAAAAATAATTACCTACAATTAAGAATATAATTTATCATTACAATCATAGGAAATAACTAAATTAAATGGATCAATACTATCAACAACAATAACACATTTCATTATAATTGTCAAAACTTTAAAGGACAATCTCAGTTCCACTATGACTAATATGTCATTGATTTTCTTGCAATGTAGTCAAATTTAATGATTTTGATGTAATTACAATATACCTTAATCATAAATAACATATAATTACTTTTATTTAAGGTAGAACATTTGTAACCAATAACATTGTTAATCAGATGAAGGAAAAATTAATTACAATGTAGAAATTGTACTGCAAATAATAAACTTACTTAAATTGTCATAAACCAAATTATATAACTAATAATTGATAATGAAAGTTGCATTGAAAATTATATTATATATTATAAATAATAAAAATAAAATGTTAAGATATTAATTAATTTCAAATATAATGATAAAAAAGTTTGATATAATTATCTAAAATATTCTTTAAATTAACATGAGAAATACGTGAAATTATGGATTACACATTTTCGAATCAACAACCCATATCCTCCATCTATCCTCTTGAATAGATCATGAACCTAAACTTGTGTGAATATAATTAGAAATTTTTGTCATATGTAAGACAAATATTATGTTAACAAATTTGATAAGACTAACTTTTAATATTGCAATATAACACCAAAGCCAACCAATTTGATAAGATAATTAGTTTACTTTCAAAGAAAAAAGCATAACATCTTCATATTCAAGTTTATAACACCAAGTATAATACTTAATTTATTTTTTATTATTTAAATGTGTATTATATATGAGTTTATACCTCACAGTCAATCAATTGGTTGTATATCTATGATACAATTAGTTAAAGACATTCTTTATCTTATGAATGTTTGATTAGTTAACTAACATATAAGATAAATATTATAGGATAAATGTACTTTGTTAATGAAATTATAATTAAATCATAATTATGAAATTCATATGGCTTTTATACATTATCTCTAAATTGTTCCTAATTGTTTCTATATTAAGATTGTGTATTAATAGAACATAATTACTATCTCATGTTATGTTTCTTTCTTATGAAAAAATAAGTTGATTTTATAAACTAACGTATGAAGATACTTAAACAAATATATGGATACTTATTGGCAAACAAGCTCATTAAATTGATATGTTACAAGAATTCTATATGACAAATTACTTGTAGGTTTAAGAAAATATTTAACTTGAGATCTCCAAAGTATTTCATATAGCAAGTACTATGTTTTGATACTAGTTATGATATATTCTAGTCAAGGAATCGCTTAATGATTATCGGGTATGACATAAACTAATTGGAAGTAGTTCAATTTTGAATATAAGATTCATCACCCTAAACTAATTAAGTTTTTTTTTTGGTATTTTTAGTTTGTATTGAATTGAAAAATCCTTATCCAATGTGGAATGAGAATTTAAAAGTAGTTTCTAGATATTACTAAAAATATTTATTACTAGTGATAAAGAATTAATATAATTGGATTCAGATAGAGCAAACTTTAATTTCATGTTCTATGTTTAATCAAAATATTATGTAATGAAGGAATTGAATTATATTGAAAAATATGCACAGAAAGATTAGTCAAAACTACTTTGATACTCTTAATATTTGAGAAATTATGATGTGTTAATACACATCAATCTTAATATATATATATATATATATATTAGTTTAATTAGAAAATTAAAGATAAATTAAAGGTATTTAATTTATTTAATTTCGAATACAATTTAAAATTATGATTTATACCCATTGACGATATATTTAAAAGCCTAATGGATTATATTTAAAGAACAATTAATAAGAAAAAATAATTTAATCAAGCTAGACTTAATTGTAAAATTTAAAATCTTTAAGGTCAGATATAAAAATATTTGATAATAAAACCAATATTAGATATTGAATTTTATTTATACCTAGTAGGTATTTAATTAGAGCTCAATATAATTCTAATTAATTTTTAATTATAATTATAATTATGGCTTAGTTAAATTAGCCAAATGGTCAATTATAAACAGGTGTACATTGTACATAAGTTAACGCTTTTGACTTACTTCTCTCTAAATTATTTGTAATGTTCCCTCAGCCTATTCTTGTGGATATTATTAGAAGTTAGATATTTATATAACTATGGTGGTTTCAATGAAACCTATGAACTTAAGAGGAATTGTAGAAAAGAAAATCAAGCATCACAATAATGTATGGTTTATGATTTATGATTTATTATGTTTACAAATTAATCATGTTATTGATTAAAGTGATATTGACTTTCAAAAAATCATGAAAATTTTTGTTTTTTTTTCCACTATATGCATGTTAAGATCCCATCCCAATTTTCCAATATCATTATCGAATATGGCTAGAATAAAGATAAACTACAATATGGCTTAAAAAAATAAATTAGATCTTCCATTATATGAATTACTTGAAATAGTATCAAATATTGACTATTATTAATATCGTACCGTACTATTGCTAAAATTGTTTAAGCTCTAATACAATATTCAAAACATTATAAACATATGTGAATGATCTTCTTAAAAGTTTCAAGTCTTAGAGCTGCAATCTTCTAAGTATTCCAATGTGTACTAATCAAAATTTTTGATTGGATAATTAGGAAGGAAAATTTGAATGGAAATTATATTGAATTTTGATTGGGAGTTTGTTATTTCTCATAAATAATAGAACTCATATATTTGCAAGTAATAAGTCCCTTATCTAGATTTATATAAAGTCTAAGTAAGGAACACTCTGGAGTTTCCAAATGAATCTTGTGATATTTGAAGGAATAAGCTCATTTAGAATATGGTACAAATGCTTTAAGAACTTCCAATTGTATAGTTATATGGATAATGATTGGGATAACAGAGGCAATAATACAATTAACTATGTCTTCAATATGGGTGATGGAGTTATTTCATAGTGCTCTTCAATTTCCCTATCATCCTTAAAAGTTGAATACATGACTATCTATAACAAAAAATCAAATCGCTATGTTTAATCAATTTGGCATTCCCTTTCAAAACTTATTTGTTGATTCCTAACCTTAATAGCGTATTCAAAAGGGGCAATGTATAAAGTAAGATTAGAGAATTTCGTTACTAATAATAAGAAGGAAAGTCAATTAAAAGTCCCCCATCTTGTCATTGAATTCACTCCCATATCCTAAGTCCCGAAAAACATCTTTAAGATAGAAAAATATAGCATCTCATAGAAAATATAAAAAGAAAGAGCCCCCTTTCTTCCTAGAAGGATAGTGTGGATAGAGGATTTCATTTAGTTCGTTCTTTCCCTGTGAAATTGAAAGAACTTATAAAGATAAGGTAGTGCTTTTCTTACTTGAAAGATCCACTCAAATAATGTTGTCAAATCGACCCACACTTGGAAAACTTGAAACTAAAAAATATTGATCTATTCTATTATAGTCCTCTCTTTATTATAAGCCATGGGTACTAGGTCTTTATTAATTAAGGGTGTATGTTACCCTTTTCCCTTAGCCATATTTTCTTTTACATGGTATGCAAGGGCAAGAAAACGAATGAAGTTGATGTAAGTTATGGAACTCAAAGCAAACCCTTATATTTGGCTCTAAGATGGAAGAAATGGACTATGATGAGAGAAAAAATACACCAAAATTCTTATGTTTCAAAAAAAATGAAAGAGCATAAGGGTTGATAAGAAGATTGATGGGAAGAAAACCTCTATATACTAGGATAGATTCAATAGAGGATTTAATTAAGCAATAATCAAAATATACATCTTATACCTTTTTTTTACTTAACAAATTTAGATCTTAGACTCACTTCTTGGCTGGCCAAATAAAGAAGAAGGGATTACTACTACTATTGATAGAATAGCAATAGCAATATGAATATTAATGCACACTTAGTACTAAAATAAAAACAAAGCATTCTTCAAAAGTCAAATTGTAAGAGGCTCACTGGTCTTAGAACTTTTTTGAACGTAAGAAGAGAATATAAAATGTTGATACAGGAACTCAAACTTCAACCTGTCAACTGAGACTGATCTTAGTCAAGTAGGGGATAAGGAATTAAGTTAGTTAATCCTTAAGCACGATAATTGATAGTTAGACTGCTAAAAAGACTGATTTTTTTAAAGTAGATAAAGACTGGGAAGCGGATTCTCATATCAACTACCTAGGTAGGAAATCCACTTACTCAATTCACAGGTTTCATGACTCCTACCTTTAAAAGCCAAAAGAAAGATTAAATGAAAGGGCTTTATAGAATATAAAAGACAGGTCAAGAACTTCAACTGATTGGGTTGGCTGGAATTTCAACTCAAAAAGGCTACCCTCATTGCTCCACTCTAAAGGAAAAATCGATTTTGTCGAGCTCTATAAGGGAGCCTTCTAGTTGGAAAGGAATAAGCAAAAATTGGTAGCCTTTGGGGTTGATTCGAAAAAGATTGATGGAAAGAAAGTGAGGGAATTGGTTAGAAGAGTATGATTTGGATATTTTACTGAACATACCTTGGATTTTTGATCATATCTTGACCTATTAAATTGTGGGCTCATAGACGTCTTTCTATAATTTGAGATTTCATTGAAATCACCCTACAGGGAAATTCGTTCACGGTTTATGACTCCGGATTGTTGGGCTTCAGAAACGGGGTCTAACAGTAGTTTCTAAATTGAACAATCCGATATTTCCTCCATAGCATGACATTTCTCTTCTTTCATAATCAGTTAGTCAATTAGTCATGAATTCCATTTCGTCCAGTGCTTGTTGAAGTGCCTGTATGGCTGCCAATTGACAAGATAAAGGTTAAAGCTCTAAAATAATTTTGCTTCAATTTATTAAGATTTGTTGAGAATTTGAGTTTCTTACAGTTGTAAAAGTTGTTCTATTCATCAAGATCTTTTATTTGGTATGAAAATTAAAAAATTTTAAGATTGAAAAATTTTTCGATCACTAAAGTAATATTCTAATGACTGGAGTAATATTCCCGTTGTTAGAGATACAATTCCGACAACCTTCCGATGACTTTATTTCAAAAATTTTTGAAAAAAATCATATAAATTGTAAAGATCATTTGTCCTTAAGAACTATAGAGAAATTCTTAATGATTTACAAATCAAAAATTTTGGAAAGTTCAGGTGAGAATAGGATCGAGGGATGAATTGCATAATTAGATAATCTAGCAAACCTAATATGTCATAGGTTGTTAATTGAGCCTAGTGACTTGTAAATGATATTGATTATGATATTTCCCTTCCTGTTTTATAGGTATATCAAGAGTGAGATCAATATTCTTTCTAGAATTATATTAGATTTTGATTGCAGCTGCCCCTTTTTTTTTTAGGAATCCAATACCTTGCCAACTGTCGATCCTGATCTCTTTTTATTTGTTTTAGATATTACAATATTTAGAAAATTTTAATTACACTAAAGTAGTAAGGTTTGAACTGACAAGTAAATCAATTAGGTATGTTTATATCTATCTATTGATACTAAATTTATATCCTCTATCAAGTATGGTTCTAAATTGATATGATTGATGACTTGTTAAGCTAGGATAGAGGCCACTATCCTTATGCATAAGGATATATAAGTACCTATAAGTATATACATATATATTTTTAATTTGAGTAGTCATTATCATGATGCCTGTGCAAGTAATACAGCAATATGTAAATATATGGATACGGGTTTAGTTGTAGCATCCCGATTCCAGCGGGAAGGGTAACATAGTAAATATGGGTGTTCAGTGAGAGCTTAGTAATACAATAGCATGTTCATGCATTATGTGACATACATATCTTGTGAAAAATGAATTTATTGCACATGAAATTCTTGTACATGCATTCATTGACATTCCCGGTATATTTGGTCATAAATATGATTGTTTTTAGCCAAGTATTAAGTTAAATACCCTAAGTTTACATTCATTTAAGCTCTCCTTGCCCTTTCTCACGACACTCTTCTTCCACAAGCTATTTGGAGTTTTGTTTTGGGTCTTTTTCTTCTCTTCTTCGTGGCTATCTC
>JAOSBM010000002.1:5404498-5417461 GCA_027568955.1 Erythroxylum tenue | reverse complement strand
GTGTATGGATGCGGATAAGCTGTGAGTAAAGTGCAATATGAGACTTTAAGCTTTAATGTATTGGATTATGCCCACGTGCACACTACGAGCATTAGTACGCACAAGTTTTGCGATGCAACCGCAACGGGGCCCAGCATGTTCGGTATCAGAGAACTCTAGTATGACGGTTTAGTCAGTAAGAGTTGGATTCCGAAAACGGGATCCAACACCACGAGTGCAAGTGGCATTGATTTAATACTGCTCAACTCGTCCCACAACTTTTTGAGTTTCTTGTAATACTTTTTCATGGTATCGTTCCCCTATGTAACACCAATGAAATTTTTCTCTAGACCTGAAAGATAAGAGATGCATTACTATCTCCAAATCGTTCTTCTATCTTCTTCCATAGATCCTTTGATGAGGCATTATACAGAAAAGCATCCGAGAGTTCCTTGCATAAGCAATTTAAGATCCAAAAAGTCACCGTCAAGTCATTTTGCTTCCATTGATCATAGTCGGATGCTCCTTTCTGTATTGTTGGGATAGTCCCATCAATAAAACTAATTTTATTTTTAACTCCTAGAGCAATCTGCATTACCTGTCTCCATGACCTATAGTTATTACCACTGAACTGTGCAATAACGAGACTTACTCCAGAGGATGTAGTGATGTTTCCTGTTTGGGCCTGGGTTTCTACCATTATGATCCAACTTCGTTTGAGCTAACTTTGCTTTGATACCATAAAGAAACCCTAAGTTTAGATTTTGGCTTAATAGAAAATAATAATGAAAGATGAAAAGAAAACATTTGTGAGAGAAAAATAAACGCTCTCTTTTGGTATTTTTTTCTGCAGTTCTGAGATAGTTATGCAAGAGAATATTAAAAAAGAAGAAGAAAAAAATAGCATGCAATTGTTCATGTGGCCTTAATTAACCTCTAACTTCCCTAACAACTTGACAACTTTTCCTGCTAATAAATCCTACACATACATTTAACTTATTCTTCTATAAACCCAATTATTTCATGTGCAGGCAAAATCATAATTTGAATTTTTGGTTAAGCACAAGGAATTTTAATCTCCTTCACCAATAAATCATTTTTTTCAGTTACTTTAATCTTCTCTTATCTTTACATGGTAAGTGCCTCCATTTTTCGTTGACTTCTGCGTGATGGTTTTGTCAATGCTATATATTTGAGTTGTGTAACAAACAAAAAAGATAAGCAATGACATTTCACGTGAATAACTCAATTTTAGTTTCAACTTTATATGGTTATTAGTTGGTGTACCAGTAGCATACCATATTAATTAACATAAGTATGATAATCCTAAAAGGAAAGAAATTTATTCATGAAATTTTCAATTTTTATTTGAAAAGTACATGGTGGTTCGTGTAATGGTAATATAAATTAATGCAAAAATTCAAAAATAAAGAAAGTAAAATTACATATGATAAACTAAACTTTTATGTAGAGTTTGCGTTAATGGTTATTAGTAACGAACCTAACAAATAAAAGTACCCCACCTTCTTACTATATTGTATAATTGTATACCAAAATATCATTAAAATAAGGGTACAACTTGGTTTCACGATTAGTTGAATTAGGCATGATATGATTTTCTTCTTTATATAATTAGATACTAACTGGGGGCCTCTTCTAATGGCTTTAGGTGCGTTTAGTAAGCCAGTTTTCCGTTCGAGCAGTGAAGTAGAGTGGCAGTTGGTGCACTTGATAAGGAGTTCAGATCTTCTGTTTAATATTATAGTATTTTATTGTATCCAGTAAATCTTAACCATTTATTTATGTAGATCTTGTATATATCTCACATAAATTTCGTAAAATAAATAATTAAAATTTGATGAAATAAAATAAGATAAAATAATATTAAATAAAAAATCTGGACTAAAGTTGCAGACCGTGGTCATTTTAGAGTGAAATTTCACTCCAAAAATTTCAAAAGACGTGTGTGAACGGAGAAAGCAATAAATACCTAACACTAATTACGTACTTACAAAAAACCATCTTGAATGTACTATCAGTATCTCAACAAAGTACATGTGCTTTTGACTATAACACAGTATTTTATTAGTTTTTGCTTCACATATAACGTAGTCAAAGTTGTCACTATGCTCATCGTGGGTTTACCATTCTTGTCCTGTCGTCCTTATTATAATAATAGTCCATCTCATTTCTGTTCATGGTGAAAAAACGTATGAAACACCGTCAATAATTAGGAAACAACAACAACAAAGAAGAAATGTTAATATTTTGGACATCAATTCGCACCAATTTTTTAGCATAAAAATGATATAAAATAAGTTCTTAACTTTCTTTGTCAACGCCCCTTTTTGTTAGTTTGTCACATTACGAGCTATACTTCTAAATCATGTCCTAATTAGATTTTCTCATAATTGAAAACAAAATTTAGTAGATATGCTTAAAAATTCAAGAGAGTCACCCTGCAATGAGCTACATTTGGACCGTTACAAATGGTGCTCTATTTCTAGTTTGTTGTACTTATTAATGACTACAGATTCTCTTCACATAAACACCCTTTGTCTTCTTCGTTGACAAAGATAGGACTCTTCTTCACTTACCATGAGTTAGGTAAAAGAAACCATGGTTGCCTTAAAAAGTTGTTTCTGGTTTCACAAAAACTGAGCTCCTGTCTTAAATTCCTGACACACCATACGGGAACATGCCCTCGGGAACACAAGTGCAACAGTCGTTTTAAGGATAAGGACGCACGCATGATATCATAGTATTCACTGAAAGACAGACATGCAGGTTTAAGGTTCAGCCAATCACGTATTAGAGTGTATGTGTGAGGGCCACTAAACAAGCTGACTTTGAAATTAAGAGGTCTTAATCCTTTTTAACAGCTTTGACCCTCAGTCTTTAGACGTTGACAATTAATGGTTACGTGTCAGGTTTGACTGTACTAAATGGCTGTCATGCATCGCCTCTTAGTGAAAATGGATACGCTCATTTAATATTTTTAAACTGATGGCATAAAATGAATTTTAATTTCTGATTAATATTCAAATCAAAATTTTTAATTTTTGACTAGTATTATTTTTAATAGACAAAAAAATCTTTACAGTAAGAATAATATCTTTCAATTATTTTACAATTAATTTGGTTGTTTATTTGTGTTAAGCATTGAATTAAACACCTCTCCAAATAAAAATGACGCTAGATGTAACAAAATTTTCAAGTGAGAAACAATGTATGAAGCAACACAAATGAACAAAAATTTAACTTTCTTGTAAGGCTAAAAGTTGAGTTTATTTATTCAAAAATTAAATAACTATAAACTTATTTGCACATTAATGGATTTAGATTATGTTAAAGTATAATGGGAATTCAAAATTTTAACGAACTTAATGAACTACTATTTGTAATTTCGTTAACTTTCGAGCGCATTCTTACTTTCGCGCGCGTATATAAAATTGAACAATTTTCTATTACTAGTAGAATCTTTAATCATTATTAAAAATTATTAAGAGTAAATGAAAAGTAAAACTATTACTCAGCTCTTTTCATGTTTGGATAGTAACAAGTGAAAAAAGAACTTCAAATTGAAATTTTATTAGTGAAATTCTAACAACCTTGTAATTTGTGACACATAATTGTTTCCTGCTTATAAATAGAGGTCCAAGGTATGTCTCACAGCATCTACATAGCCTTCAATTCCCACCTTTCACCGTCTCACATAGATAGAATCACCACAATCCTCTTCCATCTTTTCCAGAGAGTACTATCCTTTAGCTCCGATTTATCGCTAGATAGTCCCCTCTTATTCAGATCGGTCTTGTTGTATCCCTCTAGTACATCAAGGTCAAAGGTGAAAATAGTCCTAAAGAAGATATAAGTGTATCAGTTTTTTTTCCCCTCTTGTTTAATTGTTCACGTCCACTCTAATTTTCACTTCCTAGTGTGTGATTTACAGTTAACTGACCATTTTCCTTTTTGTTGATACTCTTCTCTTGTAGATTCTCGGCCTTCTTTACTTGCATTGTTTCGAGATTTAGTAGAAAATTAAACAAATCTTGTTTCATCCTTACTTTTTTAAAAGAAAAAAAATCTCAAGCTCTATGCTGTTTTTCCATCTTGAGTGTGGTTTGGCTCTAATCAATGAGTTCTTCACTGATTCACAGTTCTTTAGTTTTCTCCATGTATTTTAGCTCAAACTTTTCTCAGTTTTTATGCACAAAACAAATATGTATGCATGTACAAGTTATACAGTCACGTTTTGTGGGCAGATAAAGCACAGAGGACGCAGTTCAAGGAATCATCTCAAGCGAAGCAAAGTAAGTGGCGTAAAAAAGAGATGACTTTGACTTGTACATTTTTTCGGGGATATAACTGCAAGTGAAGTGGTGAAATTCCATGAAGGACTTGCTTTCCTTTTCAAATTTCTGAAAATAGCTAGATTGGCCGCGTTAGTGTCGAGATCCTTCCCTTTTCGTCAAGGTTACTGGACAGACATTATTGCATGAGTGATTTTCTACTCTAATATGGTTTCTCTACAAGGAAAGTCTGTTCAAGACAAGGAACTTGTCACTTTAACCCATTTGGGTTCGAGTCGATTAATTACCAACCTTAAGAGCACACAGACTAAAGTTTGCTCGAGAAAAGAAAAAGAAATTTAAGCCCAATATCAGATCTAGCAATTCTTATGTCTTGCTTTTTCTCTTTAAAATTCTTCAGGTTATCCTTGATTTGAGCAACAGGTAAAAAAAATCTACGGGAAAATCCAAGTAATATAAATTTTATTTACTTATTCCACCTTATTATTTTTGTCGGTCACACTCCTCTTCTCCAAAAGTTAGTGTTTATTTTTGTTATTTTGTTGAGAACTGATAGACTTTATTAAGTACAGTAGATAACATAGAGAGAAACTCTGTGTGTTTGTCGATTATTTCATTAGTCCAAAAATAACATTTGGTTTAGTTTGGTCTCCGAATCTCTTCCATTTCCAATATGGTTGTGAGGGAGTTATAACTTAGTTGACTTATATAGTGTGTAACATTCATTCCACTTCTACGAAACCCTGGTTGCTCGCTGTCTATGTGTGCTCCAAGTTCTTTTGGTTGCGGAAAAATCAATAGATGATATTAATTGCTAAAAAACTTGGAAACTTTTTCAATGTTTTTATGCAAGTACTTTGGTTTTTTGGTTCTTACCTATTTTTGTTGTTTTCAGACGACAATGTGTGACAGCCGTAACTTATTCTTTGTACATCAGAAAGTTATAACAGTTGTGCTTTATTGTGTTTAGGTTCCAATGGATCCTAATTCATATACAAACAACCCCGAAGACTTTCAATTTGATTATGACTATCCAATAGACGTAAGTCAATTGATGGGAGATGGGGATGATCCTATCAATGAAAACTTTCCATATAATCAAACAGTTGGACATATCTCAAATGTACGTGACAATTTTTTTAGAATAATATTTTATTTATTTCTGGTTTCTCATTCTTTAACATTTTTATCTTAGATACGATGATTAAGTTCTTGGTCTATATATATAGTAGTTTGGTTTTGATATGGAGTTGCAGAATGGTTATATAGGAAACTTTCCACTTTTGTTGATGTAATCTCTACAACATCAGTATAGTATTGCCTAACCTACTTTTCGATTGTTTCCTGCAACCCTTTTGAGCAAACAGAAACAGGAGGTCGGAGAACTGGGATCATCGTCATGTGGAAGCAATCTGCAAGCACTGAATCAAAACCTGACAGAAATGATTCCTGGCTCTTGTACTCCAAAAATGGGAGGTACTCCCTTTCTGGAACCGATCCAAGAAGATACTCCGTTTGTGGTGCAATCGTCTTTCGGTTCCCCAGTTATGGAGATTCCACAACGAACGTTTTCGACAGTGGTACTATTGTCTTCTTCTTCATCCTTAATCTCTCCATAATATACACTTAACTTTACATGAATATTTCAGGTTCCAGAATCTCAGTATTTGTCCAGGGCATATATACGTTTGAACTTTTGGAATTGCATGTCCATATTTGTGTATAAATCACTAATCGTATATGGTTATGGTGATTATAGCAGGAGCACTTGGAAGCAGGAAACGATGATCAGGCACTAGAAGAGTGGTTGAACAACACTAATCCAGACACAACTGGAATAGCATCATTAACATCATTAGATACTTTAGTTGCTAATCCTGCAACAAATGACCCATTGGATATGGGAACACCCTCGGTTGGTGCTCCATCAGTAACTGAGGCTACCCAGCCCTACGTCCCAGCAGTAAGAATATGGAATCACTTACCATCTGTAAATCTACTCAATCACTGATTAGTTTATGCTCTTATAGTATTTGAGCAAATGGTTTCATCTCCTTCTTAATGCTTTCTGCTCTTACTGTATTTTTACGAGTGTCTACGTGAAACCACAAATCTAGCCTTTGAAATTACAATAAGTATTGGTCAGGATAGGTAGTCACGTGTTCAACACCATCAAACTACTAAATTAAACCTTAACTTCAAGTGAGATTCGTTTCGGGTAATAACTTAAAAGACGGATTTTGAAGTTCCGTTACATGACCAGTATGATGAAGGCCCTTCAATATCTTCCTAATATTCATTTTTGTATTTCTATTTTAGCCTGAGCTACTTGGGAACTTCGGCAACCACGTTCAAGTCTCTAATTCTTCGGTAAATAAATATTAGAAACTGGAATATGTGAAAGGTTTTCCTCCTTGCCATTTAGGGTTGTTGTTTAGGCATAAATTTTCGCTATTTGTTTGCGATACTCATCAGGTTCACTTGGAGCCAGTAGTATTTCCAGGAACTGAGTCCCAGCAAAGTCATAGATCAATCTCCGGAGAAGAGCCTGCTTTAACAACAAACGGAGGAAACATCGAACAGACAATGTCTACGTTTGCTATTCCCTTGCTAAGCCCTACACACAGTTACCCGCAAACATCGGTAACTTGACGTAACTTTGTATTATTTGATTTTGCTTCTCAACTAACAATTTGATTAGTTACATTTCATCACTTTGAATCTGATGATCAGGTGGGAATGGCACAGGTCCCACAAACTGGAGTGGTTCAGTTATTTCAGGACCAAAACAACTGGACGATCAACACCCCAATCATGCCAAGTTCCCCGTCACAAATTCCCTTTCAACAAAATGATTTTGTCTCGTATGATACTTTCATAACTTCTCTTGTATATCTTCTTCAGTTTCATTACATATTCGTGACATGTTTATTTTTCTTATTAATCCTGTAGGCCTCATGTGAATCGTACTTCGGTGTTCAGCGAAGGTTCCAACCTTTTTGTCAACCAACTCGGGGAGAACATTGCAATTAGTGACAGTTTGATGAGGAATAATAACGCTCAGCAAGCAGGCCAGTTTCCAACAACATCATTTCTTCAACCCTCTGGTGTAAGTACCTGTCTTTTAATCTCATTCTCCTTAAATAAGGAAACTAGGTGCTTGAATGCTTTACAAGAGATCACACCGATACATAGCAGCGATTGCAATTGATGTAACCGAAGTATTAGTAATTCACCAACAGTGATAAATTTAGTTCCAGGCCATGGTTTTGACCAAGATAAACATTATTGATATCAGAACGAAAACTCAAGGGCAGTTATAATCGGAAGATCATCAACTTCTTTATCTGGGATCTCCTCACAACCTGCTAATAGGGTTCCTCAAATGAGCAGCACCAGTTCTGCCTTACGCAGCCTGCTTTGGCCTTCAACACGGTACGGTCGTTCCATGTTACACTGCACTTTATAGTAATATTTTTATTTAGTTTTGATGTTTGTACATGAGAAACCAAAAAACTTAAAACATAATTCTAGTAATTCATATTGATAATAGGTAATTAAGTGGCACTTATTAATTTATTAAGTTCGGTGTCTTTGATTTAGCACCCAGCAATGTCGATTTTTGCCAGCTACATGCGACAGCCGTGGCGCCCAACATTCCAACTCCCTACTGCTGCCTGAGACTTCAGTGCCCGAAAGGTAACTAAATCAAAGCAATTCTTTGGTAATTATTTAGTTGAAGATTGGATGCACTATAATAGAAATTAGATATCACATTTCTTTAGGGTCTTTTCAATTGAAAAAAAGCATTTTATATTTTTCACTGTCAGTTATATGCTACATAAATCTATACCTCCCCTTTTCAAAGTACAAAAAAAAAAAAGGAATAAAATGGTGTTCAGGTACGACAAGTGACTGAATAGACTTGAACAGATAACGCAAAATCAACATCATGAATTATATTTCTTAAAATTAATTAATTTAATAAGCTTTGCCGGAACTGTAAACATTCAAATTATTGACGAATACTTCTTAATTAATTAGGCCTCAGCCCTTACTGAGTGCATTATTAGCGGATGCTCGAACCCAAGGAATGAGGAGTGCTTATACTCCAAGGTCCCGCTTCTCTTTCACACCAACTACTCAATCCTGGTAAGTTTCTCAGTCTGTAACTTGTATTAATTCGTTATTCTGGAGATTAGAAACTATAATATGAATTATCATATATACTTAACTTTTCTATTATGTATAGGACCCAGCAGTTTATAAATCACGATTACCAACCATCTGTCCTAGCCAATTCATACGGTCGGCAAAGCCAAAATACAATTCTTCCTATCCCTTCTTTGGCACAAAGGTATGCATATATGATTATTTCAAGTTAATCGAACAAATTAGGTTAAGATAGTCTCAGTTCAGTACAATTTCGTATTTTGGATAATAATTGAAGTTTGATTTATTTGATTTCTCTAATTAGGTCATCAGAATTTCAGCTTCCTGTGTCAAATGGGATAATAGATTTCCAATCTTATAGTCCTTCCTCAGCCATTTCCTCATCAGCGACTCCTCGGTATAATATCTTTGAGCTCTAGTTATTTTAAAGAGATCAAAAAACTTATTTCAAAAACCAAAAACATATTATGAAGTTATCGGATTGATTTGGATTAATTATCATCCAATCACAAAACATTTTCCTTGTCTATGAAGAAACAACAATAGGGTATGAAAGTGCAGAAATTAAATATATTACTACGTTATAGTAACAAAATTTATATTGGTTTCTTATGACATGGACATCAAAATAACAAATGTTCGACAAATAATTGCTGAAATATGATGTTGAGATGATGCAGGAGTACTCGACAACAACCATCCTATCAACAGCTCCTCAGTGAACTTCTTAGAACTCGGACTTCACCATCTTTGCGGCGACCTTCCTCCTCAGTGTTTGACCCTTCGCCAGTATATGGGTACGCGCAGATAATCATATTTAAATTTCTACGATTGAAAAACAAGATGTGAATACAACATTTACCCGTGCCATCTTTTGAGTTATAAGAACTATAAGAGATTGATAGTACAGATGTGTGTGTGTTTCTCTATTTAAGGGGTTTTAATTTCACATGTTTAGGTCTTTTGAACACTTGGAGCAACTATTTAACCCAACAACAAATCTTAATAATCCACACCAAGGCAGCTCCTTTCAGCTTGGATCTTCATGGATGACTGGGTACACGTATGATTTTATTTTTTTGTTTCACGAAGAAGCTTATCATCATTTTCACATTGGTCCACCAAAAATACAACACCTTACAGAATAAATGGAAAATTCAAATGCGAATTCCCATTTAGACTTGGTTTTACTTGGTTGGCATGTGATTAGATGGAATGATTGAAGTATTTGATAAATTTTCACGTATCTCTAAATAATTTATAAATATCAGGGGTCGACATGTTATGGACGATCAATCACAATAATTAAAGAATAGTGCAGAAAATAGACGAACACACAGATTTACGTGGTTCACCAAAATATAGTTACGTCCATGAACGATTAGGGTTTCTTTTATTCACCGTGAATATTTTTTCAAACTTGAGCCTGGTGTAAAGTCCAGAATATTGTATCAGGCTCCATATCTTTACACGACAATATTCCTTGGTGTAGTAACATTTAATTATTGATAAACAGTCATATGCTCAATTTATTTTTAAAAATGACTAAGTTGTTCTACAACTTTTCTTTACCAGAAGTTGTGGTTATTTTGATGATTAGGTTTTGAACTTTGATGTTTTTAGTTAAAGGCCATGGGAGGTATAGCGCAATTAATGTTTGCTTAACTTCTTCATTTTGTCATTAAGATTTCAATAAAATAAAATCTACCTCACATCATAAATACAACCACTCATATTTATGTAGCCATTACTCCAGAATTTATTTTCATTCAATGTGACTTAAATGATATCTTCAATTGCAT
The DNA here is from genome assembly GCA_027568955.1 of Erythroxylum tenue. Classification (NCBI taxonomy): domain Eukaryota; kingdom Viridiplantae; phylum Streptophyta; class Magnoliopsida; order Malpighiales; family Erythroxylaceae; genus Erythroxylum; species Erythroxylum tenue. The sequence goes on along the minus strand of JAOSBM010000002.1, from coordinate 5,407,194 downwards.
AAACACTTGCTATCTCCATTTACTCCATTACATGCAACCAGACCCTATATAAAGGTCAAAAGAAATTGCATCTTGGAGCAAGTTCTAGGACCTTATCGTTTATGTTAAGAAGAATTTGCTCCACCTACTAACATGAGGTTGGCTAAAAGGGGAAGGAATTATCGTCGAGGTCGACAACAAGCACATACAACTAGTGGCATGACCTCCATGCTCAACCCTCCTCGAATGGAGGGTCTTTTCGCCAGCTCAACCGAACCTCGTCAGGCAAAGTCTTTCTTACTAGACCGTACATCCTTTTGAAACACGATACCGCTTTGTGCCTTAAATTAACTAATCGAATTTCTATGTAAATTGGAGAGTAGAAGTGTGCACAAGCATTTTTTTTTTTTTGTTGGGGTAAGTAAGTGTTCACAAACTTTCTTATTCCTTACGCACTTCTAAAATCGTTGTTACAGGGAAATTTTAGCATTCTGAATTTCGAAGCACCAACAAGGAACACAGCACAGAGAACAACCATAGAGGTATTGAGTTTAATGCATTTATTTGTCTTTATAGCCTTTATTAGTTTCACTTTGCAGCTTAGTCGATCCCTCTCTTCCTGGTCTCTCTAAATGGGGGATATATGTCAATTGCCAACCTTATAAGTTATAAATGGTGCAAGTAACACTAGTACTTCCTGTTTCAATTTGGTTTCAAAAGGGAACTGCTGGAAGTAGTAGCCGTGATAGGATGCCATCGGATCACACTAGCGCAGCACCACCGCCACCTTTGAGGCGTCCCAAGGTTTCACCAAGCACTTATCATCTAATAAACAAAATGTTAAAGAACAAATTTAGTGGGCTCCTTTAAAGAGTTTAGCATAAAGAGTCCTAGTTTAGATAACACTTTTGTTGTTTTCATCTGGTGTAGAGGGCAGCAGCAGCTCAAGCGATGACCTCAAATGACATTCCAACAACTGAAGGGGTCATTACCATTGATGAGGATCATCAAAGGTACTGCTCTACGATATTCAGTCTTCGAAATAGTCTAAAATTGAACCACGTACTGATTTATTAGTATAGATATTTAAACAGCTTCATTCCAAATGCAATGTATGATCCCTTGTTTGAAGGTGTCGGACTGGCTGTTGATCCCCATCTCAGGATGTTCTCTTTCAAATAGATGGAGGGTGCATCCATAGGGTATTAATTATTTCCATGTCTCTCACCAGTTCCAATTCAGTTGGTTTCTTCTGTAATAGTATAATTTAATACTTCACTTGGAACGAGGTCATTTATTTCTGTTTTGTTTCAACGCTTTTACAGGGTAGACTAGAAGCAAGGCCGAACTGGAGGCCCTGGAGTCTGGATTATTTGAATTTAATGTCCTTAAAATGTGCCAGAACTCCACTATATTTCTTTTCTATATTTATTATACCATTCAGCCAAACATGTAATGGCTTTACATTTGTAGAACTTTCCTGCTTTGTATGTTGTAAATTTCAGACATTGCCGTCTAGACAAGACAACAGTGTCATAGTTCAAGAATGTCAGTTATGTTCTGGTCAGAACGGTGGATAATATGCTTCACCCACCTCGTGCGAAATTTTGATAGTTGTTGCTTTTTTTATATATAAAAAATGTATTAGTTATCTTATATTATATAGTTTATTAAAGGTACTAACTTTCGATCTCTTGGTTATATTAAAATTATTGTATTGAACCTCCTGCGTGGATTTAACAGCAACAACTTTACAAAATTACACGAATTAATGATTACCGTGACGTTCCTATAAAAATAGTTTGCTAGAGAAAATACATAGAAAATGCTTCGAGTCCAGAATGACGATTAAAAATGAAATAACTTTTAAAATTTTAATTTCTTTAATTGATTCCCATCGTAGCGTGGAAGCAATATATTCTAATTAAAGAATAAAAATATATTAATTTAAAATTTAAAAATTTAAAAACTTGATAAATCAAATTTATTGATAACATATTGAAAAATGACAAGTTTTATATTTTCTACAACTATTTATAATAAAAATAATATAAAATTTTTATCATCCTACAACTGTTTATAATAAAAAAAATAACACTAATATAAATTTTACTCAAAATAAAATTTTAAAATATAAAATTTATTGGAAATAAAATTCTAAAATATAAATTTTACTTGGAATGGATCTAAGGCAGTTTTAGGTATGAATTCTTGGTGGTTTTCAACATGACTTTATATCACTACAACAATTTAATAAAATTCGCGACGTTTTCTAAAAAAACGTCACAAATTGTGTAGAGTTTTCGTGACGTTTTTAAAAACGTCACGAAAAAATTTATTTTTTGCGACGTTTCTGTAAAACGTCGGGAATATGTTAGACCTTTTGCGACATTTTAGAGACAAAACGTCGCAAAATATAAACAGCGCCGATTTTATACAGAAAACGTCGCAAAAGTTCTAATAATTGTTGAGTTCCTCCAAAAGCAAAACGACTGTGTTGGTATTTTAAAACGCCGTTTTCTTTTGTTAAATTAAAACCTACCCGATACTGTGTCCTTCCCTCCCTTGCTTTTGTTAAAACTTAAAACCTCCGACTATCTCCTTTTTCCCCCCAACCCGACGTTGCCTTTTCCCTCTTTCTCTTCATGTTTTTCTGGGCATGTTCGGTTTTGCTTTGTCTTTGAGTAGAAAGTGGCTCACACAAAGGATTTATTGTC
>JAOSBM010000002.1:5359527-5388807 GCA_027568955.1 Erythroxylum tenue | reverse complement strand
GGTCGGTCGTGCTAGGCCCAGACCCAGGCCCAGGTGTAGATGGCCCATTCATGGATGGTGACTTCCCACTCATAAGGAAAGACCTAAACCTAACAGGTATTCTTTCATATATAAGTTCATTACCTCATCATAAAACGGTACGACATCAAAACCCTAAGACTTCCTGTTTTGATCTATCAAAATCCTCACAAAAAAAACTAACTTGAGCGTCGGAGGGGCCTTCCGGGAACCAACCCCCGGTGTGCCTTTATTGTTTTGCAGGTATTCATCACGACGAAACTACCGAGATCATGGATCCAAGCAACAACATCCAACCCAGACAGAATCAGGCTGAACCATTACTAATTGAAGTTCTCAAAGCAAGAGAGCTTTTTTACACTTAATTGTTTCAATATTTTTTGGAGTATCTACAAGAACTTCGGAATCAACTAAATTCCACAAGTCTTGACTTTGAAAATATGCATTTTTATAAGATTCATCCATACAAGCTTCTCAGTACCATACAATATTTTTTAAATGTTTCCCCTATTTGTTAATTCCATTTCTCTTCACAACTTTCAGTCTTCTCTAACAAAACAAATAAAATTTGATAGACAAAATAATAGAAATAGTGGTAAAAATGCTTCAACTTAACTTTAATAAACGTCTTCTAAAAACAATCTAATTAACATGCTTCTCCTAAAAGAATTTAGTGAGATGGTAATAGGCAAACCTATGAGCCTAAATTTAGATGTTTTTAACGGGTCGATCTATGAACCAAATTAGGCTCAAACCAATTCGATATTCAATTTTTCTAGTTTTGCTTAGAAGAGTTAAGCTTTGGGCAAGCCTATGCCTGCATGACTCAGATTCAAACTCAATTAAAAAAAACTTTATTTACACTTTTAATTTTAAAAAATTAGCGATCTATTTTCATCCCTAGAATTTAGTTATTCAACTTAAAGATTTTATTAAAAAAAACATAAAACTCTTTATTCTCAGTTTGTAACGAATTTGTCTATTCCAAAACAATAGAACAGAATGATGACCAGAACTTTGAAATCAGATAAATTAAATAAGATGCACTAATTTGTAGTAGCACAATCTGAACTGTGTCTCAATAGCGAGACCCACAACAATGGGCTATAATAATACATAAACGACCCAAGGCCTGCCCCTTCATTCCTAGTTGATGGCATTCACAAATTCTGCCTACCTAACAAATTGAATGAATACTGACCAGTAGCTAATTCTCTAGTAACAATTACGAAACCACACTTAATGATATAATTGTCTAGGCAAGTTTCAAGTTGAACCATCATTGGACTGTTAAAGCACTTCAGCTCAAAAGCATCTCGCCAATACCCAACTAAATTGTTCAGACCAAACATGGACGATGCACAATTTATGACGCAAAAAGCCTGAGGCCTGAGGGGCTTGTTAACCAATTTTAATAGCAATAGAGGTTTCAGGAGCTGGTTGTAGTGGGATTAGACATTTCCGTCTGTAACATGTGTATCATCGTGAATGGTCTTGTTAGTTGCAGCATCGTTACCGCATAGGCAACAAGTGTGCGAACTTACCAACAAACATGGGGGTTGGCAGCAGTGATCTACTACATATATACCATTCTCCACCACCATCTCTCTACTTGCATCTGGACGAAGATCATAGGGGAGTAGCCTATCCACACTATTTCCAATGTTTATTTAATTATCTTGTCTTTACTTTCTTTTGCACCCAAAAAAAAAAAAAAAGTGGGACATTCCGACTATAAATCAATAAAGGTCTGCCTTGTACTTTCTGAGAATTAAAAAAGATGAAAATAGGATTAAATCAGAACTTTATTCTTAATTTGAGCACAGTTTTCACTAAATATGATAGCAAATTTTGCTAAGTTATGGTTGCTTATCCTTACTCTTCGACATCTCATGAAGAGTTGTGATAATATGAAATGGCTTGGGTAGTTGGATGAGTTACGTAGTCCAGCTTCAGGTAAGATGAGAGCTTCATTGGGAACTTATTTGCGAAATAGAACCATTGTCTTCAAGAAACCAAAATAATGCATGCAACTGACTTGACATACCAACCTTTTGTCTAATTTTGTTTTCGTATGTCATCAAGAACAAACACGTCAATGTCTAAGTACCACTACCAGTCTAGTTACGTACTAATCTTCCATACAAGAAGTCGTTTAACCTAGTCAGGAATGAGTTTAAATCTTCTGTCCAATTTTATGATGTCTTATTCTGTCCTATAAATCTCAGCCATTTATTTATGCGAATCTCGCGTTTATTTATGCAGGACCCACACGGGACCCATATAAATAAATATCTGAGATTCATGAGACAGAATAAAACATCATAAAACTGAACAGAAGATCTTGTCCCGACAGAAATACATTTTCCAGTTCTATGCACAGCTTAGAATTGTCGTTCCCCATCTTCCAATTAGAAGTTCTTAATATTTTAGTTTTCAGAGCATAAATTGAATAAGAATAATAGTTGAAAACATGTTGAATTACCAAAGATTTCGAACATAAAGTTAACCTTTAAAGTGAATTAAACAACTTTATAACTAATAGGGAGGATGTGAAATTTACTATATATATATACTAAGTTCAACTTCAACTTAATGGATCTTCTCATTTAAACTCCAATTATATATAATTATGTATTATTGTTGTTGAAAACAAAATAAGAATATCTTTCTAATTAACAAGAGTTATCCCTTTGAGTGCAAAATCATGACTCTTAACATTATAACAATAAAAAGTTATTCTTATAAATCCTTTAATATTTTCATGTTTAGTCAATACGAGATATTCTAACACTCTTCCTCAAATACAACTGGGACTAGACATCCAGTTGTCACTGGAAATAAACACAATAATAACTAGACCGGATCACTGGGACTGGACATCCAGAAATACAATTAGAAAATTAATAATCCGAACCAAACCTGCTCTGATACCATATTATAATTTTTAATATGAACAGAGTGTAAAGTCCTTAAACAAGAATTGAGCGTGTTTCAACCATTGACAAAATGACTAGAACTAGTCATTTGGATAGTTGATCCTCGTCACTTATAAATTCTTTAACATTTTCATGTATAGTCAATATAAAATACTCTAATAATATACTCTTTTAATATATAATATTTTTTATAGTTGTGATTATCATAAAAAATTTGAGTGAAATTCAAATTCAAAATAGATATATATAACTAAGAATGTAACAAATTACAATGATATCATGAAATCAGTGATAAGAGATGGCGCTGACGGTACAATGGTATGAAACTGGATAAGTGTTTGTGATAATGATTAGTTAACATAATCAAAATAATAGAATAATGAAATGATGTTGAAACACTTGTCAATCTTAATGCATTGGATAAGACTTCCCTTATGTTCTATCAAAAAGTCAAGCATTTGCTTTGCCCTTGTTTCTCGGCCGGCACCGCTTTTCAAGCAACCGCTTTCATATCACAAACAATCAACGAAATACTAATAAAACTAACGTATTTAACGGAGCTGACAAAGTTGAACATTTTAAAATCTGTCTTCCGTTTACTTTTATTTTAATTATAAAATTATTAAAAATATCAAATAAAAATATTCCATATTAATATTTGGAGGACTTCTTATGATCAAAATTTATAACGAGACTAATTAAAAAATCTAAAATATTTTTGAAGATAAATTGAGACTCATTATAACAATAGCTTTTTATTAAAGAAATTTAACTTATTTTATGATTGTGAACTATTTATTAATGAAATTAAGTTTCTCTTTATTTATTAAAAATTTAGGCACTTTCTGATTTTACTTCTTTTTTTGTTGTAGTTTTATATTTTAATGTGAAAAAGAAATAATTATAAAATATTTCTAAAAATATATATTTTGAAATGATATAATTTAAAACTTATCACTTGATTCAAATTGGCTGGACCATTAAATAATTTATTTAAAAAATGGTATAGATAATCTATAATGTATTTAACTTACAAGAGTAATATTTATGATTCTCTTATTATTAGAGTCAAATGTGAATGTAAGATAGGAGGAGAAAGATTCCTGAAGGCAACTTTAACAGTAGTTATCGACCAAGCACGCCGATGCCGACAATTTTAGAAGTGATGCTTCTGGTTTTAAAGAAAGTGCCAAAGTGGAATGGAGAGAAAAAGACCACCACCCAATTTATATCATAAAACGTCGTAGTGTCGCTGCTCGTAGGGGACCTCTTCCGCATTGTCAGTGGAGACGACCAAGTCGACGGCTTATATGGGTAGAAAATGCACGTTCAGAATATACTTATAAAAATAAACGAAATCTCCATTGAAATGTGAACCGATCAAATCGAGGAAGAGATATATGAAAAATCAGAACAATTCCAATACTTAATACGTTCTAAGTTATGGATCCCATTCAAAGTCTCTCGTGATATTACATGATGACTTTTTTTTTTTGAGGGAATTCATGATGACTTAATTATTAGTTAGGTGAATCGTCAGCATTTCTTTTTTTTTTTTCAAATAAGGAGATAGACTATATATATACATACATAAACACAGGGATTTAAAATTAAATAAAGAAAGAAAGGTTATTTAATTTTTAAATTTAATACAAAACCAATTAAATTCAAGTTAAATTAATAATTTAAACTAACTATAATAAATTATTAGTTTGAATATATTTTTAGTATTCAATTTAAATTTTATGTTGAAAATTTGTAATTGAAATCTTATAAAAAGATTTTTTCTAAAAATTTTACCTTAAAATCTTCATTAACCAAACCATAACTATATATATGGGCGCTATAGATTAAAGAATTTAAAATTTTTTATTAAATACACTCTTTTAATATTTGATTTTTATATTATGTCCTAAAAATGAATAAGAAGATATAAAAATTGAAAATTTACTTTTTTAGTATATTAAAATGTAAATTTAATGTATATTATCTTTGAAAATTGACATTGCATACCATTTTACATATTTGAAAATTTCTTTTTATGTATATACTTAAAAAACTAGAACATATGTTATATTGAATTATTCATAAAAAAGAGGTAGATTTCATGTAATTAAAATAATTTTTTAAAAGGAAAAAATAAGAAAGAATTATGAATCGTATCTAATACCGATACAAGAATTATAAAATATCCCAGCTAATACGGGGACAAGAACTGTAATATCCTTAATTAAACATCTGGTTAGTAAGCTGCTCGTCGTACGTTAAACAGGAACTTAACGGCCAAAAAAAAAAAGGTTTTACTTTTACAGTTTACTAGCTAGGAATAAATTAAAAGAAAAAAAAAAAGAAAAGAAAATGAAGATGGCGATGCGATGGCGTCGAGCGGTGGGTGTGGACTTGGGAAGGATGGAACATCCCAAGTTTGAAAACTGACTCACAATGAACCCGACCGCAAATGGGTCCACATTCGCAATTCAACCTCCTAACGTCAAGCTTTAGGGGTCCACATCCACTAAACCAATGAAGTGGGACCCAAAAGCGTCTCCGTCTCTCCTTTAAAGCTTTTGAGTTTTGACTTTTCTTACTTCATACGTGGTATCGCTGGCCCCACTACTGTTTCGAGGGTTTTTTTGGTAATAAAAAACATGAAAGTAAATTCAACTAAAATAAAAATACAGAAATGCGTATATGAATATGATCGGAAGTTTTGATTTTCTTTTTTCTTGTTTTGACGTTCGTCTTTGTCTGCAAGCAAAGTTACAAAGAGCTGCCCCTCCAGGGTTTGTGATTTGTCTATTCAATCCTGCTCAGTTAGTTTGGAATTGCAGGGAGGCTATTCGTTATATTTTCTCGGAAACCAAGCGGAAACAACAGCTGAAGTATTCTTTTGCTTTTTCTCTGCATCTTTGTTTTTTTTTTAATTCCTTTTCTCGTGGGAGTAAAGGGAGGAGAAGAAATAGAAAAAACACTTAAAAATGTTCGCTTGGTTTGTTGTCAAAAACAGAACGTTAGTGAACCTGGTACCCATTTTAATCCCTATCCATTCCCTTCTGTATCTGGTTAGTTTTCTTTCTTTGATATTTATGGACTTCATTCACAGCAATTCCTTTTTGTGAACATAAATGACAGTGATGCTGACAGGCACGGTGGGTTGAATGTGCCAGCTGTTTTGAGGTATATTGCTCTTTTTTCATATCCATTCTTATACTTACACCACTCTGCTTCTTCTAGGGCATTTGAGTGCTGCTTTTTGGTTTATTATATACCCTTTCCCCTTTTTTTCAAACTCAGGGATCGAGTGGTGGGTAGGATTTTTGTGAAAGGCAAGATCTTTTTTAGTTTTTGGGTGTTGGAGGAGGGGCTATCTTATTGTCCACTATCAATGGTTTCTATGAGAAGTACAGAAATAACAAAGGTTAGATGAATGCATGTTTAGACTTTATTTGAAGCCATCCATCAAATTCAACCCAACTAACAGGAAGGGATAAGTACTTCAAAATCCATTGATTTTGATTTTGATACTACTTCAGGCAATTATTTTGTTTGTTGTTTTTAAATTATGTGTGTATATGTGAGTAGGAATAGAGCTATGGCCTGTTATTGTTACCGTAGTTGCATGTTGTCCACGATGCTGGTAGAATAAATAATGTATATATATCTGCCGTGTTGGGACACTAATTGATCGATAATTATAATGCATTGGACACTAATTGATCGATAATTATAATGCATTCATGCTTGGTTTTATGACATCAAGTTGCCTTTTGGCTTCTCCGAAAGACATGATCGATCATTGAACTTTTCGTGTACTGAATAATTTACTTTCTGGGTTTGGTTTTGACGTTAGACGCTCTATTTTTTATGCCCTTTTTTCAGCTAAGAAAATGTTCCAGTGTGTGTTTTTCCTTGATGGTCAGGATGTTTTATGTAAATCTGTTTTCTGAGCCATGTCTGTACGTATGTTTAGACATTAATCTACTGGAACATAAAAAGTGAGGCCAAGGCCTTTTTCCTGTTCGCGAGTGCTTCTTCATCAGATTCAGTGTTAATAAGAAAAATCTAGTTGAAAAGAAAATCAGTTCCATTAGTGGCAATAGCAGTCCCGCAAAATCTGTAAAGTTCTATTCACTTTATTCCACCTAGTTTTAAAAAGAATCCTCTCTACTTTTGTTGATTTTTTGCGGAGGACATGAGTTGCGTTCCACTTTTCTGACTAGAAAATTCTCAAGCAACGAGTCCCCACCTTCAGTTCAAGCCTCTTTTTTTACTTTGTAGGTTTTTAGCATTTGATAGCATAACAAATATAAAAAACAATTGTAAAGACGAGAAAGAAATGGTGAACTTCGGCCCTTCAGTTTCTTATTGGTGACACCAGTATTTCCAAGTCAACACCCCCCTCAAACTGCATATTTTATTCTACAAGCACTGCGAGTTATGGAGGAGATGATCATTAGTGACATCAATCAGTATTAAAAATACGCTGTATCACATAAAAACTTGTACCATGCACTTGGCGGGTATGTGATCTAGATTCATTAGCTTATACAAGAGAACGTATCCTTCTGACAGATAGGAAGGTTTGACTTGTAACGCTTCCGGAATAATTTTATAAGCAGTAGCTGCTACACCCTATTTACAATCTTAAAGGCTTTGCTTCTTTCGTGCACTGGTTCTTGCCTAAGCATCTCCCTTGCCGCAGTAACTTGAGCTTTTTATTCGTCTTTTCACATAAATATGAAATCAACATCGTCTTGTTTCTGATATTGATTTAGTTTCCTGCACTACAGGAGATATAACTGTCAATGCCTTCAATGGTTCATTCAACTGAAGAGGAACATGAAATAAAGGAGAGAGACGTTAGAAGCTTGTCATCATTCCATCACTCTCCAAACGGACCTTACATGCATAAGGTTGGGGTGCCTCCTAAACAGAATCTGTTCAAGGAATTCAGTAACACAGTGAAAGAGACCTTCTTCGCAGATGACCCTCTACGTCCTTTCAAGGACCAACCAAGGTCTAAGAAATTCATCCTGGGCATCCAAGCAGTCTTTCCTATCCTTGAGTGGGGAAGGAATTATAATCTAACCAAATTCAGAGGGGACCTTATTGCTGGACTGACAATTGCTAGTCTTTGCATTCCTCAGGTAGATTATTGTCGCAAATACAATGCACAAGAAACAGAAACACTTCTGACTTCTCTTTCCTTGTTTGACAAAATCAGGACATTGGATACGCAAAGCTTGCAAATTTGGACCCCCAGTATGGACTATGTAAGTTTCACTTTCTTGGTTTGTTTGATCTTTTTCTTTCACTTGAGCTTACAATTCCTGTGGTTCATGTTGGACATGTTCATCAGACTCCAGCTTTGTCCCCCCATTGATATATGCCTGCATGGGTAGTTCAAGAGATATAGCAATAGGTCCAGTAGCTGTGGTGTCTCTTTTATTGGGAACTCTTCTTCAGGACGAAATTGATCCAGTTAAAAATGCAGCTGAATACCGTAGGCTTGCATTCACAGCTACTTTTTTTGCTGGAATAACTGAAGTAACTCTCGGGTTTCTCAGGTAATTCAACTTCATTTGGTAATATTTTGAGGCATATCTACTCTGTTAATACTTAATAGTAAATTCTGATCAATTAAATCTATAATCTAGCTTCATTCAGAAGTTATCTAGATTACATTTCAATATTGTTACTTCATGTTGAGGGTTATGTTGTAGGTTGGGTTTCTTGATAGATTTCCTATCACATGCTGCTATCGTTGGTTTTATGGGTGGAGCTGCTATAACAATTGCTCTACAACAGCTAAAGGGTTTTCTTGGAATTAAGAAGTTCACCAAAAAGAGTGACATAGTCTCTGTAATGCGCTCAGTTTTTAACTCAGCTCATCATGGGGTAAGATCTTTCCTTACGATTGAAAGTGAAAGCAAAAACCTACAGAATAGGATTTCTAAAGAAAGTGTTCATTGATGAATATTTTGTAGTGGAACTGGCAGACTATAGTCATCGGTGCAAGCTTCTTAGCTTTCCTACTTCTTGCCAAGTACATTGTAAGCATATCCAACTACTGTGTCATTTTACTGATAAATTGTGGCATCATTCCTAACTTTTGCATTCTGCTGATGATCAGGGGAAAAAGAACAGAAAGTTCTTCTGGGTACCAGCTATTGCCCCATTGATATCTGTTATTCTATCAACATTTTTTGTGTTTATAACCCGGGCAGATAAGCAAGGTGTTCAGATCGTAAGAATACCCTATTACTCACTCATATTTAGTCCTCTTGATGGAAAACAATTGTTTTAGCTGCAATTAGGGAATCAAAGTAGCAACAGAAGACCTGAGTTGATACTGATTGATCTTTTGATGCTTGAAGGTGAAACATATTGAGAAAGGAATAAATCCCTCTTCTGTGAATAAAATATACTGGAGCGGTCCATATCTTGGTAAAGGTTTTAAGATTGGAGTTGTGGCTGGAATGATAGGATTGACGGTAAGGCATTTTCTAGACCATCCTCATACTAAGAAAGTTAGATTGTTAATCTTAAGCTAAGCTATTTGTATGTGGTCTTTCTTCTTGGAATGGATTCATTAGGAAGCCATGGCAATTGGAAGAACGTTTGCGTCTATGAAAGACTATCAAGTGGATGGAAACAAAGAAATGGTGGCACTAGGAACAATGAATGTGATTGGTTCACTGACTTCATGCTACGTTTCGACAGGTGAAGAAAACCCTCAAATCGATAGTTTAATATATCATACTTATAACAACAATATAAGTGTAAGCATAAAGGGCTATCACTCTAACAATCACCTATCTTCAGTCACTTAAGAACTTGTTAGAATAACTAGATACCAACTTCCAAATAAACTTTCCCTAATGGATGGTTGACTTCTATGCTAAGTTTATTATGTAGATGGACTTGTGAGTAGTGTATAAATACTTGTTATTTATTTGAGTTTTTATACATGCAGGTTCATTTTCTCGATCAGCTGTAAATTACATGGCTGGCTGCCGCACTGCAGTCTCCAACATTGTTATGTCAGTTGTCGTTCTTCTGACTTTGGAATTTATCACCCCTCTTTTCAAGTACACACCAAATGCAATCCTAGCTTCCATCATTATATCAGCCGTGATTAGCCTAATTGACTATGAAGCAGTTGTGTTGATATGGAAGATTGATAAGTTTGATTTTATTGCCTGCATGGGAGCCTTCTTTGGAGTGGTTTTCGTCTCTGTTGAGATAGGCCTCTTGATTGCAGTAAGAATTAAATGGCCACCGTCTGAATTGCACTCGAACTTACAAACTAACTATGGATGCAAGAATCTATTAAAATACAATCTAAATTTATGTCATGACAGGTCTCTATATCCTTTGCTAAGATTCTATTGCAAGTCACTAGGCCCCGGACTGCAATTCTTGGGAAGCTACCAAGGACAAATGTGTATAGAAACACTCAGCAATATCCAGAATCAACAAAGGTTCCAGGTGTTTTAATTGTGAGAGTCGACTCGGCAATTTACTTCTCCAATTCTAATTATATTAAAGAGAGGTGGGAATGCTTTTTGGACGATTTGTGACTCCTTTTAATCTTTTCTAAATTCAACAGTTCATGTGGTTTCTTGGTTGTTGATGCAACAAAAGCCATCATCCAAATAGGGCTATATCTACAGTGTCCAACATTTACATAGATCTTTCATTTCAAATTAGTTTTTGATTCAAGAAACTAGCATGCTCAAAGCATTTGTCTTGACTTTATGACCATAAGAGCTAGTTATTTTAGCAGTTTACATGCATCAAGCATCCAAGCTTTTACATCCTGTGTAATAATGGAAATTCTTACTTTATAACTTTGTTAACGGCTAGAACTCCAGCAACTCTTTGATAAAGTAGAATTTTTTTCCTTTTCAGGATATTGAGGTGGCTAGTAGATGAGGAAGAAAAGGGAGTCGCATCCCATCAACCAAGAATCCAATTCTTGATAGTAGAGATGTCACGTGAGCTGTTCTCTACTACGCTTATTTGTTTGTTTGTCTGAAACTCATCTCATATGCATTTTTGCTTACTCTTTGACAGCTGTTACTGACATTGACACGAGCGGGATTCATGCTTTTGAAGAATTATACAAGAGTCTCCAGAAAAGGGATGTTCAGGTAATCACTGTTACTAGACTCTCCTAAAGTGTAAAACGTAATTTAAAACTATAGCATCAACAAAAGCTGAAATATTTGTGCTTCAGAAGTTTCCAAGTTACCTTACCAGAAGTGTCTTGTGTTGTTGGACAGCTTATCCTGGCAAATCCTGGACCTATTGTCATCAACAAGCTTCACGCCTCCAACTTCGCAGACCTGATCGGAGAGGACAGAATCTTCCTCACGGTTGCAGATGCTGTGGCCTCATGTTCTCCAAAACTTGCGGAAGCTGTTTGAGGATGTTGGGAAAATAGTAGATAATAAGTTAGAGAAATGTGGTTTCATAGCAATGTATCTGAAAGACTGGAGGTTTTAATGCTTAGTTGAATAGTTGTAGGTGGAGGGTGTCACTGTAAAGTCAAAGTGAAGTGCTTAGGGGCAGAGCAAAGATGAAGTATACTCACCAATAAGGTTCACTTATCTTTCAAGGGGTTTACTGCTTTAAATGATAAGAGGACTACAGCATCAGATAATGTAATCCCAGAGTTTCCTTTGATGGGTGGTGTTCCTCGTTTCATCAATACTTCCATTTTGCTCTTTCCCTCAATTGATTCAACTCTCGAACTTTCTTGTTCTCCTCTAATTTCTCTCGGCTAATGCTTTCATGTTCAAGTGGCGCAAGAAGAGAAGCAATTTATTATCTCACACTCTTTTCGTCTTTATCGGCTGCGAATCCGATGTTGAAAGAGACGCAATGTTTTGTTGCGCTCTGGAGCTTTGCAAGAACATGGCCAAGAAGGAGGGTAGGTTCAGCAAGGCTTTCGTTGGATAGAGAAAAGGTTCCAGAATTGGTAAATATAAAAAAGCTAACATAACCATTTCGTAGTGCTTGTGCCCTGTGTGGATAAGCTTCTCGAAGCAGGTGGCACGTAACGTAATGGCTTTATGAGTAAAAAGTAAAAACCCACTAGTCTGGTGGCTTTCCTTGCGTAATCATTATGCGTTACAAAAAGCAGTGATTTTGGGCTAACTTTCATCCAAAAGACTGATTGAAACTTAAACACGTTATTCGTACTTGGGCTATTTGTATTCCTACGGAAATCTTGTTTCCTTACAATCTTAACCAAAACAGAGCAAGCAAGCATTTCGCTTCAAACTGAAGAAAGACCCGAAAGGGGCATTTGGTATATCCTGATTACTGTACAAATAAGGAAAATTTTTTGCTCGTTATAGTGAATGAAGTTCGAACTTTGACAAAGAAAGTGGACTTCCTCACTGTTGAGTTTCTGGATTTGCAAGAATTGGACTGCTACCAAGTGGTCTCCGCACGATCACTCTCAAACAGGCCCATCGAAACTTCGTCGTTCAATTTACCTGTCATCAGCCTCAACCATCTACTCAGTCGTTGCTTTACCACTCTTAGTTCGCTCGATTGTCAGCCATTTCTTGTTTCCTCCACCGCCACCTTTAGAAGTATTTCTGTTTATCAGGGCCATCGGCGGTGGATATTGTTTCTCGTCTGTTTAGACCAATGAGGAAGAATAAGAACAAAAAATAGGAAGACAAGCCATGTTGCTGAAATATTGCGTTGTGTTGGATAATCAAGGAATGTGGTTTATGGTTATGGGGGACAGTTATTTCATCGTCCTCTTAAGAAATATGGCGGCTTCCCAAGTCAGTGTTTTGACTGCTGAATTCGCCCGGCATATAGTTATCAAGTTAAATATTTTTCCTTGCCTAGTCATACTGAAATCCGATGCATCATCTAAATTTAAGTGGATTTTTCTTAGTTCTTCATTCTTGCATCGGAGAACAGATTAACACTGTGCTGCACAAGATCCTCAATTCATGGCATTCTTGATGAAATCGCGCAGATGGCTATACTTGGCGGTCCGAACAATGGGAAGTCGAGTCTTCTTAATGCATGGAGCAGTGTTATGTCGCTACAGCCTGTCTACTTTTTGGGGTTGCAATGGTGTGTATGTCCTAAAATTTCAATTATCTATTCATCAAATATCCTTTTGTAAGTAATTTACTTGACTGAAAAATGGCCTGTTTTTATTTAGAAAGGAAGCGGTCATTACATGTTACATATTATTACAAAAACAATCAGTAACAAGCAGGTGGTCTGATCAGCCATTGGTCACCACCAGTTTTGGCCAATCTTAGCTCACAGTGAAAGCAACCAACCTATTCCCCTACTTCAGCCGTAAGAAAGATTTGCACTTCATGGAGGTGAACTGTCTCTGGAACTCTCCTCGCACAATTCACACAGGCTTAAGTTGGCTGCACCAAAGAGGCAACTTCCCCCTGTATCACCAACTTGGTGAGAGGTGTATGTTTCATCATGCATCAGGGGATATGCCTGTATACGCAATGTCCGCAGGGGAATATATTTGCTGTTACCGGCGAGCCCGTATACAGAGAATCAACTTAGCACCTTACGAAGTTCATTGACAAGTTGCAGACGGTTTGATGGCTCAACCTGTATCGAATTGTGAACTGTTGTTATTATATATGATTCAGATAATGACAGACAAGTATCACCTTAAAGGCAAAGCAAAGATCATGACCATTTACCTTGCTTAAAAGGGCAGCAAGACCTTGAGGTAGAGCCTTCAAGTCTGAAGCAGATTCACCAATACTTCTGAGTTGAAGCAAGACCTTCTGGACTCGCAATTCCTGTAGCTTTTCTTCATAATTTCCCGAATCTTCTTTCCATGTAAAGAAAGCCTCATCATCCATCCAAGCTACTTCTCTGCTGCTGGCAACACTGGAGCTCAAGAACCATGTTCTCATCAACTCTAGTGCAGATTTGTGCGACAGTTGGTCACCAGATGCTTCTTTGATAGTCTTGACCATTGAAAACTCGGCAACTCTCCTGCGTAGCCTTCTGCAGAAATATGAACGGGATCTACCCCATTCCACCACTTCTTTAATCACTCCTTTAGCAGCCATCCTTAGCGAGGAATCATGAAGCTCGGCGAATTTGGTAGCTATCTGAGTATAGACTGGAAGGAGCTGTTTTTCACGAGCCTTTATCTGCTGTTGTAATGATTCATGTGTAACATAATTGCCACTATTCCTGGCTTCCTGAAGCTCTGCCCTCAGATTGATAAGCTGTTGATCAAGCCTACCCATACAATCCAGCAGTTCTTTTGTCCTAAATTTGATCTCAATCATTCCTTCTGGCTCAAGAACATTGCCTTTAGCTGTTCTGTCAGCATACATTTCAATATGATCTGAATTGATCTGACTATCCACCACAACCCATGCTCCACCTCGAAGCTCACCCATCATGGGGATGTACACAAAAACAGGTTGTTTGTATGTTCTAAGGTTCTCAACTATGGTTGAACCCGCCTGCAGGATACCTTCAAAAAGGTCTCTCTGTCCACCAGAAAAGCCTCTCCAATTGGCAAGAATGAAAAGTGGAAGCTCTTCCTTATTAAAATCCAATATAGCTTGTGCTGTTTTTGTTGCCGAATCTGGAAACCATACTTGCCCAGCCTGAGGGACAACCCTCTCATGAGAATCAAGCTGTCCTGGGTCAGCAGGGATAACTTGCATAACAGTCTGTGTCTCAACAGCTACTATTCCTACAGGAATTCCTCCTAACTTTGCCCTTCCTGTAACAACTGTCCTTGCCCAGCCTTCCAGTGTCTCGACAAAACTATCCTTGTCAAAAATACCACCAAGCCATTTCCCATTACCATTGAGAATGCCAGAAATAGCAGCACGCGGATCACACGAGTTTTCTGGGAAGTATTCCACGGGCCTTTCTGGGGGATCCAAGGAGCTAACAATGGGAAGTGCACCGCCTATGTGGGGAGGTATACAGCTTAACCACTTCAAAATGGAAGATACACCTTCAAGGTCATCTGATACCGTCAGATGAACAACTCCATTAGTTGCCATAATTTTAGGTCCACCAAGTTGCATGTGAGAGCTATAAACCTCACGACCAAGAAGTTTATTTAATGCAGAGAAACCCGTCAAAATAATGGGCTGATCAAGCCTCTGTATGCATCTCATGCCAAGCCTAGCAAGATAAGCACCAATTCCCACAGTTCTGCCAGTCACATATGTTAAGGTAAAGGTTTCCTGGTATGCTCTAGAATAGGCACTAGCAATTGCTCCACTTCCAGATAAGTTCTCGACCCCCAAACCATCCTCCTTCCCAACAATGGCATCTATCACCCATCTAGTTTCTCCATCTGCCAATTTCAGCTCATGTGCTATTACAGAAGATCCAATTCGTGCATAATCCTCCTGATTTAGGTATACATATTGGAAACCACGCTCAGGGCATAATTCATCTGACCAACCAATCTTAAAGCAGGACTTAACTTCGTCTGCCACCCCAATACGAGCACCAGAATTGGCTGCCAAATAAATGAGAGGCAGTTTCTTAGTGCAAGCAAGATCAGTCACTGCAAGGAAGAATGCATCCTCTCTCGGACCAAAAGATCCAGCTTTGAAGGTAACATCATTGGCTACTATCAAAATTTTCCTCCCTGATGGGAACTCTGGCGTAGATAAATCCATGGTCCAGGCTACCATGCCAACATCATTAAGCCCCACTGGACGATCAATAGGAACAAGAGGAGTACCCCAGCTACCTTTTCTCTCAGCAAATACAAGCTCTGCAACTTTGATAAGTTTACCATTGGGTTTCCCAGTTCCTGGAAGATGAGCAGCCCATATTTGTTCCAAGGCTGCCTCAAATGCCTGAAAGATGATTTGAGCAGTGTAAACAGAGCTTTTATTTTCTAAACTTCTGGGATCAATAACAAAATAGTAATACCCTCAAGCAGAAAATATGGGACATACCAATGGAAAATCATAGCAGTAGGTCGTGCTGCTTCTCCTTGCCAACAGACGTTTCCGATCGAGAGCTGTCAAAGACTGGTAATGTGCATTAATTGCTACACCATGCAGAGGACCATGCTCAGAGATAGAATGATATACCACACTGTGTTTGCTGGTATCGTCAAATTCCCGATATATCTGAATGGAACATCAGTCAGTAATACATTAGTGATACCTTAGTTTCCATAAGAAAACTAAAATTTTAAACCAGATCGAAAACCAAAAACCAATAGATTCTTGTAGTAAGGAAGTTAGTGATGATGGTAACTTCATTAGTCACCTACACCTGTAAGACGTGTGATGATAATGACTTGCAAGAGCATGAACTGATATTCACATTAATATACATTTTGAAACTAAACAAGCTGATTCAAAGTGTCTATAGGCCAAATACTATCCCCCACTTAACCTCTGACTCCAATTTCTATGGAGTTGACTTATTAAGGAGAGTTTTTCCACCATGGGGAACGACACCATTTTTAGCAAGTTCCATTCGAAAAGTAGTTAGCATTGGAGGAGTCTACACACAATTGGTGCATATATACCTCCGTTCCTCTTCTAGTCTAATTTCTATGGAGTGAACAGAATGGCGAGAGTTTATCCATTCCTCTTCAAGTCACAATTCATTTAAAAGCTGTGTCAGTAGTTGCCAAGCCTAATCAAAAGCTTTCCTGAGAGAATTTATCTGATGGGATAACTTACATGTACCACACAGGTGTGACCAGTAACATTTGTGACAATAACCCTCCAAGCACCATTTGCTTGTCCAGATGATGCCATCCAGAGCCTAACTTCCCATTCACAAACGCCTAACCTGTGCATTCTGACACCAACTGATGCATGAATTTCCCTAGCCTGTTCTTCCAAAATTGAGTGAACAGCAGCCTCTTCTTGGTCAGCATCTATGTCAACTCTCCTGAAAGACAGTACCACAATATAAGGAACTTTGTGTATCCAACAACAATAAACACCAAAGAATATAATAAAAATTGTAGAAGCAAATACTTGGTGTAAGGCACAAGATCGTCTATTCTCTGCTCGTGCAAGATACAGAGATACATATGAGCATGATCTGATTTGACAGTAGCATTATGCGAATTAAGCTCCAATTCCTCCATTGCAGCAACTAATGACCTCAAAATGCTTCTTGAAGTAAAGGATGTAGCTGATTGCAGCCGGGTTGCTTCCACACCCAGCCCTTGATATGCAGCAAATCCTTCATTAGTTGACTGCCTGACAAGCGTTTTAAGGAACATCCTCTGGATTGGCACTGGCTTATCTACTACAGTATACAAATGCCATTGTCGATCTCGGGATGGAGTATATTTTATGTTTTCATATCCTTTAAGCTTGTCCTGCATCAAAACAATATATATCATACTTTACATCAAAATCTAGAATGATCTTGTCTTGTTCTCCTCAATTTTTGTTTAACTTCTTTTATTTTTCCAAATAAGCATACAACAGCCATCAATAAGCATACCAGCTCAAGGTAGATGGACAGCGGTGGCTCCAAATGTCGCAGCAGAGGCTCTTCTTCATAATAGAGCTTTTCTGCTGTCCAGTGAAAAGAGTGTCTCATAGGAGCTCGCCCTTCATCCCTCTGTATGATACAGCTAATAACCCCCACACCTGCAGTCCGTAAACTGGAGCCCACTTCTTGCTCTTTAAGTATTTCAGCTAACCTCTCAATTCTTTCCTGGGCCTGATCCTCATCACCGCTGCAAGTAGTTAAAGTACAGCATTGCTAAGAATGGAATGGACCCAGTGATTCAATAGCCTGATATTTTTTTTGGTATACCTTAAAAATTTTTCATTTCTCCTTAAGTTTCTAAAAAGAGACTTGGAAACCTAATAATTTGAATCTTTAAACTGGGACCTGCTACTGAGCTACACCATATGCAGATAGCATTTAAATTAAATGCACTACCTAGAGATTGTTTTTAATGCTATAGAAATTCAAATTCATGAAAGGGCATCCAAGTCATTAATAGACACCCCACGTACCTATCCTGAAGTAAACTCATCTGATTGTTGATGCCCACCAGTGCAATATGCATCATATTACCAAAAATAACTGATTCTGCATATCCACTTGGAACTGCTCCTTGAAGGTTATGAGTTGTTTCCCTTATAGCGGCATTAACAATTGTGGGTAAAAATTGGAGAGACTTGATGATAACCATGGCTCCCCATTTCCTCTGACAATGTTTCTCAACATGTGGTTTATCTGAAAATACATCTTCAGAGCCACCCTTTCTCTCAAGATGCTCTTCCAAGAACTCCCATGATGCAATAAGACCAGATCTGTGCCACTGCATTCTGACACTTCCTTTCACAAGATAGGGCTGGCAGGTTTGTACAAACAGTCAATTTAAGAAAATACTATTTATTAGGAAGAACAAGCAGAAGGTTAAAAAAAATTTAGATAGTACCTGGTATAGCCTACGAACATAAGTTTCGACAACCCGTCTTTGAAGGGTGTGATCACTATGATCAAAGAGACTCACAAGAGCATCCTCAACTGCCAATGGAGCATTGACAAGATCCTCCATCCGTTCATTAATGGCACTTTTTCTCTTGGGAGTATCCATATGTTCACCATCCTCAGTGAACATCTCTAGTTCAGAAAGAGTCCTAGCAATGGTGGAACGAAGTTCACTCAGCTTGGTTTGTTCAAGCAGTTGACTTGCCTTTAGTGCCAACTGCACATACCAAAAATTTACTGTTTAAGGAGCAAGAAATAACCATGAAAACAATGTCACAAACAACCAATCTTCAATGTACAAGCATCTAAAATCCTCGACTCATTTTCAAAACTTGAGTAAAGTAGAGCAGCATGGATTAAATGCTCATAACTTGACAATTAGACAAAGTGCAACAGCTGACCTCAGAATAACTTGTATGGTTAAGTTGAGAGAACCGGATTAGTTTATCCCTATATGCAGCCGGGTTTGGATAAACCAGCTGTTCCATAAGCCGCAATATCAATTTATTTTTACTCCTAACACCCTGCAAACCACAACATAGATGCTGTTAGTACTACTACAGAGATGAAGTGACCATGGCCAGCATGACATAGATATGATACCTGATGAGAAAGTACAATGTCCACAACTTTCAATAGATCTTTCTTATACTGAAGTCGAAGACGCTCAATCACATCAGCCTGAAGAAAAAAGAACAGAAGTATTATAAAAGTCGGAAACATAATACTAAATAGACTTATGGATAACATGTTCCACAAGTACACTTGGTAGAACTACCCAAAGAAAACTAGGAAACCAAGCTTGGAGTACGTTGACAATAAATGTTGTACTCTATGAAATTTGACTAGTCTTAATGGCAACTACATACTGCCAAAAGAACATGTCAAAATATAATGGGGACAAGGAGCAAAAAATCATTATTACCAGATAAACGTGAATATTAGAAGGAAGATCAACACTTGAGATAAAAGATCAGATTCATCCCAGAGAAAATAGATCAGGAACTAACTGTAAAGATTAATAAATCATGGCAGGGTGTTACTTTAATCTTGTATTAAATGTTAAGTTCAAATTAGAGTTATGATTTTTTTACAGAATGTCGAAAGATTAGGTGAACCATCTGGACATAATCAGGTCAAGTTAGTAGCAGTAAGACACCACTGATCCAATAACGAATTGTATTTTACTGGATTGCTTACCTGTATGTTGTCACTAAATAATTCTTCAACTGAGAGATATTCTTCAAAAAGTGACTGAACAATAACACGGGCATGACTCTCTCTTCCACCCTCATAAGACTTCACAAGACTCATCAATGGCTCAACAAGCCTTTCCTGTGCTCCTTTCTCTTTCTCAGGACAGGAGGATAAATGAGCCTATAGCAAGAAGCATGCCACAATAAGTTTACTAATTCCCAAGTGAAGTGAGAAAGAGTTCAAATAAAGAAAGTGAAATAAGGAATTTACTTCAAGAACACCCCTCAACAATTTGGCAGGAAAGTCAATATTCTGGACGCTTGAAATTCCCTCAAACTCCCTGTATGTTGATTCCAACTGAAAGGTTGTGGCAAGGCACAATTAGGTCACATTTCTTAAATTCACTAGATGAGTATGCAAGAAAAAGGACAAACAAGAGAGAGAGAGAGAGATCAAAAGAAACAATTACCGAATTTCGAAGATCTTTGGGAAGTCGGGTTGCTAGAACAGCCAAGCACTCTTGCCATTGAAGGAAAGGGAGTTCAGGACTATCAAGACAACTAAGCAAGTTTTGCACTACCTGTCAAATTCAGTATAAAATATTCATAAGACTATCAAAATAGATCTTTAAAATAACGATGCTGAATATTGCAATAAGGCGAGAAGAAATTTACTTCTTCAATATTATGATCATAACCAGCAAGAATCATGCGGGCTGCATTCAGACTTGCAGCACATCTCTGGTGGACTTTACCAGAAATAGCTGTAGGAGGCCCCAGGATAGGGAAGCTCCCATGAAATGATTCTGCTTTCCTCACAGCTGAAGGATCATCAAGATCAAGCCTTGCAATAAGCTCACCAGCCTACCAAAAAAAAAAAACTTTTTAACATCATACTAAAATTGAGTAATGTTTCTGCATGCAACATGATTTACCTGCATTGCTTGGCCTTCAGACATTTTAAAATGAATAACTCCGGAAGCAGGTGATAGAAGGGGCATACACATCTTCATGACTTCAACCTCTGCATAAGGAGTGTCAGCATCAATATGACCGCCATCTGAAACCAAATACCTCAGTAACTTGCATGGTGTTTCTGCAACTAATTTTGATGGATCGTGATCATTCTGTAACAAGCAGGTTCTTCCGTCAATAAGAAGACGAGTTCCTGCTGCTTCTTCCTCAGCATAAATCACATGACTGTTGCCATCCAACTGTGTCAACACGGAAGAACCCATACTATTAGAAGTCTCACAGAGAGGGAGAGAGAGGGAGGGGGGTTCACATAGATGATACTATAATCCGTGAAGCAATGTTTAAAATTTTGATGGAAAAAATGAACACTTGCCTGCATCAATAGCCCTCCATCACGTAAAGTATGTATCTCTGCTTCAATCTCTGATTCATTCATCGTCAATCTATAGCTTCCTGGTCCCCCTCTAACCATGTCAATCTGTATACAATCAAAAATATTGGTGACAAAGAATTCCACAGAAGAGCCAAAATTCTTTCCTGAACATGTAAAAGGAGAAAAAGAGAAATTGTATTGGAGTAGCCAATGAAATGACGTGAGCTTGAAAAAGAACATACTGTGTATTTGCTTCCTTCTATGTTCAATGAAACTTGAGCGTGAACAAGGGATATGTGCTGGAGAAAGGAACGATTGACATGGTCAGCACTTCAAAGATCAAGTCAATATCTAACATGGTGGAAAATGATATTCTTTGCCCCTGTACCTTGGGAGGGATCTGTCCCTTTTCAAGATAACCAACGTAATCAGACACCATAGCCGCGCTGCTAGCAGATGCTTTCTGTAGCAAACACAAGAAAAATAAATCAATGGCTTTTCTGACATGTGCAAATGTAAGCACAGGTTTCCATTTCTACTTCAGCAGCCAAAAATGCAAGGATTTTACGCAGCTTCTTACATATAAAGCCCCTCCAACAACTGAGAGATACCAAGGAGGCCTCTCTGCTCTGACCCGCATCGCAATTCTACTGTCCAACCAACCTGTGTGAATTTTGTTCTCTCTGTAATCTGAGGCCTGGATAGCATTGCTATTGATTAGTTGAAATTTTCTGGATGGCTTTTTATTTTCTTCCTCATGTTAAAAATGAAGATAAATGCTCAAAGATGAACACGAGAAAAATTACATGTAAAAGGTCGATTGTGTAATCAACATTGGTACGGATTTCTCCTCGAATTTGAATTTCTTTCAGCCCAAGGACCATATTTGCAATAGCCAAAGCTCTGGACTCCCCAAAAGCAAAAACATGTCCTGAGGAATGATTTGGAGAATTTCAGTGACTTTCTTCAAATATCATAATTGATGGGAAATGATCAGCCTTAAGATTGATCAAGACTTAAAACTTGCCAGACAAGTTAATGTAATATGCAACTCACAGGATAATTTGCCTAACAACTGTTAGAACTTGGAAATGAAACCTCCTAGAAGAAACATAATCATCCATCAACTGGCTACGTATTCAAAGTATGAAAATCTTAAAATAATGTTGTTGACCACTGGGTTCTAAAGAGAGGTAAAACTACTCCAAAGTAAACAGTATATGTATATTGCTCCATATTCTTTCAACTACATAATCCTTACATGAGATCTGGTCAACAAGGAACATTAGGGATATTCTTCTTACTGAATATTGAAAATTCTTCAGATTAGAAATAAAAAAATATATATAGTATCTAGAAGAATTTCATAAACAGAACTGAACTTGTGAAGCGGAATAAAATCTATATTGATAGCACATGCTTACCAAATTGAGAGTCTGAAAATTCATGAATGCCTCCTCCAGACTACATATCAAGACAAATAACTAAGTTTAGGAAAACCCAAGATCGTGTCAGCTGAAAAACATAGCAAACAAGTAAATTTAACATATGAAAGGAAAATACCTTAACGGAGAAGTAAGCCCACACGTTTGGCTTGCTTTTAAAACTAAGCTCCTGTCCATGGTTACCTAACTCAGTCAACATCATTATAAAAACTACAAACTTCAAATAACATCGAGCAAAACTCAAGTGGGCACCTGTACTTTCCCACTGGTAGGCTTAAAACCATCATCTGGATCCTCACTTGTCACACGCACAGCGACACAATGACCTTTTGGTCTTGTCGACTCTGCCTTGTCAAAATCAAAAACTGTGGCAACAGTTGAAGTTTTTCTCCAGGCATCATAACCTCCACCATGTTCAAATCCATAGAAACGCCTTATCTCTAAGGAATAGCAACAATAAAGAATGTCAGACATATAAATATTCAGTAAAGAAAACAAGTTTTTCCAATTCCAAAACTTTTTTATTGAATACCAGGAATTTGCCACAGAGGTATTCCCATCCCAACCGCAACCTGAGCTGCTGGCAAATTTATTTCAGCAATCCACTCGGTGACAGGGTGTTCCACCTACATTTAGCTTATTGGGAGGTGATTAGAAAAGGAAAAAGAAAAGCAGGAATATGCTTTGAGAATGGAATGAATCATCTGAAACTTCACATCAAAACTTTGCATACTATAACAAAGTTGAAGTGTGGAACTGTTCTTCAATGATATCGATGCCTTATAGCATGCATTTCTAAATCATCAAGACAAATTTTCACTTAAAAAAATTAGTAAATTTCTTCAAATGATATTTTGTTTCCAAAGGAACTTGACAGAGTTAAAAAAACATAATAGTTTCCCAAAGACAGCTAATATAATGTGTCGTTGTCAACCTCAACCTAGTCATCCATTTTACTGCATAGCTAAAATGAAAAATTAAACTAGAAGGAAAATGATCACTTAACTAGGAATCAGAAAGAAAAGGGTGAAATTTTTTACATACCTGCAACCGAGGATTGAGTTCTAAGAAGTAGTATTCACCGGTTTCCATACTGAATAAATATTCTACTGTAGCTGCTCCAACATAATTTACACACTTTGCTAACCTTCGAGCTGCTTGCTCCAGCTTTTTCACTGTCTCCAGTGGAGCAATAGTAATTGGGCCCTCCTCAATTATCTATTTACAGCGATAACGAGGTCAAACCTTATAGAAAACATATCAGAGCTGATTATGAACACTATTAATTGGAAGGCAAAATATGATCCTTCAATGTTGGCATACACAGAAGACGAATAGGCAAAATTGTCCCAAAACTTGCACTACAAACGAGTTTACCTTTTGGTGCCTCCTCTGAACACTACAATCGCGACTATGCAAAGCTGCTACATTTCCATACTGATCACACAGTAACTGGACTTCTAAATGTCGACTCTGATGGTGAAATGGGAAAATGTCACCAATAAGATTCATACTTAATCATGAGAAAAGTACATCATTAAAGGTAACAGACAGTAAAAGACTAACCTGGGAAGCAACCTTCATTATGAATATTGGTGAACCTGGAACTTCACCTTGCACTTGCTTGAACAATGCCCTAACTTCATCATCATTATGAACCTAGAGAATTCAAAAGAAGATGCAAAATTGTTCCATCTTTACAATTTAGAAACGAAGACCTGGGTTGACCAATACAATAAGGACGCTATTCTAAAATCAGATGAAAAATATGAAAAGTTCCCAGGAAGCTTAGGAAGTTATTCAATAGTTCATAAATTGCAATATGAGGCAAACCTTTCTTATGCCTTTACCGCCACCACCCCAAGATGCCTTGATCATTGCAGGATAACCAACAACTTGACAACTTGCTATAGCTTCCTCTGTAGTGTACACACAAGCTTCCCTATATACCTCATCCGGGATTGTCACTAAGCAACTTTCAGGAGGAATTTTCACCTAGGATCAGCAAGTCAGTACATGGTTAGCTGAGGAATGACCTGAAAATTAAGAATAACATCAGAGCATCTGATACAAGTTTATTACATGAGACCCACTCCATGGAAGTGTAGGAACATCTGCCGCTTGAGCAATTAAAGACGAGCCAATTTTATCTCCCAATGCTGCCATAGATGTTGCAGGAGGCCCTAGAAATACAATTCCCTTTGCATTCAATGCATCTGGCAGTTCAGGGTTCTCTGATGCATGACCCCAACCAGGCCAAACCGCATCAACATGTGTTATCTCTGCCATCTGCAAACATAGTATCATGAATTTTTATACACTATACAAGTACAGAACTTGTTTGTTGAAATGGGGTCATAGTATCTTTCAGACTGGAATCAAGTACATTGACCATTCTTATTTGGTAGCATGTATAACTAATGAAGACACAGCGGAAAGAGTGAATCAGTTAGTGGGCACTTGATCTTCTAAATGTTCCGAGATAAATAAGCAAAGTGGACTCTCAAAATTTATAGAAAATTCAGCTTGTTAATGACAAATAATTTATTATCTGAAGCTTCAGAATAGGAATGCCATTGAAATTCAAACTATGCCAAGAGTAGATATGATGTGCCAAAATTATATCCGCAGAAAGTGCGGCATTGAGTATATCCTTCTTTTGTACATTGCTTCCTATATTTGAACCAATAAGCTAAGAGAGAATTTGAATGATCAAAAAGTTAAAAATTAATATGCATACCTCCACAATGAGTTGTACATTGGCATAGTTATTGTTATTAGTCCCACCAGGAACTTCCACAAACTGATCGGCAATTCTGATATGCTCTGCATTGATCCTCATGTCTTCTGGCGTAGCCATGGCAACCAACAAGATTGCCTTCTCTGTTCCAAATGTTTCATAAGCCCATGTTCTAATGCTACGTATAAACTTGACAGCGGCCATCCCATTGTTTGCAATTAATATACTATGGATTGGCTTCTTTCCTCCGAGAGCATGGCAGAATTCATCCACTTCAGATATAACAGCTGGGCTCCTCAGTGGAAGTACCCCATTCATATACCCATTTCCACGACCAGTAGCCACAGATAACGACGGTCTCCTTTGTGCTTCTGACATACTGCACAGTACACAAAAACTTGAGGTTCCTTAAGTTGTGCTAATGTTCCCCTTTTTTTTTTTTAAACCCCAAAGAACAACAGAAACGAAGAATATCTATTTAAAGTGATAAGATATAATATCAGATGAAAAGCAAAGAAATAAAAGGTAAGACAAGCTCCAATTACGTTGAGACTCCGACTAGCTTCTCAAAATTGAGCTTCGTGAGCAATTATCAAGCCATTGTCATGAAGCTATTGCTCTGACTTTATAGTTGCTTCACAAAAACTTCTAGAAGAACTAAGACCAAGTATATTCTGATACCAGTTGGAAGCAACAGATCGCATACAAGTAATAATCTCGGGTGTAGTATCATCAGGACCTAATCAAGCAACTAAAAACGTGTACGAAAGGTTTAACTATACCACTATAGGGAGTGAAAATTACAACTTTGATTTCTATTAAACTAAACATTAATCAAAAGGCCGACAAGGAAGACGACAGCACGCTACCGCCCTCCCAGAGTTCCAATTTACCAATATCATATGAGACTTCAAACAGCCGGGTCGTTAGTGATACAGGAGCAACACCCAATTCAAAACAGAATCTCAAACTGACATACGAACCTGAAAAACTCAATCTTGTTATCAAAGTTGGACTCCAACTGTGATTAAGGGTAACAAAGCATCAATCTTGAGAATCTAAAAGCGCCGGCCCGTCGCAAAGTAAGAAAAGGAGAGAGGGAGAGGGAAAATGGACATATGTTCCTGTGTTTTCTATGCAGCGTGTGGGATGCAAGAAATTTCCTGTTATGTAATGTCCATTCACAGCCTTGAAGCCATTGTTGTATCTTCTTGGTATGGTTTCGTGTGTGTGTGTGTTTTAAGTGAACCAGTTTTTTAAGTGAAATTTTGCAGGTAGTTAGGTACGAGTTAGAGAGGTGGGTCTTCAAGTTTTAACGGCTTTTAATGACCCTGCACGTGGTACCTGCCCCTGCCACACCACCATCTCATTTTGTAGTTCTCCTCTTCAAAGTTCAAACGGGGTAGTTCCCATCTACCCCCATCTCACTAGTTAAGCCTGTTCAGCAAACAAACAAGAACAACCAAAAGCATAACACAAGCTGAAAAGGTCCCATCCCATCTTTTTCACTTTTTTACTTTCTGGACGTTTTCCCATTTCCCAAAATTCAGCTAAATAGATAAAGAAAAATAAGAACAACTTCAATATTTATTGCCCTTCAGTTTCTGTGCTCAAAGTTTCGTTCTTTTGCCTTTCTTTATGTTCTCCTTCTCCACGTATTTAATGGAAATTTAGGTTTGTTACACTTACATGGTTTTCTTACAATCCCATCCCACATCAACCAACAAACAAACGCTTTGTATTGTCAAACGTTGGTTTTTATAGGGTGGTCTTGACTCTTGACTGTGAGTTGGGTGGTGTTGTCGACCAACCCTTCTTTTTCTGTTCATATGGTAAGAGGCGTAGGATTAGAGAACACATCTACCTTCTATGGTATAAACACCTATGAAATAAGAAAATAAGATAGAAAAGGAAAAAGAATCTGTGATGCATTGATTTTGATTAGTATGTGTACAGGTGCAGAAGGGTTTGATTGGTAATATTAATATGAAATATTGGTGGGTATATTAATTTGCCATAAGGAAGTTCGTTTATGGTTGGAGGATAGGTCTATCCTTGCCTTCCTTATTGAGTTTGATAATAGCATTTATGTCTATCTATTCTATGTTCATTGGGTCATTTTGGGAAAGTAATCCCTTCCAAGGAATATGAAATGTTATGTTGACTTTGATTGTGAATTTCGTATTCATTGTTAAAAATTAGTATTTAAAAAATAAGGAATAATTTTAAATGAAATAGAGTTGTTGGCATTCATTAGTTAAATCCAACTTTATGGATTAGTAAACACAAAATTGAATAACTAATCAAAGGATACATCATTCTAAGGTGCTCAAGGCTTAGTTAATGTAGTGAGGGGAGCATCCAGCATCCTATCCTAGTCCTTAGGAAATGAACGTCAAGCCACCAGTTCTCAATCATGCGTCTGTTTTGGGGAGTTGGAAGACTAGATCACAAGGTTTCTTGAGGTTGCAAAGTTTCTATTTTTTTAGTAGACTGACTTTCACTTGTGATGTTTGATGTTGGCTCACCAACTACATAATTATATTGGTAACTGTATAGTGTTGAAAAAATGCTTTGGTCATAGTTAGTTAGCAGATACTCCTTTCAATGGAACTTGAGTTTAATTTGTCATTAAATAAACATCTTTTATTTTCTAATTAGGAGTATAGTACTGCCTTATTAGCAGGCGACGCCGCGACGATAACTTTGAATCGGTCATTTTATGAAACCAAAAGGATTCTTTGCGGATGACCTAGTGTTGTTCGTTGAAGCCACGAAATCCCAAGCGTGAGTCCTCTCTGCGACACTGCATGAGTTTTGTCAGGCTTCAGGGCAGAAGGTGAACATGGACAAAACTAGGGTCTTCTTTTCCAAGAACGTCTCTCCTGACAATTCTCAACGCATGGGTCAGGTCTTGGGCTTCCAGCGTACGTCGAATTTGGGCAAATATCTTGGTGTACCTCTGCTTCATGACCGCTCCTCTCGGCATACCTATCAATTCATATTAGACCAAGCTCATCAGAAATTAGCCGGATGGCGCACCAGGCAACTGTCTCTTGCGGGCCGTGTCACTTTAACCCAATCGGTGATCTCGGTCCTTCCCATTTACCCCATGCAAATTGTGCGCCTACCGAGGCATCTCTGTGACGATTTGGAAAAACTTATGCTCAACTTTATCTGGGGCTCTACCGCGGATCAGCGAAAAATGCACCTGGTTAACTGGGAGGCTGTTTGTCAGCCCAAATCACACGGTGGCCTGGGGCTGAAGCGGCTTAGATCCTCGAATAATGTGCTCCTGGCCAAGTTGGGCTGGACCATACTTACTCGTCCGACCGAGTTGTGGGTGCATATCGTGAGGGCTAAATACCGACTTGAGCCTCACCATACTCCTCTGTCGGTCGCCAGGCACAGTGCGTCGAGCTTTTGGCGAGGCATTGCAGTGACATGGCCAGTAGTTCGTCAAGGGTTACACTGGTGCCTGGGAAATGGTAGGCACATTTCATTTTGGTTAGACAATTGAGTACCGGAGTGGGGACCACTTTATCTGGTGGCAACTGCTCCGCTTCCCAACCACTTACTCCAAGCGACAGTTGTGGAGATGCGGAATGATGAAGGCCTCTGGCGTTGGGATTTGTTCCATCACCTCCTCCCAGTCTCTGTTTGTATGGCCCTAGCAGAAATTCCCCCTCCAGATGACACTGCTGGGGAGGACTCCATGCGTTGGGGTCCTTCCGCGAACGGTCGCTTTATAGTAGCTTCGGCTTATGAGCTTATAGAAGCGAATAGTACGGGAGATCCTCCTCAGCTTTGGACTCTCATCTGGAAATGGGCGGGACCTCAACGAATCAGGGCATTCCTCTGGTTAGTGAGCCACGATAAGCTCCTAACCAACCTCCAACAAGTGGTCCGCCATTTCACAACCGATAGCCATTGCCCCGTGTGTGGTCAGGTGGAATCGACCCTCCACGTCCTCCGCGACTACCCACGTGTTCAAGCGGTCTGGCGTACTCTCCCCACTGGGGCCTTAGGCCACGATTTCTTCCAACAGGAGCTGACTGACTGGGTGGGTTCCAACCTTACACAATCTACTCCGGTTTTC
>JAOSBM010000002.1:5327104-5338946 GCA_027568955.1 Erythroxylum tenue | reverse complement strand
GGATTTCATATTGATGTTCGTTTTATTAATGAGTAATGTGATGCCATATGGAGGTTTAGTAGTTATTGCTCGTAGTGTGCCTTTATCGTAGGTTATGTACCGAAATGACCTCCGGGCGTATCGGTGCGTGCTCTACGGTAAGGGGGCGCTACATTTTGCCTTTAGTGTCTTATAGCATGTGCTAGATCATGGCAAACAACATGAGAAGTTGTGAAGGATGGTCTGTTACAAAGCATTCTTATTTTAATGGAAATAATTATTCATATTAGAAAGAGAGAATGAGAATTAATCTTCAATATCTAGATATTGAAGTCTGGCAAGGTATCAAACTGGGAGATACAGTTCTTGCTATTGATAACGTAGAATTATGGATTGATGCTGATAAAAGAAATGAACAACTGAATGCTAAATCAAGACATCGTCTTATTTATGCACTCTTTCCATAAGAGTATGAAAAGATTTCCTATTGTTCTACAACAAAGGAAATGTGGGACAAACTTCAGGTTACCTTTAAAGGAACAAATGAGGTAAAGAAACATAGGATAAGTCTTTTAGTACATTAATATGAAACTATTTTGAACCTCCCAGCT
Organism: Erythroxylum tenue; assembly: GCA_027568955.1. Classification (NCBI taxonomy): domain Eukaryota; kingdom Viridiplantae; phylum Streptophyta; class Magnoliopsida; order Malpighiales; family Erythroxylaceae; genus Erythroxylum; species Erythroxylum tenue. The sequence continues at coordinate 5,338,356 of JAOSBM010000002.1, read as the reverse complement.
ATGATTTTGAGATTTATGGTGGATGAAGGAAGTCACAGGATGTTTCTTTTGATGGTTTGGAATGGTATACGTCTGCTAAGTTTCATTCTTTCATTCCTTATCAATTTGGATATAGGTTAAAGGATGTCTGGGTTGAAAATAAATTAGAAAGAATAGCAATTGTCTTAGGTCCTACCACAGCACAATAGCCTCCTTCTCCAACACAACAGCCTCCTCTAGAAACCAACAATCTGGATATTTAACAGCAACTGAGGTAGATTTGACTACATTAGGATCAAATGAAAAATTAGATTAAGGACATGCAAAATCTTCTTCACGTTCTTATTGAATCTCTTAAAGAATACTTTTGTTAAGACACATACATGTTTCTGCTAATGGTTGTTTTGACATTGACATGACTATTTTTATGCTTTCTGGCGTATACATATTTGTGATATTTGTCTGTTATTAATGTTGCTTTTACATATTTTGTGATACTCTGAATGCTTTAACATGGTCTATTGACTTCCTTGCCCTTCTTTTTGATAATGATAAAGGGGGAGAATACAGAGAGATAATTTTGATATATTTTTTGTGAAATTAGATGCTTAGCGTATTTGATTTTTTGTTGAAACTTCATGTATGCACTTAAGTACTCTGCATTTAATTTTCAAATGATAGGCTCTTACTATTTAGCATTAGTAGAAAGCTCCTTCGGATCAAGAATAGTAGTAAGGACTTACATATAAGGATTATAAGTATTTTTTCTAAATCTTTCACTATTATTTGAATTTTTTGAAAATATATCTATTATTGCTTGTCATCATCATAAAGGGAGAGATTGTTAGCTCAAAGCTTTTTAAATTAATGATTTTAATGATAACAACTAATAATATTTACTTAAAAATTCAAATTTATTTGGATTATCTTATTTATTCAAAAATATAATGATGTTAAAAGGGATTATATATTTTAGTTATCTGTTTAAAATAAAAAGATAAACATTTCCTATTTTGCAGGAATTGCTTTAACAATCTTATTTGATTATTTAGATACGGTCCCGCAAAATCTGGAATAGATAATCTCCTATCATTTCTGTATAGGCGAAGGATCCTGCTATTCAACAATCGACTTTGAGATACAGTCAAATATTTATTCAAATGTCTAGATTTTTGAAGATACTACCAATGATGAGATACTAGATTCCAGAATTTGTTTTTGCCAAATTGATTCAATTCATCTTTCATAGCTGAGACCCAGTTCTCATCAGTAAGAGCTTCTTCAACAGACTTTGGTTCTAATTGTGAGATGAGAGTCACAAAGTTGTTCTTGAACAATGATTTTGTTCTTAGACTTTCAGACGGATCTTCAGGAATATATTTATGTGTATCAAGACCTCTCCATTCTCTCGGTGTTTTCCATTGTATAGGCTCTTACTGAGATAAAGGAGCCTGCTTTGTTCTAGCTTCAGATGGGCCTTTTTGATTTTATGATTCTAAAGGTATTATAGGTGTAGTTTGATTCTCCAATGTTTTTTAAGGAATCGAAGGATGCTCTTCATCATCTAAATCAGTTGTTGTTGTCGAAGGTACTGCTTCATCAAATACCAAATGTATCGATTTTGTTATCTTCTTTGTTCTTTTATTGTAAACTCTGAATCCTTTACTAGTGGTACTGTAGCCTAAGAAAATAGGTTCATCTAATCCCGCATTGAACTTTCCAACGTTGTCTTTTCCATTGTTTAGCACAAAACACTTGCAGCCAAATGCTCAAAAGCAAGAAACATTTAGTTTTCTTCCTTTCCACAACTCATAAGGGGCCTTTTTCAGAATAGGTCTTATAAGACATCTGTTAAGTACATAACATGTCATGGGTGCTGCTTCTGCCCAGTATCTCTTAGGTAATCCACTTTCACACAACATGGTCCTGGCCATATCAACCAAAGTTCTATTCTTTCTCTCTAAAACTCAATTTTGTTGAGGCGTCCTTGGACAAGAGAAGATGTGAATTATATCATTGCTATCACAGAATTCTTCAAACTTTTTGTTTTCAAATTCTCATCCATGATCGCTCCAAATTGAAGTGATACAATACCCTTTTTTATTTTTATTTTCTACAAAACTTCTCAAACACTTCAAAAGAATCATCCTTATTTGATAAGAAATAAACCCATGTAAATGTGGAGTAATCATCTACTAAAACAAAATTATAATGTTTACCACCAAAACTCTGAGTCCTAGTAGGATCGAATAAATCCATGTGCACAAGTTCAAGTGCTTGGGTAGTAAGCTCATGTTGGCATGTCCAAATCTTTTGTGCAAGATAAACGAATCCTTTTCTAGAGAGACAAAGCACTTAACACTTTGTAAGGACAAGTCTTCTAGCTGATCATAATATATATTCTAATTTTTTAGGACCAAAAAACACAATATTATCATTATGAATATCCACAATTTCATAATGAGATGCATAGAAAATGACTTTGTAACCTTTGAAACATAGCTGACTCAAACTTAATAGGTTATGTTTCAAACAATCAACAAAGAGAACGTTATCAATAGATGTAGAGTTAGAATTACCAATTTTACCAACATTATCTCTGTCAACATTATCTCTGCAAAGACAACATTATCTCTATCTTTTCTTTCAATGTAGTTGAAGTGTGATATTTCACCTGTCATGTGTCTCAAAAAACCACCATCAACTATTCATTAATTCTCCCTTATCTCTCCTTTTTGAAACATATTTGCAGAAATCATTACCTCATTTAAGTACCTAAAATTTTTTGGGTCCTTTTGGGTTAGTAGTTTGACTTTTCAATCTCCAAACATACATCTAAGATAATTTCTTTTTACGAAAATTACAAAAATGATTAATATGACCATGTTTACCAGATTAATCGCACAGAATAGATGAATAATAATTGTTGATTTTTTCCACTTAGTACGTTCCTGCTGCCTTGGCTATGGCTACAGTTGGATTTAACAAAGAAGTTTTTATATGGCGTAATATTGTGATTTTTATTGTATCCTATTCCGGCTTGATCAAAAATGCATTTACCACTACCAAGCAATGCATCAAGATTCTTCTTTCCATCAACGATATTTTCTAGATATTTTTTTAGAGATAAGATCTTTCCAACACTTTTCTCCTTTTCAAGTTCTAAGGCTGTGACTTTTTCTTCTAACTATCTTACCTTATCATAATCTTTTTTTGGCAGCATATTTTCCAACTTAGTTACTCTTTCTTCCATAACTTCCTTTTGAGATACCTTTTATTTATAGTCAACCTCAGGAGACATATTCCTGTTCGCCAAATTCTTATTCACAAATTTCGATGATTTAATCTTACTCTTCAGAGATGCATCACTGCTCTTGGACTTCTCAACTTCTTTAAAAGACTTCACTGTTAACCTTTTGTACATCTCATACAATTCATGATATGCATTTTTCAATTCATCAACTTCAATGTCAGATTCAGAATAATATATCTCATCATCTCCTAATTCAGCCATGAAGCAAACGTTGCTAACTTCTTCTGGTTCTCTTCTTCAAAGTTTTCAGAATCCTCATTTGACCAAGCTGCAGTCATTACTTGCTTTCTAGAATTTCGATTATCTGACTTGTCCTTTTGAAGAAGAGGACATTTTGGTCATATGTGTCCAGGATTCTTGCAGTGATAGTGTATGATTTGATTGTTTTGTGTATTGCTATTGTTGCTGTTGCATTTTGATGGGAATATGTTGTTTCCAACTCTCTGTTTCCTTCTTTTTTTTCATCAGCTTCTTTTTATAGAAGCCGGCATTTTTTCTGACCATAAAGTTGAACTCATCATCTCCATTTTGCAACTCAGTGTCACTTTCATCATCGTTTGATTCGTCAGTTGCTTTTAGTGTCATTCCGTTTTTTTAGGAGGATCCTTCATCTCACCTAAGCTCGGTTTCATGGATGATAAGATTTCCTCATAACCAATCGAATGAAATAGTGTATAGATCCTTTGTCATTTCTAGAGTTGTCACCTTAGGTCTCCATTCCTTTAGTAGTGACCTCAAAATCTTTGTTACGAGCTCATCATTGGATATATCTTTCTCAAGTTCTTTAAGGTCGTAATGATATTGTTGATGCCAATAGAATTCATCTATAGTCTCTCCATATTTCATGCCAATAGTTTCGTATTGATGTACTAAAAGACTTATTCTATGCTTCTTTACCTCATTCCTTCTTTAAATGTGACTTGTGGTTTATCCCACTTTTCCTTTGTTGTAGAATAGTAGGGTATTTTCTCATATTCTTCTAAAGATAATGAACAGATCAGATGATATTTGGCTTTAGCATTTAGCAGTGCATTTCTTCTATCGGCATCAGTTCATACTTCTATGTTATCTGAATCGGGAAGTGCAGTTCCAACTCTGATTGCTTGCTAGACTTCAATATATATAAATTGGAGATCAATTATCATTCTCTCTTTCCAGCATGAGTAGTTGTTTTCATTGAAGTAAGGAGGCCTTGAGATGGATTGTCCTTCAAAACTTTTCATATTGTTTTCCATAATCTATCATGTGCTATAAAACACAAAATGAGAAATCTTGCTCTAATACCAAATGATAAAGCAAACACATACAAGAGGGGGTGAATTGTGTGTGACTTCAAAAAAATTTTGACAGGAGCTTGTTAAAAATTAAAACAATAGGAGCCTGTCAGACGATAGTAGCCTGTTAAACGAGAGGAGCCTGCTAAATTATAAGTCCTGTTGAAACAATAAAAAAAGAACCTATTAAAATGAAAGGAATCATCATTAAGTTGAAAACAAAGGGAAACTATTATAAAAGTGAAGGAGAGCCTCTTGTTGAAATGAACACATACACAATATAATGTGGAAATATAAAAGATAAAGAGAGAGAGAGAGAGAGAGAGAAGAAGGACCCAGTCGATTTATACTGGTTTGACTTACAACCCAAGCCTACATCAATCCCCAAGTATCCAACTTGAGTGTTTCACTATAAAATCAAGTAGTAATTTGATGAGTTTCTGCAAGCTTACGAGTATATATTTTTCAAGATTCTCCAACCTTCTACACTCGAAGTGTATAACAAGCTTCTAAAAGCGCACAGAAAAATAAAATAACAATTTCTTTCTTGATAGAGTGATTTCACTTTTTAAGACACAATAAGAATGATATGACTCTCAAGAATATAAATGTTGTTCAAATGTTTTGAAAGTTTGAGTATGTTTATTACTTCACAAGTGTTGTTGCTCTTCTTAAATAGACAATTTCTTTAACTAGTCGTTGCTTCACTTGCATCTTTAGTCAACTGGATGAATTTAAATTTGAATAACTTCAATGTCATCTTTGTCAAAAATCTTTCTTCATAATTAGTATGATACTTTCAAATAAATCATTTCTAATAAGGTAAGCTCATAATGAAGGTTTCTGTAAGAAAGAAAGCATATTTCTTATGATTTTATTTCCTTTTGAAAATAAGACTATTAATTATACAAGGAGAGAAATCCAATTTGAATTTTGAAATATTGTACAATTATCATCAAAATCGTTAATCATAAACCTTGAACTAACAATGGGGAATTTAATAATATAGGACCCTTAGTGACGTAAGCAATATGATGGTATCTGTGTGATGTCACCAACACACAGCTCATGAAACCCTAAAGAAAAGCATCTGAATTTGGAAGGTGATGGATTTAAATTTTCGGTAGTTGAGAATGCTTTGTATTATCTACCGATAAACTTGAGATTGCAAGCCCTTTTTGGCACCTACTGCATGTCACCAAGTAGCAGGACCATAAACTGGTCGATTCGCTCAAAATTAGATAAGAATACAACTAAACTATTGAATAAATCGTTATCAAGAACCACATAATACATCATGAATATTGATTCAAAATATTATTAAGTAAATATACTTTGAATTTCATAAACAAGTAAAAGCGATGTTAATAGTTTAGTCTTACAGTAAACTAGAGAAGGTCTAACTAAAGTAGATTGAGAAAGTAGGAAACTTACCATGTATTTGAAACAAGCAAGTTAAAATTAAAAATTTCTGCATTAATGTTTAAAATGTTGAGTTAGTGACGCAAATCATCGACGTTGGAAAACAATGAGAAATAAACTAAGCAGAAGTCGATGTTTGTATGTATAGGGACAAATATAAGAAATAGAGATGACATGGTCAAAATAAACAATTGCAAACCGCAAGCAGAAGCAAGCAAGTATTAGTGGAGAGACTTTTCCGCCTGTTAACGCAATGGAGGGGATTAGGTGTGGAACGCGTCAACTATTGGCAGTAGGTGAAAATGGGATAGTTTAGCAGGTTGGAACTGTCATATTTTATTTTTCCAACATGACTACGATTTCAGTCATTAAATATGTTTGTCTACAATTGATTCAACTAATAGTAGGATTATTAACTACTTATTATACACACGTGATAAAATTAACCAGAATGATAATTTATTCACAAATATAATTTTAAGAAAATTTTATTAATAAGTCATGTTATAAACAATTACCATGTTTGTGTATGTTCGGCATATAGTCATATTTCATACATAGAATTAGTGCTTGTTAAGAAAGTTAACTGGATACCATAATATTAAATTAACTAGAGGCTTTGGTTGAACTTTTGATGTCATAATAAGAAAATTTTAACTAGATCTAAGAACTAGATTCTTAGGTGATATTTATGAATGGTTGATATATAACTCTTATACTTAACCATTGCATGTCCTTCCTGTCATAGTTCTATGATTTAGTAGGATGAGAAATTAAAATATCATCATATTTGAGGATCAAATCCTCGTGGAATCTTGAAGTTTTTGTATTAAAAAAAATCCAAGCTCTTTATCCTTTTCGTTAATCGATCCATTGCTATTTTATTTCCTCTTAATTGAATCCAAAATCCAAAAGGCAAACTTTATGGTGATGAAGAAAAAGATTGAACAGATTTTATGGGGTAAGGACTAAGGTCTAATGTGAAGGAAGCACTTAGCTGACAAGCGACTTCACTCATGATTTTGCTTGGTGGGCAGATAAGCATGCGGCAGGGATTATACTACGTAGCTGACCTGTGAACCTATAATTATGCTTCATATGCAAGTAGTAGGTTCTTTATATGTTTGGGACCGAAAGTAGTGGTTTGTGGTCGTATCTGATTGATTAACTTTAACATTTAATCTTAAACATTCAATCTTAGGGGGAAAAAAAGAATATATGGGTTGAAAATAATATTAGAGTTAAACTTGTAACAAAGTTCTTAAAATTAGAAGCAAAAAAATGACTAAATTGAAAGTTAAGTCAGGTTTTGAAGAGTTATAATAAAAGGAGAAAAAAGCTGATAGAACAATACAAGTACTGATTTGATTAAATTCTAAAATATTGGAGGAATATTAAATAATCAATTTATTTTAATTGTGAAACATAAATAACTTGTTTAATTTCTGGTCATAGTATGAAAATATGTATAATTATTTTAAGGCTGGCTGTTCATTATGTCGTATCAATTCTAACAAAGCCGCAAATTCTTCAGCCTATTCTTCTTCCTCTTCTTCCTTTTCCCTTCTCTAATTTAAGGTTCAGTTGCAAGACCTATAATCTATATATCGTCTAGATATGCTAGAATGAATCTGTTAGATCTGAATAATTCATGACCGAAGTTTGAGGCGATGACAAAAGTTAGAATTTTTATTCGATTGAGGATGAAATTGATGCATTACAATATAAAACACAAAGGTCAATGAATTTATTGCATTCAATGGGAGAGTACAGCTGGGATGATAAACATCCAATTACAATCAAAGTCTACCTAACAAGGAAGGGAGTGCATCAAGTATGAACAGGCTCCTTGAACAAAGTAACATGCACAGTTTTTGGCATAGAAAAGCTTTAGGGAAATATTTAATGCAGGAATATTCGTGTGTTTTGTGTTTTCAATTCTTATATTAGTTGATGTCAAATCTATGTTACCTCATCGGATGATTTCCCCAGGAGGAAATTACACATCCATGACCATTTCTCAAATGCCTTCCCTGTGGCTGTTATATTCGCCAAAATATGTACATTAATCGAATCCAAGGGCAATTTTTATATTAGTTGATGTAAATCTATCGTTTAGTTTGGTCACCCTTCTCTACCTCAAGCATCTCATGGGTCTTTAATTTGTATCTTAGTGGTGTTTTTGGATTAATTTTTAAGAACCGTATTGTGGTTTTAAATCTTTTGATAGAAGATTGAATTTATGAAATATTAGAAATTTTGGGACTGTTACATACACGCTTGTGTGTTGTGTGTATGCTTATGTGACTGTGTAAGTAACTGATAAGTAATAATTGGCATATTTAAATATATAATTTATATTCTCGTATTCTCTCCCATATTTATGAATTATCAATTATGATTTTGAAATATATATATAATATTTATATGTTGAATTTTTAGATGGATGAGTATATTCTTTCAGAGGAGAGTTGTAATCTGATACTGGAAACAGAAGTGAAAACTTCTAATCTCATACCAAGTGAAGATAGAAGTCTAGTCCAATTAAAAGGTGAGGTTTGGAATCACTTCAATAAGACTAGATCAATAGATGGATTAGAAAAAGGTAAATATAAGTGTTGTCAGAATATGTTGGCTACGAGTTCAAAAAGTGGAATTTCTCATTTAAAGAAATGTAGATTCATGTAATAGAAAAATATGGTATTAGGAGGTCAAACATTTCTGACCCCTAACCTTATAAGAGGGAAGAATGAAATGACTGCAACATCTTATGATAGTAAGAGATCAAGATTTTTGATTAATTCTATAACAATTGGTGATGAACATCTACTATTTATAGTTGATACAAAAAGATTTAAGATATTTTGTAACTCACTACAACTGACCTTCAAGATTCCAACTCGAAATACGTTGAAGAAAGACATTATTAAGATATACGAGGATAAGAAGAAAAAAAATTAAGAGCACTATCAAGTATTAAAAGATGGATTGCCATTACAGTAGATATTGGACAGTCGATAACCGAAAGAAAGGTTATATAGTGGTGATGACACATTGTGTTGACAATGACTAGATTCTACGTAATAAACTTTTAAGGTAATTTATATTGTTTAAACTTTTAAGCTAATTTATATTGTTTAATATTGTTATAATTTACTTTTCATTATGTTATTATTGATGTTGGTCATATTTATACGTAACAGATTCATTTATATGTTGACACCATATACAATCGAAAGGTTGACAGCTATATTGGGAGATCGTTTGATAGATTGTAATATCAACACCAAATTGTCCACCATATTAGTTTACAATTGTAACATGATTGATGTTATGATTGCAAAGTTAAAGAATAAGATATAAAATGGGAATTTGTTGGTTAGTGGAAAGTATATTCTATATGTATTGTTTAGCGCATATTCTGAATTTGATTGTGAAGAATGTGTTGGTTGTCATAAAGGAAGCAATAGATTCGACTAGGAATCGTGTAGTATATTAGAGTGCAACACGGAAAAGAGTTAAGAAATTTTAACTACATGACAACTATACATTCCGATTACGAAGAAGTTGGTTTTAAATTGTTCAACCAGATGAAACTTAACCTTCAAGATGTTAAAGTTTGCAATAGAATATGTTGATGTGTTTACCAAAATGAAACAAAGAGATTCTCAATACACTTGCATGCCTACAGAAGACCAATGAGAGTTGGCTAGAGAACTTTGTACGAAGTTATAATTATTTTATACTGCAACTGAATTGTTCTCGATAATAAAATATCCATCTTCTCAATATTGCTTTAGCATTATGTGTGAGATAAAGAAAGCTTTATCTGATTAGATGTTTATTCTAATCAGGTTATTTGAGTTATGTCAAAGTAGGTGATAAAGAAGCTAAATTCTTATTAGTGTATAGTTGGATAAAGTGTTGTAGTCTTATCTATGTTGGACTTGAGATATAAGATGAAGGGGGTTAATTTTATATATAATGTGTTGTATGGTGATCAAGCTCAAGAGTACGTGGATTTCATTAAACAATTTTTGGTATGATTTGTTTAATGATTATTAACTCAAAATGGACAAAATTTAGAATCAAGATTGTAGTAGTTTAGGCTTTTCAGCTTCGACTTTAGTTTTTGGCTCAGGGCTCATCTTTTAAGAATAGTTTGTTACTTTCACTTACAAAATTCATGAAATAAAAAAAGGCTAGACTTTGTACAATAAGATGGAGTTAGATAAATATTTGACGAAAGATTGTATGACCGAAATTGAAGGCGTGTAGTTTGATGTATTATTATGATGGAAGAGTTGTGGAAATAATTTTCCGTTCATAGAAGTAATTGCATAGGCCTATTAGCAATTTCATCATTTACTGTTGCTTCGTAAATTGGTTTTAGCACTAATGGTCAGGTTATTAGTCCTCCTCATGCTCTACTTTATCCTCGTATTGCAAAGCTTATGTATGCCCGAAGTTGGTTAGATGTTGAAGATGTAAACTCTTTTCTTTTTGATACATTAATTTCATTTATTTTTATATTATCTTACCTTATATTTTTTTAATTTGTATATTAAGGTAGACACAGGTATGATGCAGAGGTGATCAGTCATACATATACTCATACTCATCAATTAAGTGGACATTATTTTCATAAAATATTAAAAGATAAAGGCATATTTAATTATTTCTTAATTGTTAACATGTGCTTAATATTCCATTAACTTTAATATTATGCTACTAAATATAATTTTCTACATACAGAAGAAGTGACACAAACTATTAATAATCCTGACTACATTGATTAATTGCTCTCTTAGTTTCTCTAGTCTCTAGTTTCCATAATCCACTCTTAGTCTCTCACAATCTCAAACTCTCAGTCCAGAACATTATTTCATGATTTTATCTTATTTTTTGTAAATTGTATCATTTGAAAATTTTGGATAATCATTTTTGTAAATTATGCCATCAATTACTTAATTTTATTAGTAACTTTAATTAATTGAATTGATCACTTTAATTATAATCTTTTTCTTTCATTTCCTATAATCCTATCCTCCTTCATTATTGAATTTGGTTTTATCTTATTCATTTGATCAATATATGTAAGTTTTATATATTTATTCAGTATAAAATCTCAATTTTTATTAATCAATTAAAATTTGTAAATTTAATTAATTGAATTGATCCAAATGAATAAGATGAAACTAAACTTATTAATGAAGGAGGATAGGATTATAGGAAATGAAAGAAAAATATTACAATTGAATTGA
>JAOSBM010000002.1:5296439-5311399 GCA_027568955.1 Erythroxylum tenue | reverse complement strand
CCATGTCATATGATCTTACTCACATTAACATGCTAATTAATCACATTAACATGCTAATTAATTCCACAAAATACTCTGTTAAGACCTTAAAATTCATTTAAATCATTACCTAATTTCTCCCAAAAATTAAGACCTTTTCTAATCATGAAATTGAAAGAATTTGCTTGCACATCCTTCGGGAGAAATGTTCCTTATTGTCTTAAATTTCTAATAACACCAAAATCATTCAATTTGGTTTAGTACTATAATAGTTATACACTAAACATTTCAGACTATTCTTATACTGAAACAATATTCTGTGCTTAACTTCCATCTGAAAATTGAAATCCATAAAGACTGAATTAGAACTCGATTTCATCATACAATTTATAGCCCTATATCCCTATTTTACTTCAAATCAAGAATCATCTCATTTGGATAACTAGAGATGAAGTTATGGCTAAAACACCAGAGCATGCTCAATGAACATGTTTCAATTACATTTTCCAACTTTTAACTTCCAACATTTCACATAGAATCCATCTTGTATCTAAACCATCCTTTCTATTTCATTTCAAATTCAAGAATTCTCCTTCTTTCTAAACATGAATAATTGTCAACAATTCCTCATTTAACAGTCCTAACTTTCAAGAAAGGTTCGGGGTCCAACAGAGCATGTTCTCAATTTAGGTTAATTGAGACAAGGCTATCAGTTTCTTCTTACGATCCCTTATAAGCTTAATCCCTAGGACATAGCTGGCCTCTCCTAAATCCTTCTTTGAGAACTGCTTTTTCAACCATCCTTTGATCGTAGATAACATTTCTACATCATTCCCAATAAGTAAAATTTCATCAACATACAAAATTAGGAAAATGACCTTGCCTTCTTGTATCCTTTTATAAGAAAAAGGTTCATCTAGGTTTTCTATGAACCTATAGGTTTTGATAGACTTATCAAACCTAGTGTTCCAAGACTTAGATGCTTGCTTAAGTCCATAGATGGACCTCTGCAACTTACATGCCTTATGCTCATTACCTAGCTCAATAAATCATTCTGGTTGGGCTATATAAATGATGTCCTTAAGATCCCCATTAAGAAATACAATCTTGACGTCCATTTGCCATATTTCATAATAAAAATAAGCTTCTATGGTCTCCTCATAGTCTATACCTTCTTTTTCAGTATAGCCTTTAGCTACCAATCTAGCTTTAAATGTCTCTACCTTTCCATCTAATCCTCTTTTCCTTTTGAAGATCCATTTACACCCTATGGCTTTTACATCTAGTGGTAGATTTACAAGGATCTAAACTTCATTGGTGTACATGGAATCTATTTCCGATTCCATCGCATTGAGCCATTTTTCTGCATCAACATCATTAATAGCCTGTGTATATGTAATGGGATCCATTTCTTCTTAGTCTAAGATGGCAATTATGCCTTCTCCTAGACCTAGATACCTATCTGGTTGTCTCACAACCTTGCCACTACGTCTAGGCACTACTTGATGTTTAGGCTACTTTTTTGATTCAACTCTTGAATCCATTTCGACATCTTGTTCTGCTATATCCAAATCAACTCTTGGTTTGGATGAAATAGCTAACTCCTTTAGTACTACTTCACTTCTTCCATTGTGATTTCTCACAAATTCTTCTTCCAAGAAGGTCACATTTGTCTACACAAATACCTTCTTGTCCTGAGGATTGTAAAAATAGTACCCTCTTGTACCTGTAGGATATCCTACAAACAAACATACTTCTGGCCTTAGTTCCATCTTTGTGGATTTAGGCCTTGGAACATGAGCTGGGTAGCCCCAAGTCCTTAAATGCAGCAATGAAGGCACTCGACCAGTCCATAGATCCCTAGGTGTTTTAGGAACCCATTTAGATGGAGCAAAGTTAAGAAGATAAGTTGTCATTTGTATGGCATATCCCCAGAACGATTCTGGAAGGCTAGCATAAGACATCATTAATCTTACCATTTCTAATAGAGTCTTATTCCTCCTCTTAGCTACACCATTCTGTTGAGGTGTTCTAGGAGCTGACAAGTTGGAAACAATTCCATTATCAATTAGAAATTATTGGAACTCTCCAGAAAAGTACTCACCACCTCGATTCGATCGAAGTTGTTTTAATGGCTTGCCTCGCTGCTTCCCAGCTTCAGCTTTGAATTCTTTGAACCTTTCGAAGGACTCAATCTTTTTATGCATCAAATAAGAATATCCTTGTCTAGAGTAATCATCTATGAAGGTTATGAAGTATTCATAATCTCCCCTAGCTTGTAAATTCATAGGCCCACATACATCAGTGTGTACGAGGTCCAACGTGGATTCAGATTTGTTTCCTTTGGAAGGAAATGAGGCTTGGTCATTTTTCCTTCAATACAAGTTTCACAGGTGGGTAATGGATCATTATCCAAGCCTGCAAGGATCCCAACTTCACTAAACTGTTAAGTATTTTCTAATTGACATGACCTAGTCTTAAGTACCACATATATTTTGAATTAATGCTAGAGTCATTGAATTGTCTTGATTTTATTAATTCTGTGGTGTTTAGTGAGTCTGTCATAGGTTGTATAAAGAACAATCCCTGTTTAATTATCGCATTAGAAATAAAATCCTTATTCCCATATATTGAAACAACATTTTCAAAATATAAGGAATAGCCAGATTTTATTAAACAAAAAATAGAAATCATGTTCCTTACAATCCTTGGGATGTAATATACATCCTCCAAATATAACCTATGACCACTAGGAAAGTCTAAGATAATTACTCCCTCTGATTCTACTGAAACGTAGGATCCATCTGCTATCTTGACTTGAAACTAGCCTTTAGGTATCCTTTTCCTTTGCTGGAACCCTTGCAAAGAATTGCAAACATGGTCAGTGGCTCTTGAATCTAATATCTAAGAATTAGATGAATCTGCCACATTTCTAGTTCCTAACAAACTTAGGAAACCCATACCTTGTTTTCTTTTGAGGGACTCAAGGCAGACTGCACAGTTTCTTTTCCAATGGCCCTTCTCAACACATTGGAAACACTTTCCCTTAGTGTCCTCTTTGGCCTTCTTTTTCATGGGTTGGACCTTATCCCCTATTTAGGCCTTCTTTTTCATTGGACCCTTCTTCTTTTGCTTGCTCTTACCCTTGGGCTTAGAAGAAGATGCTACATTGGCCTTAAGCCCATTTGCCTTGATATTTAGTATCTCCTCTGTGCTTTGGAGGATATTCATCAACTCACTCAAAGTGTAATCCTTCGTATTGAGCTCATAGTCCAACTTAAACTGCTGAAAAGAAGAGTTTAAGCTATTGATGATCATAATCATCTGTGTTTCCGCATCCATGTCCACCCTAAGCATCTCAGCCTTAGTAACTGCAGAGATTACCTTAAGCATGTAATCCCGCACCGGTTCACCAAGCTTTTGCCTGAGATTGTGAAAATTTTGGATAGCTTTCACCCTTGTAGACCTAGTCCTCACACCAAACATCTCATGTGGGTGATGGACCATTGCACCTACAATTTTCCTGCCTGCAAGTTGCTTTTGCAACATCGCTATGAAAGAAGCCAGAATATAGCAATTGGTAGTCTTATCAACATTTTGGTATCGCTCATATTGTTGGACTTGCTCAGAAGTTGACTTGTCACTCGGAGGTACAGACTTATTGTTCATTAATACCCATAAAATTCTTTCATATTGGAGAACAATGTCAAGGTTACGTTTGTCTCCGTTTTCCAATTTGTTATTAGTCAAGAGCATAGTGAGTGGATTCAGATTGTGGTGATTATG
Source organism: Erythroxylum tenue (assembly GCA_027568955.1). Taxonomy (NCBI): domain Eukaryota; kingdom Viridiplantae; phylum Streptophyta; class Magnoliopsida; order Malpighiales; family Erythroxylaceae; genus Erythroxylum; species Erythroxylum tenue. Next base: position 5,307,634 of record JAOSBM010000002.1, on the reverse strand, counting down.
TCTAAAAATATAAATTATTAAAGAATAAGCATACTAGTTAACAATGTTGGAACTTTGTATAAAATCATAACGCATGTATGCATGATGATAGATTTAATAAAACTTAAAAAAATAAATCTTTATACGATGGTTATTTTTCTTATCTATAACGGACTAAGTGATGGTGGGTCATCTTATCCATTACAAGAAAAACTGGAACCCTCCCACTAAAAAAGCTACCAAGCATCTTCATGCCTAACTTTTTAAAAAACGCCATAATTTGGTCCATACGTTTATCAGCAGAGCTACGGTGGGAAGGTTAGTGATAAAATATGTTGAGTGTGTAACCATTTGATTTATTCACTAAAGGTATTTACAAACCATGCCTCGGTGGGAGGTCACATTTGCTACCAATGAGTTGACTTATCCTTTAGGAGACCCAAAATCATGCAAGATCTAGGATTTATGTTCTCCGGTGGGGAGTAACACTTCACCACTTGCAAACGGGCCATCATATGTAGACCGTGGACTCTCACATGAGCATCCTCTTCCACTCAATCTTTTTGGTCTTTAAGTTTTAATAAATACCATCTTGTCTAGATGTAATTTATTAATCATCCTATTTTGTTTCGTTATATATCTCATACATAATCAATGCATGGCAAAGGCTAGGGTTGGAAATTATTCTAAATGGTATACATTCACATAATATCTCATATTATTAGCATCTAACCATCCATTCATCTCATGAATTATAAAACCACTTTTGATTGTCCATCCTAGAACATAAAAAATTATTAGGTTCTTTAGCCAAAAAAACAACTTTCATGGACTTGGATCTTTCGCTTCAAACTCTTCGCTCACATGACCCGACCCATTCGATAAAAAGGTGTAATGGGAAAACAAAAAAATTCCAGCACTTGAAAAACTCCCAAAACCAAATTTGTCAAGAGAAACACAAAATTCCAGCACTTGAAAAATTTATAAACCTGAAACGACCATTACACCATATCATAAACCGAAACCATTACCTATTTTTTCTTCGATCCATGGCTGCTTCACCTTCCACAATACTGAAATTTGTACATTACAAAATCAAAGAAAACATAAAATGAAGACAAGGAGGAAACATGGCGATGATAGGCCACCCTCTTTGTTACAAACCAAACCAAGTAAAATTTACAAAGTAAATTCATATTCTATGGACAACCAAAAGAGGAAAACATACACCATATATTTTTCTATCACAAAAAAATATACATCATACATAAATATAATTTCCAGCCCATGCAACATATAGGAACCGAATCATGCATAATAATCTGTATTTGATACCAATTGTTGGATCGAAAACAAAAGCATACTAGATTTGGCTATAAGGTAGATTTCAAAAACTTTTTCTGAAATCAAAATGGAGCGGAATCATGATAACCAAATCAACATGTTTTAATACATACATGATACAATTTTAAAAAAATAAGTAGCATAAGAACATGATCGAAATTTTACGGACTTCTTTTCTACAGCTTTAACTCCGCCCTATTATGTCCTCTCCACGTTATTGTATCCTCTCCTTGCTATTGTATCCTTTACTAATTCGTTCTACCACTTGTTTTACTTGGACAACTTAGTTAACAAGATCCTTTGGTGGGAAAGGAGAAGAAATATTGTAGAGGTTTTTCCTTTATGATCAGCTAGTTGAAAGAACAAAAATGAGACACACTCATTCCTAGTTTCAGCTAGCTTATGAAAGAAAAGAGAGGGGAGTCATAAAAATCAACCAATGCACAACTTCTTTCATCTAATAAAAATGAAAGAGAGGGAAATAAATGAGACATTCTCAATTATTTACTATGGCTAGATGAAAAGAAAAAAAATCAAAAACAAGACACTCTCATTTTCAGTTATATGATGAAAGAAGGGAGAGAGAGCAACAAATGCACTACTTCCTTCTTTTAATCAAAATGAAAGAGAGGCCAATAAATGAGACATTCTCATTTTCAGTTATATGATGAAAGAAGGGAGAGAGAGCAACAAATGCACTACTTCCTTCTTTAATTAAAAGAATGCTAAAAGGTTCCTATGTTTTTCCGTATGCCAACATTAAATGACAACCATTAAACCATTTAATGATAAGATCATTAAACCATTTAATGAGGACACCATTCTTTTAATGATGATAAAGCATGATAAAAACCCGCCTTAAATTTAGCAATTCAAGGCTAAATGTGCAGCTGTCCATTTAGCTATATAAAACCGAAAATTTACGTCATTGTAAATTTCGGTTTTGCCCTCCTTTTTGTCTTTACAAATATTTTTTCAATTTAATTAATCTAATTAATCAAATCAAACCAAAAACCAGCCCAATATAAAATTTTCATTTTTGGGCTTCTAATTAACAATTAATTAGTGTGAGCCCAACGTTCAATCATAGACTTAAAACCCAATTTAATTAACTCTTAATTAAATTGTTCTGGTTTTATTATTTCGAATCTAATTCAGTCCTTTCCTTTTTTATTTTCTTTCTGCTAACCTCTATTTATTTTTTTTACTTTGCTTGATAACCTTTCCTAGAAGCCAAGTAGGGAATCTAATTGGACTTATATAATTCAAGCTCCAATAAGCCCGGAATTAATTTATTTTCATTAGAATTAATTCCAACTTATTAACCAAATGTCATTCCACTAAAGACAATTAACTAAACTCTTGAATAACTAAATATTATGAGGACACATGTTTCAAATTAGATGTCCAATTGGAAACTCTATTATGAAGCATATTATAGCCATTCGTACAATAATGGGTAAAATTACAGTTTTGCCCTCAATTGGTTTTTCCTTCTAGATCTCCTGCTTCACTCTATATGGTGATTAACACACAAGATCTCATCTTGGTGTTAAGACTTGTAGGTAGCTAATCCATCAAACTACTGGCGTCAGTTTAATCACCAGTCTCCATAAAGCATCTAAAAGTGGTGATATCACTATAAACTCTTTATTTGAGTGAATGTTCCTGGATACATGTTTCAATTAATAATTCCAACATGCATACACTAAATTGATATTTTGTAAAAACCAATTCCGATCATATCAAGAATTATAATGAAACGTATATGAGTTCACTACTAATCAAGATTGTGGTTCATAATAAAAGAATGCTAAAGTGTATGTTTTAATATTAAAGAAACGACCCACTTTAATCTTTAAAAAACATACGTGATTCCAAATTCATTTAACAGTGCCATTATCGATAGTCAACTGCTATCATGATATGAAACTCATCATTCCCTTGACGTAAACTCCTTTATTTACGCGAAGGTAAATCGCAACACTACTATCTAAACCATAATCAAGCAATCAACTTGATTATTCAATTGTGAATCAATTAATTTAGATTCTAACAATATACATGTTTCCTATACATCTCCATATATCTGTATATTACTTACAAAAAACTCTTGGCACCTTATGACTAGTTATATAATGCTAATACAAATAAAACCAAACTCTTTTGTTTTATTAATAATAAATATTTTCATTTCAAAAATAACTAGAAGAAGATTAAGTTATATGTAAATTCACTTGTTTTCCAGGGTATTATATTTACATAATCCCAATAATGGGATTTCAGAAGACACTATTAGGATGATGCTTTTCCCCTTTACTCTAAGGGATAGAGCTAAAGTTTGGTATCACTCTCTCAGTCCCAAATATGTCACAACATGGGAGCAATTGGTATGTGCATTCTTGGACAAGTATTTTCCCCTCACTAAGACTACAAAGATGATGAAAGAAATCACGAACTTCCAACTGAGTGATAGGGAATCACTTTACGAGACATGGTAGAGATGTAAGGATTTGTAAAGTAGGTGTTCACATCACAACTTACCAAAAGAATTTCTTTTGCAAACTGTTGTGCCCAAAAAGTTCTAAAAATTACCTAGGCTATCCTACTCGTAAGTATACGAGGTTTTTGTAGTGATTACTTAGGGTCGTCTCCTATGGAGGTGAAATTGGTCCACTCAAATTAATCTTGAACAAAAATAAAAAAACAGATGCAATCCTAAACACTATGTCCCTATTTGTTGAGTAAAGGCTTTAAAGGAAATCACAAAATTATATTCAAAAGTAAACAAAATCAATTGGGAGCAAAGCGAATAGATTAATCGAAGTGGAAGACTCTTAAGAATTAATTTCACTAATTTAATCTCCTATGCATGATTAAGGGAAATGATTGGATAGTTGTCATACTACAATTGATAGTTGGTTTTTAAATCAATTCAAATAATGAACTAATCTAACTTCCGTATTCAACCAGTTATGATCCGAATTAATTATGGAATCCTGAATACTAGTTACCATTTAAGTTAATATATTTCTAGTTCTTAACCTAAGCATCCACAGTTTCTCAATCTTTATTAAATTTCTCATCTCATTCCTTCATTTAATACTAAAAATGATGCAAAGTTTGGCCATTCTATTACAACCATTCAACTTAGAAATCACAAAAATAAATAAGATAACAAATCCGTAACTTAATTATGCATACTCATCTAAAATAGCTATATTAATTCTTAAGAAAAAGAGATCAACCAATCATAGTATAAACACAATTCATCATCTCTATACACTTCAATTGCATGTTACTATCAACCAAAAAATGTAAAAGCGACGAACAAAATGAATACCAAAGATAAAATATGAAAAGAAAATAACTAATATTCAGTTAAGCAAATAAGTAATAAGTTCAGTAAATAAACAAGAAACTAAGCAACAGATGAAAATTAGAATGAGCAAACAAGGATCAGATGACGGAGTGTGGTTGGTCTTCTGCCCCTCTCAAGCTTCCCACTTTAGCTCTCACCTGCTACTTTAGCTTGTTCTCACCTAACCGAATGGTTACTTAAGTTCAATGGATTCAACTCCAGCTCTTGCTTTCGACCTCTGTCCCTAGCTTCCATCTCTTTGTTGTGTTTCTCTCTTCTTTACCTATTTACTCTATTTCTCTTCTCTGTTTCTCTCTTCTTCCTCTCTATCATTCTCTACCTCCCGAATGTGTCTATCTGTGTAGAATGAAGAATGAAAAGTGGAAAGAAAGATGTCGCAGCCACCCTCCTATTCTTTCTATTTGTAGCCTCATCTAGATTTAGGTTTTTGTGCCCCATCAACCTACAACTGCCATATAATAAAACACGAATTGACATAAGAATTTGCACGGGGTAGGTATAAAAGTCACAAGTGTGAGTCATTGTGCAATCATGGTCATGGTGGTGACATGTTTAGTCACCACCGTGACTAATTTGTCACCGTGGTGACACGTTAAGTCACGTATGCTTAGTCACCACCGTAACTAAGCTTGTCACAATGGTGAGAAGTTAGTCACCACCATGACAAAGACACCTCTAGCCACCACTTTTCTTTGTTTTCTTCTTTTCTTTTCATGCAAATTTATGTCAACTTTCCCTTCAATCGTCATACATAATTCATAAAATAATCCAATTAACATTCATGAAATAGCCACCCCATTTCCACTCAATTTATCTCACATTTGGATCAAAACCCAGGATTTGTAACCAAAATCAAGATATGAAGGCAATTAAAAGCAATAGAAACTAGAAACAACATAAACCTTCTACAATGGAGTCAATCCATCAATGAGAGGTACCATAGATGCAGCATCGGGTGGATTGCTTATGCGAAAGACTATTGTCGAAGTAGAGGAGCTGCTGGAAGAAATGGTAAGTAATAACTATGATTGAACCCAAGTTTGCTATATTATTTAGTGACATTTTCATGGTTTTTGTTATACTTTTCGGCTCCTTTTGTTGGATATTGTGCTTAATTTAGTTTATGAGTGCTTGCTTTGAATTAATGTAGTTTGAAGGTAAAACTCTCACAAACAGTTAGTAATTGCACTGAATTGATTTTTAGGGCAATTGATACTACAAATTATTATTTTTCATTGCAGGACACTCAAGAAGTAGCGCCAAGAATGAAAACCAAGAAAGTTAAGAACACAAGTCAACGAGATAATAGGTCAAGTTCGCCGAGGCGAGGATGATGTTTCGCCGTGGCGAAATCAGAAAATCTTAAAAGAACCTTTCGGGCAAAGTTCACCGCAGTGAGGATAATGTTTTCTCTGCGTCGAAATCAATAGATTATTGAAGAAATCTTTTGGGAAAAGTTCCCGTGACGAACTCATTCTTTCGTCGCGGCGAACCTTCGAAGACTCGAACCATTTTCCAAAGTTTTACCTACTGCGCAAACCCCACCTGACAACCAGTTTTAGAAGGAAACCTATTTTGGGATGAGTTGGAGAGAGCTAACATATATATATATTGATTCGTACTCCATCATCTAAAAGGGAGGGGGGGGAGAGAACGACTCCATCATTCTCTCATAACTCCCTAATTTTTCCTCCACCTTACATATCATTGATGATCTTCTTACCATCCACCTCTCATCTCTCTCTTCTCTCTCCATCATTTTCCCAGCATTGTCACTATCGACTTGCATCATTGGTAGCTTAGATTCTCTCCTAGCTGTGAAGCTTCCAGTTGCTATGCGTAGCTAGGCGTTTTCCCTTCCTTTTAAAGATGTAGCAATGGCTGGAGTTCCATGAACTTAAGAGGGGAGTAGTTAATCCATGTTCAGCTATGAGTTTATAAATTCCTAGGTTTAGGATTTTTGATTTGTAGTTGAACATACTCGATTATAGTTTAATCAAGTGTTGGATATTCAATGTGTGGTTTGGATTTGTTTATGTAGAAATTTGAGCTTAAATATGTGAAGTCTCATATATGTCTATTTGTGATCTTGTTGATTCTCTTTTATCTTGCATAGTTGTGTTTGATATTGAGTTAATTCTAGATTCCAAAGTGACTTTTTTCATGGACTTATCTACTACACACACTAAGAGCACTTAATGGGATCTTGAGAAATGGAGTCCCATTGATCAAGATCCTAGACTTAAAGAGTCCTTTAAGGTTTTCATTTTTAAGCTTAGTGATTTCTACTCCATAAAAAATCAACTTCGAACTATGGAGGCCAAAGCTCATTTTCAAGAGGATTCTATCATTTGTTTAATCGCTAGTTTTAATTTTTCTGTTTTCTATTCCCAAAATTCCAAAAATATAGTTTACATACTTTTTACAATTCATTTAGTTCAATTGATGTTTTCAAAGATCAAACCCCCCTTTTTCCCAATTAGTTTGCACAACATGACATATAGGTTAACTTAGGTCCATTCATCTAGGTTCCAATCAAGTGAAACGACCCAAGGTTGCACCTTATATTGCAATCCTTGGATAATTTTTGATTTGACCTCCAAGGAAGAAATAAGGTCCAAATCCAATGGCGCCGTTGCCATGGAACCAAACAATTGGCTCTCTAGGTTAACTTTTTTCATTTTGTTGCTAAGTGAGGTTAGGAGCCTTTTCTTTTAGTTTACATTCTAGATAGTTTAGCTTCATACTTGTTGACAGTATAAGTTCTCATTTTGCATACTACACGGCAAACATTTCAGGTGAATCTGGCATAGTGTAGGCTGACACCAACATGGCAATGGATGAAGTTGTTTCACGACAACATGGCCATCTGTCAAAGGTTTACAAGGAGAATTAGAAACCTCCATAGCTCCCAGGTGATTTCTTTCCTTCACTTGTTTACTTGCTTTTTCCCTGTGACTACTTACGACATTTTCGGGTGCATTAGTTTGTTAAGGAAGTGTGGGGGAGAAACTATTTCAGTAGGAACAATAGCTTAGTTTTAGTTTAATTAGTATTTTTTCAATTCATTAAAATTCCCATCTAGCTTTGTCTCTTGCCTTTCTTTTGTTGTGTTGATTGCCCCCTGAGCTTTATCTTTTAGTTGCTCTCTGTTTATAATCGCTATGCGATTGTGTTTCTTTTGTTTCATCATTAAGGACAATTATGTGTTCAAGTGTGGGGGATGAATTTATCTTTTTCAATTCAGCAAAATAGCTCCTTCTTGAATCAATTTTTTCCACTTAAGTGTTTTTCAATAGGGCATTTGTTTGCTTAAAGTTGTTAACTTGGTTTATTTTGAGGTGAATATGAAATTGCAGGCATTTTTCCACGTTTTTTCCACTTTTCGCCGCGATCATCACTTGGTTCACTGCGGCGAAGCTCTTTCTGGGCATACTTCGCCTCGGCCACCTTTGTTTTTGTAGCGGTGAAGCCCCGTCATTCACATACTTTGATATGGCAAAGCCCCGTTAATCTTTTCTCGGCCAAGCAAATTTTTTATTCCCTCAATTCAACAATTCTTCCAAATTAGATTCTTAATACTCCTGTGTTGAATTTTTGTAAATTTCAAAGTTTTAAATGTGTTTTTGGAAAACCATCCATGTTTCTAGATGATAGTTGATTTTGGCTAATTTCATTGTCAATGTTTTCAACGAGAAGTAAGTGATGATACTCTAAGAAAGTGGCGCTATATGTTTTTTTTAAACATTGAGATTGCTTAATTCAGATACTAACCTTGTTGGAAAGATATTTGGGCCTGAATTCTTTCATTTCTGTGTGTATCTGCTTATTTTCACATCTCTTTAAAACTCGTTTTAATTCTTGATCAAAGCTTGATGAACTAAATTTTTGTTAATATAATAGAAGCATTCTTCTTAAAACCTTTCCTACCCAAACACAAACCCTAAACACTTAACCATTACTAGCCCCTTTGAGCCATCTTTTTTAGTACATGTATATTTCCTCAATCTCTAGTTAAAAATTGAAAAAAAAAGAGTTCAGAAAGCTTTCTGAAAAGAGAATAGTTATTGAGAAAAGTCAAGGAAGCAATAAAAGTAAATAAATAACTATAAAAAGGCTTTCTCAAAAAGAAAGAAAGAAAGAAAACTAAAAAACAAAAAAAAACAAAAAGCTTTCTCAAAAGAGAAAAATTATAAAACAAAAAAAATGTTATATTATGTTTGTTGTTTGTTTAAATATTTTCTTACGCATAGTTGGTGTTTGTTTCCTGTGGAAAATAATTTTAGTGCACATACTCATTTTTCTTCTTCTATTCAATCCATTTCATTTAGCCTTCTGTACATTACAACCCTGAAAGTCCTTTTGATTTAAAAAATTACGGTTCTTGTAGTGGAGAGGTAGAACTATCACAAGCTTATGGTAGAGAATGGACCAAGTAGATTTAAGAGTGAAATTATCACAAGACAAGTGAGTTGAGAGTTAAACAGTTTCCTTTGAGAGAAATCTCTTTTGCTCGATCTCTTAGATTAAATACTTGTAGTGTTTATCTTCTTAGTGCTCTTTTAATCTGCTTTGGTTGATTTAAGAGAAAATGGTTTTACTATATTTCCTCTCTCATTTTTAAATATGGTCGTTATTTTCTTTTGTACATGTATCTCTTTGATCTTTCATAAGCTTTGTCTAAGGGTACAAAGGTCTAAGTGTGGGGAAATTTGATTGAACCCAAGTTTGCTATATTATTTAGTGACATTTTCATGTTTTTTTGTTATGCTTTTCGGTTCCTTTTGTCGGATATTGTGCTTAAATTAGTTTATGAGTGCTTGCTTTGAATTAATGTAGTTTAAAAGTAAAGTTGTTACAAATAGTTAGTAATTGCACTCATTTGATATTTAGGGCAATTGATACTACAAATTATTTTTTTCATTACAGGACACTCAAGAAGTAGAGCCAAGAGTGAAAACCAATAAAGTCAACAATACAAGTCAACGAGGCAACAGGTAAAGTTCGTCGCGGCAAGGATGATGTTTCACCGCGGTGAAATCAGAAAATCTTTGAAGAACCTTTTGGGCAAAGTTCACCGTGGAGAAGATAATGTTTTTGCCGGGGCAAAATCAGTAGATTATTGAAGAAATCTTTTGGGAAAGTTTCACCGTGGTGAGCCTTCGAAGAACCAAACCACTTTCGGAAGTTTTGCCTACTTTGCAAACCCAATCCGGCAACCTATTTTGAAAGGAAACCTATTTTGGGATGAGTTGAAGAGAGCCGACATATATATATTGATTCATAGTCCATCAGTTAAGGAGGGGGGGGGGAGGAACGACTCCGTCATTCTTTCGTAACTCCCTCATTTTTCCTCCACCTTACATATCATCGATCATCATCTTACCATCCACCTCTCAACTCTCTCTTCTCTCTCCATCATTTTCCCAGCATTTTCACTGCCTCCATCATGGGTAGCTTGGATTCTCTCCTAATTGTGAAGTTTCTAGTTGCTATGTGTGGCTAGGCGTTTTCCCTTCCTCTTGAAGATGTAGTAATGGTTGGAATTTCATGAGCTTAAGAGGGGAGTAGTTAATCCATGTTCAGCTATAAGCTTATAAATTCCTAGGTTTAGGATTTGTGATTTGTAGTTGAACATACTTGATTACAGTTTAATCAAGTGTTGGATATTCAATATGTGTTTTGGATTTGTTTATGTAGAACTTTGAGCTGAAATATTGAAGTCTCATATATGTCTATTTGTGATCTTGTTGGTTCTCTTTTATCTTGCATAGTTGTGTTTGATATTGAGTTGATTCTAGATTCCAAAGTGACTTGTTGCATGGACGTATCTACTACATACACTAAGAGTGCTTAACGGGATCTTGAGAAATGGAGTCCCATTGATCAAGATCCTGGACTTAAAGAGTCCTTTAAGGTTTTCATTTTTAAGTTTAGTGATTTCTACTCCATAAAAAATCAACTTCGAACTATGATGGCCAAAGCTCATTTTCAAGAGGATTCTATCATTTGTTTAATCACTAGTTTCAATTTTTCCGTTTTGTATTCCCAAAAATCCAAAAATACATTTTAGATACTTTTTACAATTCATTTTAGTTCAATTGATGTTTTCAAAGATCAAATGCAACAACCCACTACCATAAAGCAAATACCCGAATACCCGAAGGACATCCAAGTACATACCTTATGATAATGGTATGTTGGGGCAAAACAAAACCGATATACACATGGCAATCTATCCTACACATGGCATCATCTGACATACTCGAAATTCATTAATTTTGAAAACCAACATTCAATCCAGATAACATTGATACCATTAACGACTGTTTACAAAGGCCTACACATTCTAGCAGTACAACAAAAACCCAAGCTAAAAAAAACTCCTGGTGTCAGCTGACAGACCTCTGAGCCATAACTCTATCCAAAATGGTTCCTTAAATCTGACTAAGGAACTAGGTCTCCTGTCTCGTACCTGAAAAACACATTG
>JAOSBM010000002.1:5272201-5282280 GCA_027568955.1 Erythroxylum tenue | reverse complement strand
AAACCTCTTCCTATGTCCAGAATTCTAGCTTGAGAAATATCCCACATACTCTGCAATCTGGAACATAAAGCTTTATAACCAATCGTCCTATCAAGAAGACTGACAATGACCGCTTTCCCAAGATTATTACACAATCTGTCTTTCAAACCCTTAGAGATTTGAATAACGGGAAAAGATCTCGATTTGTCAATAGCAATATCTCCCTCATTCAGAACAATCTCTAGAATTTCAAAAACTTCCTCCATGAAAGACTCCATAACAGCTCCATTAACAAGGCAATCTCTATAGCCGGTAGAATCCCCTGCATCTCCTTGAAGTTTAACCTTTTTAGTGGCCCGATCTTTAATCGCCGACAAGGGAGGTCTTTCGTTACCAAGAATTTCCATTTAGTTAACTGGTTTCTTATAAAAGCTTTTCTCGGAAAAGCTCTACTAACAATTTTTGCATCTCTTAATACTATCTGAATATCACCATACTTTTCCACCAAAATGAGAAAGAAAGCGCTGAACTTTAACAATATAAGTACATAACATGCGATAATCTTTAAGTCAATGACAACAAGAGGAGCAGATTAATGATCAGTATCACTTTCAACTCATATGTTGCGAGTTTTGAGTATCGTAACAACTAAGATGTAATATTTTAGGGATGACTACGTGTAGTTATCTAGAATCAAGATTTTCACTTTCTATATCAGGCTACATGTGTTTTGTCAGGTGAATGCCACCTTCTTACAGCACACCCGTGAGGAGGGCGTACAGGTTTTATATCCCCATTCCAATATGACTTGATCTTGACCTATGTTTTCTCGACGTAATTGCTTGCATAGAGATGAAGTCCAGCGACAATCTGACAACTGCGAATAATATTATAAAAAAGCAATTTATTTGAAAAAATAATATCCCAAAGATTGATTGGTCAAAAACACCAAACTAGCCTCACAATGTGTTGGATACTTCAAGTCCTGACAAGAGAATAACAATAAAAGCTTTCAACTTTTTCCTCCTAAGCCGACGAAGTAGTTCCCATTAGTACCATTTTCTTCACCAAATAGCTCAAACGAGTTTGATACCCAAAAATCTACGTAACATTAGATTAAATATTAAAACCTTAGCTTACCCTTCTCACGATTTCTATTCCTACGGACACCCGTTTCAGTGTGACCCGATTTCTGTGGTTCAGTCGGCCAAGGATCTTCATTTCTCCCGGAATAATCGTTCTTCTCTGTTTTCTTAGCCTCCAATTCTGTAATCTATCAGGTTTGTTCATGAGCTTTAGTTTTTTCTTCTCGTTGATTACCTGCGTGTTTTAAGTCGTGGGTAGATTTTGTTTCGGTTTTATGATTTCCTGTGATATCTAGGCACCTGTTGTACGACGTATGTTTCTTCAAGTGATTAGAACAATTGTTGGTATTTAACCAGAATTCGAGTTCATTGCAATCTTTGGAGCATTAAGAAACTAAAGAAGATAAAAGGGACCGAGTATCATTGTTTCGTAATTTGCATCTACTAAAATGAACATAGAAACCGAGTGTTAGCTCCAACGAGAAATTTATAATGACTTCGTTTCAAAAGGAAAGGAATCCTCAAATTGTAGTTGTGGAGTCAGTAATTGCTCCAATTTATAGTGTATGAGTTTAATCTGTGGGCAGTCATTAGTCCAAGCCATCTGCAGTGTAGCCATTGGCATGAATTGGGGAGATTTTCGATTTGACGTTTCCTTTTCGGCGTCTTCTTTGCAACTAAAGCAAAGTGAGTTGTTAGGATATTTATGAGTTAGCATAAATTGTCTGATTTATGTCAGGCCTTTAAATTTTTAAGATAGCAATTCACTTCATTTGGGAGCCTAATTTAATTTGATATTATTTCTGAAGGACAACTCACTTAGTAGTCCTAATCTACCTAGAATGCATTTGTCTATCGTGATGCAAATCCTTATTGTCAAGCTATAATTTTTATTCTGGTCTTATTCAATGCTCAATATTTTAGGGAGGAATCCAGTTGGAGTCATTGAGCTTCTCGATGCCCCGACTTTATTCAAATGCTCTGTCAAAATGATCTTTTCTTCCACGCAAATTTAAATTTACAAACTTGGAACATTCCTTGAAGTCTATCACAAATTTGATTGCTTCCAACTTTTGTCAGAACAATTTTTGAGGATTGTTTACCGTCAAAGCAAACTGCTTTCTCTTTCTTTGCTGGCTGTATTGATGTTATACATTCTTTCTCCAAAGGTGGTTATAAAGCTGTTAAACGTGCCTCATTATGTAGATCTATCATTGCAGAGTGAAATAATAGTCTCCCCTCTTAGTAAACTTTGATCAACAAGCAATTCATTACTGTAAATCAGTTTAGTGCTTTGATATGAACGTTCCTCTTTAAGTTTGTCCAAAAGGGCGAATACAGACCATTTTTCTGTCTTAGATAAGAAGGATGGTTTCGATTTTTATTTTGCATACTTTTGTTGTGACCATCCTTTGAATGTTTTTTTTTTAATGTAAAGAATGATTTTGGTCGCTACACAATTTGCTTATGTATGTAGTTTCAAACATTTGTTAGAAGTGAGAATGTACTGAAATAGAAACCTAAACTAGAGTTCCAGAGTTGTCCAGAAGCTTACAATGAGTGAGAGTGCAAAGAAATCTTCTTCGAATGGTTTACAGAAGACTTCAACAGCTAAAGAGCAACAGGCCAAGGTAAAACTAACAAATATGCTCATCTGGTTTGTTTAGAATATGAAATTGAGGAGTTTGATGCAAAGAGAATATTTTAAGCATTTGATGCTTGGTATCCACAGATTAATGAGGTGAAAAAATTGCTTGGACAATTGCCAGAGAAGTTGGCCATTTATTGTTCGGATGCATCAATCTCCAGATACTTAAGGGCAAGAAACTGGAATGTTAAGAAGGCAACTAGAATGCTGAAAGATACCTTGAAATGGAGGGCAGAATACAAACCAGAAGAGATCCGTTGGGTAAATCATGCTTTACCTCAGTTATTATTCTAGCTTTTAGATCATCCTTAAATAGGATGTAAGTGGGATTTGTTCCCATTGTCTCCTTGGATAGGGTCGTACTTTACATGCAACTTACGCAACTATTTACATTCATCTTGTCTGTGCATAAGAATTATACATATCCACATACAAGCATAAGATCGGAGAAGTTTAACTAAAAACATAAAAGTACAGCTCATATGAACATGATCACTCTTACATAAGTTTACTAATTAGCTACAACCTTAAAGAATTACCATTACCATCATGATTGAAAATAGAGAAGATGCAGTCTGAAATAATTTAACTGGTTCCAATCCAATCAATGAGAAATTCCACTAGTTTTTAAGGTATGTAGGTTGACAGTACTGGTAAATTGTATTCATTGACTATTTAATTAGATAACAACGGTTATTTGTTCTCACTGTGTTCATATTGGATGTAGGAAGAGATTGCTCATGAAGCAGAGACTGGGAAGATCTACAGATCAAATTACTTTGACAAGCATGGGAGATCGGTGCTTGTCATGAGACCTAGTTGCCAGGTAAAAGTCACAGACACACACACACTCTATCTCTCTCTGTATTTGTGCCTCCTTCAGCTAAATCTCTCAAAAATATTGGAGAAACTTTTGTTGCTTATGTGTACTAATTGGAGAAGATGCTTTTAGGCCGAAGGGTTATTTATTTGTGCCCTAAAAAATTTGAATCATTAGATGATCTTCATTTAAGGTACAGCTGAGATGAACTCATGGATGAGAGTTGGGGAGAAAAATAACTTACTGTAAGAGAGGAAGCTCTTTTTTGTCCACTGAGATTTTAATATATCTGCTCTTTATTAATCTTTCTTTATACTCATTGGTAAAGTCTTTAACTTGTTTATGGGGCTGGGATGGTGTCGATTGCATTGTAATATAGACTCTGCTGTTAGTTTAATGTCAAAGAATCTAGTTAAAGTTTATGTTGCTTGCTCTGATAAATGACTGCAGAATACCAAGTCAACAAAGGGACAGATAAGGTATCTGGTATATTGCATGGAGAATGCTGTTTTAAACCTACCACCGGACCAGGAACAGATGGTTTGGTTGATTGATTTTCATGGTTTCAATTTGTCGAATATATCACTGAAAGTGACACGGGAAACGGCCCATGTTTTACAAGACCACTACCCAGAATGTCTAGGTGTGGCGATATTGTACAATGCACCCAAATTTTTTGAACCATTCTGGCTGGTAAGATCATAATAATCTTCCTTACATTAACCATTTTCATACTACAAGTTTTCCAATGTTATCATATGCATGAAATCATCACCGTACATCCGGGAAAAACATTCACATTTCATTTTCCAGGTTCCATGTATCTTGAATGAGAGTACATGAGGTAATTAGTACTCCCCTATTTTTCAGAAAATTGAACCAAAATAGAAAAAGGCTCTACCTATTATTAAGCCTGCATCCTATCGTACGTTAAAGTATTCTTTTCCTGGGAAACTTGTAGAGATTTTATTACTAGCAAGAAAATTAAAAGATCTCCTCTCCTTATCAAACTTCAATGCAGATGACTATTGTACTGAAAGCTATCCTCTTTCCTTCAAACTTTGATAAGAAAGCATATAGTGATTAGATGAAAACTTCATATTGGTTTAACATTCTTCTTTTCACTTGGACTAGTTCTTCTTTGTTATGTTAGAAAATGGAAGGGATGCATCCTCCCCAGTACATTATTTGTTGGGTAGGACAGTATTACGAATATTTATCTCCAGTCTCAGCAGCAGGAGCTGAACTAAATCAGTTACTTTGATGAAGGAAAGGGTTTTATTTTGTTTCTCTTTTAAATGATTCAATGCTCACATGGCAATGGACCATGTAACCTTCTTAGAGTTGCATATAAATAAGACGAGGCGTGAAATTCCAACAATTCGGGGCAAATGAAAGAGTTCAGTGTCTTGTCTCTCTGGCTTTAACTAGAAGTTGGTATGACTGCGGTTTCTGGTTTAACACGCTGCATCAGTTTCTAATGTCAGGAGATCCTTTCTTGCAGGCAGCGAAAGCTTTTCTAGATCCTAAGACTTACAACAAGGTCAAGTTTGTGTATTCTGGTGAAGCAAACACCATGAAGATAATGGAGGATCTATTTGACATCGATGAACTCGATTGTGCATTTGGAGGAAGAAACAATTCAGGTTTCGATATTAGCAAATATGCAGAGAGGATGAGAGATGATGACAAGAGGATGCCTTCTTTTTGGACAAGAGGAAGTACTCCTTCAGCAGTAGTGCCACAACAGGACCTGACATCTGCTGCTTCTTTGGACTCACTGAACTTATTTTCAGATTCTGATGCCTCAGATAACGATAGAACAGAAAGCTCCCAGCTTGATCGTAGGGATTCTGCAACTCGCTCCGCAAGAAATCATATTGGAGCTAAAGACCCAGAAGGGATTCTCCGGGTTGTTTCCCCTGAACAAAAAGCAGCCGCCTGACTTTGTTTAAGGATAACCTGTTACGACTTTGGTTCTGGATGCTTACTTGTCATCGTACTGAGACTCTTAGACACTTCAATCCCTTGAATTTATGTCGGACTATATTGAAAATTCATGTAATGTTGTACCCTTTACGGATCCTATTGAAATGGCGCATGTACCGGATGAATTATTCACAAGAATTGGTTAATTTGAAGATTAACTGTGCTCAAACTCCTTAATGAAGTTTTAGGACTGTTTAATTGAAAAGTTTTTTCTTCTATGTATCCTGTAGGAATAACCGAATAACTCACCAACTTAGTTAGTCACGAACACTACAATTTAGCTCCCGTTGAACTAATATAGCTAAGCGTATAAAATTGGGTGATCACCAAAGTTCCAATCACGAACGATTCTCGAGCATGTATGACAATAATATGCCAGTGAAAATTTAAGAAAGAATTGCAAGATTGAAGACAAAATGATCTCATAGCTACATTACAATAGACTTCGCCTATCCATCTATATTGGACCAAAGATACTCTTATTTTAGTCCATTTATCACACCGTTCAAATTCTCTATCAGAAACATTCGTCTACTTTATAACAACGTTAAGAACTCAAAACAAGGAAACCAGATTGTCCCCACAAAATTACAAAAAATACTACGGAAGCTCTATATATTTTGGTGGTTGAGGAGGATGCCGTGTAGCTCATACATGTTGCCTGTAACTTGTCCACTTGCCTGCCTTAGATCCCTGAGAAGAACAGCTATAACATCTCTGATGCAAGAGAATACAACTTCCTGGAAAGACAAAAATAGTCAACTTATACAAGGAGTTGAAAGGATTGAAGAACAGCAGTAGCTGAGATTGATGCAGTACAAGATTATAGCAATTGTGCTTACCAACGTCGATGGAACTAAATTAGCATGTCATCCAACTTCTGCCTGTATAGAGCTAAAGTCTATTGCAAAATTTTAATGTCAGAAAGTGACAGGGTTGTATAAAGGAAAAAGAAAATGCAGATACATATTTGTTACTCCAAATGAATATATGTGTTCTAACTTCCAGAAACAAAATTCAAGCCCTCAAAATGTGTAATCTCAACCTCTCCCAGAAAAGTTAATTCATAATATGAAAAAAAAGAAAGATGCATATTTGATGTATGAGGAAGAAAACTTCCATTCCCGTTGAGTAATTTGATCAAAGTCAAAATAAGTCTTGAGTTTTGTTCCCAAGATTAATCATCAACACAAAGCTTTATTTGAATCTTTTTTTTAAGGAAAGTGAAGTTTGCATGTCATTGATCACGGAGCTACTTTCGATGCTCTTTTACAACATGGAAAGAAAATCTAGTTCTTTCATCATTTTTTGTACTTTTAGTTGACATCTTAATTACTAGATTCATAGTGCCCAGGCATAGGTTGTGCCAAGAATTAAACTGAAAAATCGTAAGTAATGGTCTTGAATATCTGATAAAGTTTAATTCATTGGCAAATTTTTGGCCAAAAAAGCTTAAAGGTCTTCAATTTGCAAAATCTGTATGGTCATTGCACATCTAGAAACTCTTTCTTCTGCACAGAGGTATTTAATTGACACAATGAATGTGGAGAAGAATAAAAGAATGCAAGTTATTCAATTCCACACGTCAAAATAAGCTCAAGAGTAGAGGGAAAGGTAACTAATTTTATACTTGTTATATATTAGATTGTAGATGGTAAATTCACTACACTCTTGAATTACGTCCACACTTTTGAAATGTACCATCCAATGCATGCGCACAGGTAAGCAGATATAAACTTCAGATCAATTTAAATGTGTATGCATAGAATTTAGAGGAATAAATAGGAATGACAAAACTAGCATACCCTTGTATATGCATAGACCCCAGCCTCAGTCGGTGCCACAGGACTTCCCCTCCTCATGAATTTCCCCTTTTTGAATATGTAAAGCAAAGGAACTCCGGTTGATAGCTCTAAACTGGTAACCTGTCAAGAAGATTTAATAACATAATTTTACATGTTGTTAAGCCAAAGAAGAGAAACCCAAATAAAGCATCTGAATTTCATGATTATCACCTCTTGAGAAGTTAATTTGTCAAGATACATAATGATTGACCTCAGAGAATTCCCATGAGCTGCAATCATTACATTTTTTCCAGAAAAAAGTAGAGGTTCAATCTGCAGCACAACCCTTCTGCAGTCAGATGCTAATGAATGATCTACCACATACGAGTCTTCAGAAAACAGTTGAATTAAGAGCAAAAAGGGTTATACATGATCTCTGAAGTAAGCAACAGCTCTTTGAGCACACATTTCCAAACTCTCTCCATTAGGTGGAGGTATGTCATAACTTCGTCTCCACTCATGAACTTTCTCATTCCCATATCTATCCGCTGTTTCCTGCTTATTGAGACCCTGCAACTCTCCGTACCTATGAGAGAGACAGTCGTTAAGTTGTGTAATAACTGTTACAGCCATTAGGTTATCAAAAAAAAGTTATCGTACATTCTTTCATTCAATTGCCAGGCTTTTATGACAGGGATAGACTGCTTTAGTGTGTCTTCACTAAAAATTTGACTCCAAGATCTTGCTTGCTCGTTCTCATCATGCATAATGATTGGCACCTGCCTCAGGTTGACGGTGAACAGGTTAGACAGGCAACTAAAAGGTAGATAAATCAATTAAAGACAGGGTGTCAGGTATGTTACTAAATCATTCAAAACTTAAGCTTTATATTACCAACCTAAATTGTCACCGATGACCCATAAGGTTGGTTAAAGTAGCCAATTTGTTGGTATGTTACTTCTACCAAGACATTAAAGTTTTATATGCTAAACGTTTGTTTGTCAAAACTACCTTTTTGCGTCGGTGCTGAGTCATTGCAAGCATGGCAGTCATTTGTGCACGAATCAATGCTGATGTATATATCATGTCAACAGGTATGTTGCTAATTCGCCTACCAGCTTCAATTGCCTCTTCCACACCCCTCTTTGTCAAAGGCACATCAACACAGCCTGTGAAGAGATTTTTTTCGTTCCACAATGACTCCCCATGTCTCACAAGTATAAGAGCTGCTTCACCTGTAATTGAAGAGAAATAACTGATTAGAAAAATTCACTTAAAGTATCAAATTGAATTCCAAGCATTCAGAAGGATCTAACTTTTATTTCAGTTACAATACTCAGTCCATGCCTCCACTTAGTCTGAATTTTATAGGCAGCAGTACTATTGACATTGCCACTTTGTTCCAGACAAAACCTTGTCGGAGTTGATTTTATGAGAGTGGAATCATGGGGAAGTTGCTTACTTGATTTCTTCTGCCACTCATTAGTGTCATTATTTGATGGTGATGAAATTGGACCAGCCACCGAAGTTGGAGAAGCTGATAAGGCTTTAATAACGCCATATTTCCTCTCACAACCATTTAAACTCCTTCTTGATACTCCAATATGGGCTTCAAGACCTTTTGGAATCAATTTAACCGAGAACCCAAGATCATGACTAAATCTTAATCCAGAGTCATGAAGACCTCGATGAGACTGAAGAGTCCCCACAGCATGGTGAAATACAGGGCTGGCCATACTGAAAATTTGAGATAACCAACTATTAATTTAAGAAAGAAAGTACTTATGCAAATGGTCTTCTTAATAATTTAGTAAAAGCAGCGCCTAAAAAATCAATATAATTGTTCAAATAGCATAAGAGGACAGAACAAGGTATTTCCTTTTCCCACAAGTCAAAAATGAACAGCAAAACGCAAACGAGAAATATACAACGAGATCGCAGAAGGTCATTACCAGAAGCAAAATTTCATTATTCAATGGCTATATTATGGCACTTAAAATAAACAGCAATTGCTAAAGTACGCAAAACGAACCATGAAAATAATGATAGATCTATATAAGAAATTAGCTCCCAGAATCACAAAATAAAAAGGTCAAAATAAGGCATTAAAGAGCCAGGTAATACACAAACCTCTAATTAGACAAACAAGAACCCCTTCTACAAATAAGTGTAATTCGAAAACGAAGTACATGCTCCAATAAGATGATCCATATAAGAACCCAACAAGGAGAAGAAAAGAACAGAATAGAACAAACCCAGAAACAGAAATGCCGAGAACGGAAAGCAAGAAAGACGCAAGCTTCACATAAAATAGCAGGTAATTGATATCACCTGGTTATATAGTTGCCAGGCGAAGAAAATGAGGAAAATGAGAAAGTGTGAGTAGGGACGGACAGGGTTTACAAGAACAGTTGATGGAGAGTGACGGGAACTTCCTAAAACCCGTCCCACGCAATAAAAGTTTCAAGCTTTACACTTCCACTTCAATTCACAGGCAACGAATCAGACAAAAAGATGAAAAAAAAATTTTGATCTTGCGGAAATGCCCATGGTATGTGTGTGGAGAGGTAGCGTTATAGAAGAACTCGTTGGTAGTTTTGTAGTTTAGATGCGCTTTGCATTCGTAAGAAAACTATAAATAAACGTAAGTGTCCTTTTCTCCAGTTGGCAGGACTCAGGAGACGGAAGTTTTCTGCGTGGGATTTTGTTGAATCAAAAGACTCCTGGGATTTGACGACTCTGTTTCTTTTCGCTCTGTCTCCGTTTGGTTCTGT
>JAOSBM010000002.1:5098049-5111428 GCA_027568955.1 Erythroxylum tenue | reverse complement strand
GGGATATTGGCTAGGTTTAGGTTTTCACGTTAGTCTTAGTGTTTGCATGGGAGACGATCTCCTACTAACGGGCTGTTAATGTTTGGGCTCGAAGTTGGGCCTTGTTTGGCCGACCCAACCAAATATCATTGACTTGTCTTAGCCCATTATAATAAGGTTTAATTTCATTTAACTAATATAGTTATCATTCTTTATCTATTTTCAGAGATTGTATTTGCACGTATGTTGTACACCATCTTTCTGCCCAGTATACATTTCTTCAATACTCCTGGAGTATGTGTAGCGCCACTGTGGGGTTG
Source organism: Erythroxylum tenue (assembly GCA_027568955.1). Classification (NCBI taxonomy): domain Eukaryota; kingdom Viridiplantae; phylum Streptophyta; class Magnoliopsida; order Malpighiales; family Erythroxylaceae; genus Erythroxylum; species Erythroxylum tenue. The sequence continues at coordinate 5,111,129 of JAOSBM010000002.1, read as the reverse complement.
TGCTTCAAATCTAAATTCTCACTCTCGACAACAAAGTTGACCTTTATTACAGAAGAATGTTGTTACTTACTACGCTTCAGATGCTAAAATAATACAAAACCATGAGGTAGAAAATGTAGTAGACAGCTGCGGTCTGGAGCCATAATGGAGTAGGTACTTAAAACAGTGAGCTGCAGGCCCATTGGCGGTAATACCACTCTAAAAAGAGCTATGCCATGTCTGGTCCAGCCGTCCAGGTAATGACATGACATGCAATGGCAAGGCATTCTCTAGGTAGGAGCCCATTAAATGGCTTCAGGTTGTCAGTGTAGGCTGAAAAGGACAGTTCCGTTTACCTTGTCTCATTTATTGGCGATTCATGATATCTTTTTGTTTTGGCTTGACCGGCGCAATAGCTTTTGTAAATCGCCGGTGCCAACCTCTGCCTCTCTCTTTGTCATTTAACAAACACCAATGCGTTGTTTTTTGTACTCGGCATTCTGCATGCTTTCATATTTACTCACCAACATATGTAAAGATAATAATATACTTTGGGATAAATTAGCTATTAGATGGCTTTTATTATCAATGATTCAGCGCTATCAACATAAATTGAAATGTGGGATTATTTAGAAAGCTAAGTAAATGCGTAAACATTGATAGAAAAGTTCCAGGAGATAATTTAAAGTAAGAATTTGGACTAAAAATCTACATATCCACAGAAACAAGGAAAACAAGAAAGGGAAGAAATGCTAACAAGAGTAAATATCACAAAATCAGCAAGTGGATGCAAGCATGCGAGTCTCTTCACATTCTAATCGTTTACGTTACTATTCTAGCTAGGATCCAAAAACTACTTTCTTCATTGAATTTCTCACGATACCTTATGTCAAACAGGAAACATAATAAAATCAACACAATCGAAGACTTCAGGAGCTCGTCATCAATATAAACTTATATATATAACCCGGCGACTCGATCGAGCACCATTAGAGCTATCGTTGAGTTTGACATTCTTGAGAAAGAACGCGATTGCCTTTTGCCAGGGTATCCACTTTAAAATCACACTTGACGACAACATTTGCATTTCCGGTTTTGAAACTGTTAGTTTTCATTCTCGCCGTGACGTTGATCTCCAAAGAAAACGACACGGTCAATTTGGGTTTCGAGCTTTTCGTGCTGGTTTGGATATCCTTCAAACTTTCAAGGACCGTGTCAATTTCTCTTGAGCTTTTGTCATCCTGATGGAAACTTGGAAACTTTCCAGTTGCAATCTTTTGTTGCTTAAAAAAGAGTGAGATCGTACCATCATGCTGGTACGAAATGCCTGTTCTCTCGTTTGGATTATGAACCTGCACCGTGATGTCATATTCAGGACGGGAATGACTCTTCCCAGAAATATGGTCGTTAACAACAAGCTTTTGGACTTCGAACCTGGGATTTTTAGGCTTAAGGAGACCGAAACATAGGCCTAAAACAACGACAGCGATGATTATGGGAATTGCAATGCTGAAAAAGCAACACAACGACAAAGAACAGAAAGATCCTTTTCTTTGTTCGGGATTCCGACGTTGTTCAACGATCAACGCATTTTCCGGAGGAGGAACTCGATAAATTTGATCTTTAGGAACTTGGATGATGTAAGTTCCAGACTCAAAAGTGGGATGGAGTGGAACAGCAACAGGGTATTGATGACGGTGGACTTCACGGATTGATTCAGAGGAAGCAGTTGCCACACGCTCCGACATGGAAATATGGCGAGCGGTGATAAGAGATAGTGGTTGGTGTTTGTAACAATTGGAGGCTGGAGTTAACTTGGCATTGGAATGGCTGATTGTGGCATGTGTAAATTGCATTGACCTTGGCAACGTACCGTTGTTTGGATAAAAATCAACTAATCTAATATTAGAGTTTGTCCAGCGGCCAAGTCATTGGTCTCAAAGACCAACAGGTCAGTCTATAAAAGCAAGTTTCTCCATCGTTGTAATCAGACTTTGTTTTGAGAGCTTGTTAGAGGTTGAAAAACAATAAATGAAATCTTGAGTGTGTTTGCTTTCATGACTTCTCTCTAAATTCTCTCTCTCCTAAAAGCTCAAGTCCTGAATGATGGAAATCATCTGGCATACGCATACCTAAAGACAAGAAAAAAGAAAAGGTTATGGCAAAATGGTCGACTTATGAAAGCATCTATCATGCTTGTAACGAACTCTACCTCCTTGATGTTTGAACATGGATCACATTCTTCAATTTGAATTCCAAGAGCCGAAAGAAGGTAGGAGAAGAAGGGTTTTGTGGATGTGGGGTGGTTAAGAGGATGGCGGGCTTGTGTCGGGCAGAATTGAAACAGTGTTTACAATTACAAGCTTAGAAATCTGAAAGAAAATGATAGTCAGGTGTTCCTGGGGGCCACACCCAACTCGGCCTTTTCACTGGACGGCTTGCATCTTTTCCGAGATTTCAGTTGGGCTTGGTCTCTCATTAATGTGGACACAGGCATCACAGAGACAACCATCCAGACCTTGTCGGTCAGATTAGAGTTGAATCCACCAACAGGCCCTTTGCCTTCGGCCTATCCATTGAATGCTATTTCCATTTTCCTGTGCCATTTAATTGCACTTGCTAGTTGATGAAATCATACGTTTATCCATAATTGGAAAGAGTCAATTGCAAAATCCTATCCAGATATACTTGACTAATTATTTGGTCAAATATAATAAAAAATTGACCACATGGGCATCCTGAGCCTAATAATATCTCTATTTTGTATTATTGATTGAGCAAGTTCAACCAACAAATCAGTGAGGATTTCCAAAGCTTTAAGAACCTGATAATAGCAGATTAAGTAATAAGGATTTATATTATTATGCATTTGTTATTTACTTGAAATAAGATAGAGACCAAACCCATTACAATTCCACCTTCATAAAGATAATGCTTGTTAGATACAGATTGTTTGGTTGTTAATGTGAATAGACTATTCATGCGTATGTATCTAAAAATATATAAATTGAATTTGGTTATTGATAATGATCTGATTATTCTATAAATTTTCCAAACATGTGGCCTCAAACAAAAACCAAAAAAAAAAAACAATTAAGAAAACTGCAGTTGAATCATTATAATTTATATATTTGTTTGTGTCGTTAACAACAATCGTAGATAAGATTTAGCCTTTCGATATTGTGGGTCCCGAGTCGGGTCATGAAGAGAGGCCTGTGATGTGATCCCAGCAAATCAGGGCTTCCCAATCGTAATGAACGAAAAAGCAGAAAGCCGTCCTCAACTACAATTCGTCTGAGGTACCACACACGAACACAACACTTCTCTTCCCCTACTTCAACGGTCAAACATCGAAGCCAAGACCAACCCTAGAAATCCTCGAAACCTTGAACAAGAACAAGAAAAGTCCAGACCCACTGTGCTTTTAATCTCGGGGGAACAAAGAGCTTGCGTTAATCGGAATGGACGGCTTTGATCAGCTACCAGACTCCGTCGTCCTTCTCGTCTTCAACTCTGTTTCCGACATCAAGACCCTCATCCGTTGCCGATCCGTTTCGAAACGGTTCAACTCACTTGTCCCGCAAACCGAGTCGCTTCTTCTCAGAGTCGACTGTGTCATCTCAGCTGAGTGCGACTCCGATTCACCCCTCTTCTCCCTCCTTAAATCTCTCCTCAAATCTCTCCACGGCTTCTTCTTGCCTGACCAGAAGCCTCCTCGTGTTCTCTCCCAAACGCCCACCTCTCCCGCTCAGATACTATCCCAGTTCGATCGGATCCGCCGTCTTCAAATAGAGCTTCCCGCCGGAGACTTGAAGCTCGAGAAGAGCGTAATTGTGAAGTGGAAGGCGGTCTTCGGGAGGACGCTGAAGAGTTGCGTGATTCTAGGGTTCCGAAATTCCGAGAGCGATCCGTCCGACGTGGAGGTTGATTTCACCGGCGGTTTAAAGACCAGAGTGGTGTGGACAATAAGCGCTTTGATAGCGGCGTCAGCGAGACATTACTTGTCCCGAGAAGTCGTGAGAGCGCACAGCGAGATGGAGAGTTTGGTATTGAGGGACAGAGATGACGAAGGGACGGTGGTGATGGATAGGGAGGGGCTGAAGGAGAGCAGGTTAGGGGGGCCCATCGCGACGGCGGGTGGGGAGGATAGGAGCGCTTGGGAGACAGGTAGGACGGTGGTGCCGAGCGTGAGGATGAGGATGAGGCACTCGCCGCGTGTGGAGCTGAAGAATGGGTCGTGGGTGGAGGGAGCAACTTTGGTTGTGGTGAGGCCATGTGGGATCGGGGCCCACACATCTGCTGAAGTGGAGGACGCGGACTTGGCGATGTCTGCTTTTGGGAGTGGGGCCTACGCGGAGGCCGTACAGGTACTTCTCAAGAGTAAGAGCTACCTAGTGGAAATGAATTCCTTCTGAACTCTCATGTATTAGGTGCCAGCCCTACAAATTATTAAGATAAACGAGAATGAAATGGATTTTTAAGTCCTCATTGAGTGAGTCTGATTAAAAGTGTTCGTTTAATCGAACAAACAACAATGTAAAAAGTCAACTAGTATCAAAATGATCCACCTTCGGTAACTTCAATCTCATGACATGTAAACTGTTGTTTCTTCGAATAGATGTTCACACTAAACACTGGGACTGTTGGAGTGGAGGCAGGCTACAGAGTCACATAATCAATGATTTATGTACCGAAAGAGAAAAAAAATGTGATGAAAGATCAGCTGTGAGCACGTTACCAACTTCATTTAGATAAGTAATCATATAATCTAAATAATCATATAATTTTCCAAGAAGTGGTAATCACAAAGGTTATAGACTTCATCACACTAATACTAATGTTGAACAAATTCCTACTCTTGGGAGTGTCTTAACTACGGTTGTTGCTGCTGTAGAGTTCGAATGAAAAAACCTTTGGTAACTGGAACATTATTCATGATAACTAATGAATTCATTTTGCTACCAAGTTCTTGTCATTTCTTGCAAAGCAAACATTACAGCAATTATGAGATAACTCAATTTGGCAACAGCCACAAGCATATTAATAGGCATCACATCAACATTCATCATTCAAACCCACATCCTGAATCCCGATTCATCCATGGTATAAGAAATAAGCCCTTTGCAGATCTTATTTCACAATCTGCCCCTAACTGCTTGGAATTTTCCTAAGCCTTGGAAGCAAATAACATTGTCCCTCCGTAAAAACAGATATTGTATACTGAAACAGAGGGGGGGAAAAAAACAACACGCCAATTGCCGAGGCTCAGTACTTGAACCGAATAAAACGATTTTAAAAAGAATTTCATTTCATTTTTCCCAAAAATCAGTTGAAACAGTCAGGTACAAAATCAATTATTGTTTTCAGGTATATGCTCAAATTGCAAAATAGAAAGTTAAATGTTGAACAGAAAAAGAGAAGTAATAATTTTAAATTTCTAACAAAATAGCTAAGGAAAGCAATCGTCTTCAATCGTTGTTCAGCATACATCAAGAAAAATGAAGAACTCTATTGCATTCCACTGTGAGGGAGTGAATGTGATCTTACAGTTCTCCGTAAGATATTTAGCCATACAGCACCTTCCCTTTAAAGCTAAATATTCTAGACCAATGCAGATTTCATTGGTTTTGAGTCACTGGCCCCTTATATTGACATGAAGAGAGGCCAAGTTCACATGAATAAGGGTCCACATACTTGTCAACGAATTTCTTTTGGGTTATCTTAAAAATTGTATGGAAACAGGGTTTACGGGGAAGAAGATTCTTATTTTCCAAAACTTTAATAACCTCTATACGGGGCTTTAGCCTCTGCTCAATGCTAAAAGTAAGAATCTCTGGGTGATTAACAACAAAAGAAATACCCAAGTCCTTTGCATTCAGGAAAAACTGTATCGATTCTGTAAGCTTCCTCGTTGAAACGGCAAAAGCCTGAGGCGCCCTTCGAAATGCAAACAAGATGTCTTCTTCTGAGAACCCCAGTTCCCTAAAGAGTTTCAACTTAAGTTCCCAAGTCTCTTTACTCATTGAAGAAAGTACCCTAATGGCATGTAGAAACATCTTCGATTTTATATCTAAGCCCATTTCCTCGACCTTTGTAAAGTAATGCTTAATAGTCTCTGGTTTGGACAACAAGAAATGGGGAAATTGGATTATACAGGCAATAATCTGCGAAGAATTAATCCCACAACTCTTCAAGAATTCGACATTGGGCACCATTGTCTTCCTCAAGTCATGATTCAAAATCCACCTAGAAGACTTCAAAAGCTTAGAAACGGCAGCAAGTGATCCCAAAAGGCTATTTAGCTCTGACATTGAAGGACTGAGTCTGTTATCAACACTTCTTTGCAAAACAGTAGGGCAAGAAGATACTATTTCTATAATCTGTGTCTGGTCTATGCCCGAATCCTGAAAAATCTGGAACTTTGGCTTAATGGTTTGCTCAAGTTTTGCAGAAAGAATAGTGGGCATCCTTTCAATAATGCTCTGAATTTGGGTTTTAGAAAACCCGATTTCCTCCATATAAGAAAGTAAAGAATCACAATTTTGTGGGTCTTTAACATATTTTGTTGTTGAATTTGGGATTTTTAAAGCGAATTCAGGGGAGAATCGCTGGTGATATATCAAGTATTCGTAGACCGTAATTCTAGGTTGTGATCTTTCAAACACAGAGGTAGAAAGGAAACACTTAGAGATCGAGAAAAGGGTAGCTGCGCTACGGCTGCGTGTTGAGGTTCTTAGAAATGTTGATATGAAACTACTCCAAACAAAGAAGGTCATTTTCAGTTAGGGTACTACTGAACTAAGAGAGTTCCAACTGCAATCTATGGATCAGAACATGAAACCAAACGTACCTCGATGTTTGTCCGAAATGGAGACGAAGGCAGTGTTTTGTTAGTCCGATGACCGCTGGTCGATTCCACCACATTGACGAGAGTTTTGCGACCAAATCTCTCAAGAGTGTTCAGTCGAGTCCTGCTTAAACTCTGAAAGTAAGCGTTGAGTGATAGGCGTTTGAGTTCGGCTTGTCCCTGAGCGATAGGTGTTGATTCGTTTAAAATAGTATTGGGCTGCTTCCCCATAAGCCTATAGAACAATAGTTTGGGGCTTGTTTGTTACATTAATACATATTATAAGGCTAGTTCTTTTTTTAACTTCGGCCCTATCTTCGTTATTCCATCTTCCCACATTTTTCAAATCCAAACATTGAGGTATCGCTTCCACTTTCTGTGTCATATCTATTTAATAGAGTGAGAGCGAGTTGCGTTCATATTCATATTCAAATTTTAAATTTTAAATTTAAAAAAAGTCATACTTATAGAAGGAAAAAGATTAAAGCAGAGCTATAATTACACCCTGCGTACTTTTTCTATCTGATTAACATCGAGCAGCCTCTAAAGCGATTCAAAATTTGGAACTATTTACCAAAAAACTAAAAGCGTTTGAAAGGTATGATAATTTACCCAACTGAGTGAATGGTTATAACCATAGATAAGACATTTCTCTAATTCTCGATTTGGGGGATCCCATCATTTTGTCCCTTCCAAAAAGTTGTTAAGCAGAAATTCAACCTAATTAGCCAATTGGGACCATTCGATTCGAGTAATTACAACACGAAATAACGGAATAGTATGATGCAAGAAAAGGATCTGAGGATATGCTCCTACTCTAGTTGTAGACTTTTTAAGTACGATGCTTCTCCATTACCTGTCTTATCATAAGCTCCTAGCCCTACCATGTCTCACCCATTTAAGCATAATTTAAAATCGACACTGCAAAATCTTATTTATCCCACTTTTATATTCTAATGCCTCTGCAGTCTGCTCTTTTTACATAGGCTTAGCTTGCTCGGCCCGCAAGCTTTTTATTTTTAAGGCTTTTTCTTAAAGTTCCACGAGAAAGTTAGATTGGAATGTTAATATTAAACTAACAAGACTTTCATCTTTTATTGCCTCCATTGAGATGGGACCTTGTTTTTACAATATGCCGCTTTCCTTTCATCTTAGCAACTCTCAACAAACTGGTTCTTAGAGTTCAAACCGTCCTGGAATTGGTAACTAGAGACATCGTAATGTAAAAGCTGTTTTGGTGTGCTTTTCAATGCTTGATGTCTGAGTAATACAACTGCTCATGAAAATTGGCCATTGGCCTGGTTTTCTATAGGACAAGAGGTATTGAACTTCAAGCCTTTTCGCACTTGACACATTTTTGGTTTGGGTATTGAAAACATCTTGTAACAACAATCAGTGAACAGTTTGGCTTCAATATCAATGTCCATTACAAAAACCAAACCTGTATCTCTTCTTCCTTTTGTGACCTCCTTGGACGGTCCCTAACAAAAGAAGAAGAAGAAAGCTAATCGTAACGCAAGATATGGTGGTTGACTGGGCCCATTCTCTATGCTATCGAGTAGATGCCACCCCTTCATCATTGTATATATTTATATAATCACCCTCACATAGTGCAACGTTAGTTCCACCCTTTAAGAACTTTCTGTGTGCTTGCCTTTCACATTGTTCTAGTATTCTAGATATCAAAGACTGTTCTTTTCCCTCTGAAAAAATGAACACCACTATGATACCAGTGATCAATAGCGGTATATGCTAGTCCAGGCTTGTCAACTAATGGTTCATAACTAGCAAGGGCTCAAGTTGAGGGTATGATTGGACGATGAAATAATGCTCGTGGGCTTCGACTTTCGTACTCATCTTCCTCTTGTTGAATAATTTAATATGTTTTGCAAGCACTAGAGAAAAGTAAAGGCTAAGAAAGAAACTAACTTGTGACCCCATTTCGGAGAGCAGCAAAAAGGAATGTTAGAGTTAGAAAATTGAACTTAAAGACGGTAAGAGGAACGACACGCCAATAAGAGAAAGGCTTCAAAAAAGCGAATGAAAGCTGTCAGGTCCCCTCCCTCCTCTTTTAAGACGTACACACTCCCGACTCCCGACCCAGAAACAATACAGTTCAGTTCATCAACTTCAAGATCTGATCTGAGGAAGAAACAAACAAGAAAGTGTGTGGGCTCGAAGGAGAGCAAGAGAATCGACATGAAAGGAAGAGAAACCAAAGGAGCTCCTTCAGCAGACTTGTTAGTCTGCTTTCCTTCTAGAGCTCATTTGACATTAATGCCAAAGCCAATTTGCAGTCCTGCGAGACCATCCGAGCCTAACAAGCGCCACCACAACCACCACCATTACCAACAGCATCAAAATCAACATCATCATCACAACCACCACCACCACTTTAGGAAATCAAGCACTAGAGGTGGAGCTGGTCAAGCCAGCCCCATGTTATGGTCTAAAACTAAGCAAATGGGCACAGAGATCTCATCAGAACCAACCTCTCCAAAGGTCACTTGTGCAGGACAGATCAAAGTGAGGCATAAGAATAGTGCATGCAAAAGCTGGCAGTCAGTGATGGAAGAAATCGAAAGAATTCACAACAACAGGAAACATAAGAAAAAATCCACTTGGATGGAGTCTCTTGGATTCAAGAAAGAGGTAACGCAGTTCTTGACATGTTTAAGAAGCATAAGATTCGATTTTCGATGTTTTGGGTCGTTTCCTCAAGCTGATATCACTACCGAAGACAATGAAGATGAGGAAGAAGATGGAGATCAATACCATGGAACTCTTGTTGGTGGTGAGGGCAGCGATGGCAGTGAGGCCTCACGAACTGTGTTCTCTAAATGGTTCATGGTGCTACAGGAGAATCAAAATAACAGCTTTTGCAAAGACGAGAGAAAAAAGAACGATACTTTATGCAATGAAGATCAGACTCGCGCTGTTGCACCGTCTGTTCCTCCTCCAAATGCTTTATTGCTCATGAGGTGTAGGTCTGCTCCTGCAAAGAACTGGCTAGAAGAAAAAGATGATGATCAGGATCATGGAGATAAAGACGAAGACAGGAGACAAGAGAAAAAGGGGAAGAATCTAAAGACTTTGATGGAGGAAGAGAAAACAACTAGTAAGAAGGAAAGCTTGGTAGTGATGAAATATGACACTGATTTCTACAAGATCTCAACTGATATAGCAAAAGAAACTTGGGTTGTGGGTGGCATAAGAGACACATTATCAAGGAGTAGAAGCTGGAAGAGATGATGACTTTGGTGGTACTGCCATTTCTGATTGGCAGTTCAAATTTTTAACATCTTCTTCAATCAATTGCAAGTGATCTTCTGCAGTCCTATAACTCCGTCTAGTTAATTTCCTTCACACAATATTTCTTTCACAGTTCCTGTGCAGGGATCCGAAAGTCCAATCCTTTATCTTCAACAGCTATAGGTTGAATTTTCTGTTGGTTTATTCTTGTTAAAATTTGAGAATTTGTACTTACATCTGTGGCATTTTGCTGCCAATATATGTGTATATTTATTGCTGTATATGCCCATTTACTCGATGAAGAAGTCAACAAGGTCATATTCTCTGTGGCATTTAAGCTATTTCACGAGTTTATAGAATCAACGGATGAAGGTAACTGGGTTATTAAGTTCATCAATATTGTTTAAGACTAATGGGGCTTGCACGTGAAAACAACGAATAGCTCATGACACGATTCTGATTCTCTGGCCGCTTGATAAATTGATTGATTCTTTTGTCACAGAATGTATGAGCTATTTGTCCTCATGCTTTGCCATGAAGGGCAGTGGACTCTTTAAAAAGACAGGAAGAGAAACAGAGTACTCTGGGAGTAAATTTCATTACCAATTTTCCTGTTCTGTTCACTTCAAATCAGGGAGACAAAAAGCCTTGAATCTGTATGTAGCTTTTGTAAATCCTCGTAATGAGAAAAGAACAGTTACAAGGAAAATGTTTTACTGTCCTCATAATTATTCATTGTTATGTCTCCCACCAAGTTGAATCAATTGTTAACATTGACTAGTTTGAACTTTGTTTATGCTCCCAACTCTTGAAGTACAGAATACAATGTAAGATTGCCAAAAGTTAGAGAAACCATTCCCATTGACAAGATTTTGATACCCTTTTGCTAAATCTTACCGGGGGTTCGTTTGTGCTCTCACTTATGCAGCAAGAACGTTCCTTACTCAAACTACTATCATGTTCGTGTTGAAGACGATGAAGTCCATTTGCAGAGATATAACGGTGGAGATGTTCCAATCCCACGCATTCTTCAGATTTTCATTGGACAGATGCACTTCAGTATTCTTAGAACACCCTAGCTTCTTCCATAACGAATTCTAAAGATTATAGAATAAGAAAATGAATGAAGATGATAATAGTACTCACTAACCACATTCCCTATTAATAATAAAATCAGCAATTTCGATATTTGTGATCCTATAATTAAATTATAATAAAATAAAAATTGTATCTTTTTCTTTTTTGTTAAGGTAGCTTACAGCTTTGAATCTCTTTCAGTTTGTTAGCTTTGGTTCTTTGCATATTAGTGTTGTACAGTTTTCACTTTGTTTGATGACTAATTTTATAAAGTGTATCAAAAATCTGTAACACCGCTAATTTGTTTAAGGGGATAGAGATCAGCAGAGATAATCTTCCATGTTCTGACAATTGAAAATTCCATACCAGATTAAACTGATTAAAAAAAAAGAAAGCAAAGAGAATTCCATAACAAAAAAAAAGTCCCAGATTTCATTTTTTCCCAATCTGATTTCTGAACTCTTAACCACTCACGAATTGAATTTTATTAAGATCTGTCAAAACAATCCCCTACCTACAAAACTAGGAATCAAGAAGAATAAAACTAAAGCATTGAACAATCATCATCTAATTTATGCACTGTACTCGTTATTTTGACTCACTCAAAACGTATAGATTTCGCTCCCCTTAATTCACAAATCTCATGCTAATTTTCCTATCTCTCTTCAACTGCTATACAGCTTGACTAATTTCTCTAATGATTGTCCATCATGTGCCAGAATTTCTGCAACCAGTGAACCATTCTTGTATATCCTGAAGGATGGAAGCGATGTTAGGCCCTCTGATTTGACCAAGTACGGGTGGACTTCAATCTCCACCTGACAAAACAGAGATAACCGCAGACTTAATATTAGAACTGATATTTTTGTTGTTTTTCCTGGACTAATCTAAACTTGGGTAAAAGCATACCTTTAGAAAGTTGACAGAAGGGAAATTTTTGCACACTTGCTTCAGAAGCAGCAACTCTTGCTTATGATTTTCTTTCCCACAGAAAAGCATCACAGACATTCCTGTAGATTGCAGTTCGAAACATCTTCTCACACCTCAGAACTGTCATATATATGTAGGGTAAGCAGAGTTTAGATGAGGAATTACCAGGTGAAGTGACAAAATGCCTGAAACGTTCATTGCTTGATATGAACACCAAGTTGGAACCAAATTGCAGGCTCTTGGTATCTTCACCTCTTTGTTTCTTGATCTGCAGTTGGGCCTGAAACAAGGCTCGACCCACCTCCTCGTCTGCTGGACTCTCTCCAATCAACATCTCGTAATCTTGAATCGACGCTTCCCATCTTTCAAGCTAAGCACATTAGGACACGAGAATGAGACAGACTAAAGCTTCATCTAATTGCTTTTTAGTTATTAAATGACCAATTGATCATCAGAAGGGAGATTTTTTTTAACTCCACTCTCTACAAGGGTTTAATGTTTACCATGGCGTTACAATCAGCTCGCCTATGCCTGGCCTTGATATAATTAGGCTGCAGACGAAGAGCCCCTGTGCAATCTTCCACAGCCTTTTCATATTGACCTAGCTTTGATCTACATGCTGCTCGGTTGCATAGTCATATAGAGTTATAGGGGTCGAGTTCTAGTCCTTCATTGTATGCAACATAGGCTTCAAAGAATTTCGATGCCTTGAACAGCTGGTTACCACTCAGTCTGGCTGATGCCACTGCTCTCGTCTTCTTTGCCACCGCACCAATTTCTTGGTTGCTTGGATCGAGTCTTTCTGCTTGCTGAACCCAATTCACAGCATCTTCAAACCTGGAAATCAACAATGAAATAAGTTATTTGTCTTATAGTCAATTTTTTAATGTCCTCTCATTTACTTTTTTCTTGCTTTTCGCTATTAGCATTATTACCAAGTACCAACCTGCCTGCAGCCAAGTAAACCTGCGCTCCAGTGATCAGCAGATGAGTGG
>JAOSBM010000002.1:5063449-5073491 GCA_027568955.1 Erythroxylum tenue | reverse complement strand
AACCTATTAAGGCTTCTAATTAATAATCATGCTTAAATAATTAAAAAAAATTCAGGGGCCAACATCTAGCCACTCCAAATAATTACTTGCCTTCACTTTGATAAATGTGATTTGAATGTGAATGTCCAATCATATGATTGACTGAAAATATGAAAATGTGATGCATTACATTACATAAATGCATGAAAGATAAAGACAGTTGTGACCAGAATAGCTACCAAAAAAGAACTTAAAGCTCAAAATGTGAAAAAAAAAGGAGCTTAAAGATCAGAGTGTGAGAAAGAGCCTCATGTTTAGTTGTGAATGTACCCAGTATTCACCAAGAGATATGGGACATTATTTGATATAGCTCGGTATCCACCAAGGGATATGAGCTAGTAACTAGACACTCGGTCACAACAAAGTAATAAATGAAAGTGAATCTCACGCGCATTGCATTATAAGTGATATGTGTATTTTAAATGATTGAAATGATTAAATTGACTACTTTAAATGTGATGCTACATGTTAAATGAAGTTATGTAAATTATATGAAAATACGATATAATGTGTTATATGATTGAGTGAGCCATTATAAGATCAATCAAATTAAAGAGATCAAAGTCAAATAAGCCTCGTTATGAGGGAAATAATATTACTGGTTACTTTTTCCATACAAATTTTAAATCCTTCTTCAAGCCCAACTGAGATTCCGTTATAAAACTAATTGCCAATAGTCAATTGATGGAGTAGCTCCCTAGCCTCTAAGCTTGTATGCTAATCATCTTTTTTCGATACGGCACACTCATATATGGTATTCTTATTTCTTGCTTTTCTTAATTATGGAGCTACCGACAGAACAAAGGAATTGCAGACTCGTAACGAGAATACTGATATGCGTACATGGCCCAGTCTCAATTGAATGATTTTGAGCAGCAAAAATCAACTACTCTGTACCAATACAATTTAAAGAATATCACTTTCGAAAAACCTTTTCTGAAATGCACATGAGAGACAAAGCTTGGGGAATTGTGTAAATCTTTTCAGAGGCCATATGAAGCAACTAAAAAAAGTGGGTGAACCATCGGCTAGCAAAACAAGAATGACATGCCCATCTTCCCTGTTATGCAGCTTCAGATCTCTAAGGGGGTCTCTAAAATTCCAATAACAATCAAACCAAGAAGGTTAATTTCACGCTGTACACATACTAGATCAACTAGAATGATAAAAAAATCCGTGCGCGTAAGTTGGACCAGATAATTACTAGTAGCAGAAGAGGATTAAGCAACAAACTGTATTTCGATTGGTATTCATCTCTGCTACATAGCCATAGCCTTGCAGCTAAGCTACCAACCAAAACCAGCTTGCACTTTCTTTATTTTCAGACGATAAACAAAAAAGAAGCATTTCGTGAAATTCAAGAGCTGAACTGCTAAAACATTCTCAAACTCTGTCCTTAAATCCATGTCCTACCCCAGCAACTTAAGCGAAGCTCATAAACTTTCATACATGTGTGTTGTACTCAAAGCAAGCATAAAATGCCAGAAAAGGAACAACTTTCAACTATTATAACTGCTTCAGTGCATTGGAACTAGTCATCTCTTCCCTAGAAAGCTCAACTTTTTTGCAATGCTTATGCCTCACAAAATAAATAGGCATACCTCATGGTTCAAACCCTCACGATAAAAATTGCAGCTTCTTGGACACAATCCGGAAGAGTAAAGATTTCCCACTGCTTTCCTACTTCTTCTACTCTCTTACATTTCTAATCAAGATAAACAACTCAGATTCCGGAGATCTGACACATGGGGAGAACATAGTGACACATCAAGGGAAGACACGGAGACAAATCTAAAAGCAAAGTGTAATTAAATAGCCCTCTCAAAGAAAGTTCCTTTTTTGCATGCGGATGGTAAGAACTTATCAACGGAACCACCATTTTGACAGATAAAGGACTTCATTTATCTACTGAGCCAGGAAACACTTGTTGACTGTAACCAAAAACAAAAAAGGAGGCCTTTCAACTTGAAGGAGTGCTTCTGTTCCAACACAAAATGGTTAAGGCGATAAGACAAGTAGATAATTTGTTAGAGCAGTACACAAAACTTCACATTTGCTCAGATACAATAAGTTAATCAAGTGTATCTTGTACGAACCATGTATCAAACAAGCCCTCCCTAACAAGAAATTAACAGGTACGTTCTTCCGTTGAAAATTTAAACATCTGAACACGTAGATTCAAGAAGATTTAGCTCAAGAAAACCAAAAAAGGAAAAAACGTAGGTGGATAGATCCCTTTTCTACAACTTTTTATGTTACGCATACGCATATACAGTCTATATCTCTAATTCGTATAAGATTTGGTTACATAGATGATGACAACTCAATAGCCTATGCTTAAAGTATTATAACGCGTGCCTTTGACAACGACGCTTGCCTCAAAGCTCTATGTATATTTCTATTTTGTTTTCTTTTCAGTAACTATCGACAGCCATTAGTATCTCATTATGTATATTATTGATTATTATGCATGTAACCAGTGAAAGTATTATATAAAGTAGAAAGTATATTATTGAATTATTGAATTGTTTTTTGTATGATGAGGAGTGTACAGTGATAGATTTGTCCACCCAAAATTATGAAAACCACTTAATTCGATTAGACACGCTCTTCTATATATAATTAGAGAAGGAAACTAACAAGTAATTAATACGTTTTGATGATACGAATTGAAGAATGAAACATTAGCTAGGGTCCAGGACTTTGTATCTTCATAATTTTGGATATGCTTGAATACTAATAAAAGTCAGACTTGGAACCAAACAAAGCGAAAGGTAAAAAGAAAACATCTCCAACTTGGAGAGACGAAGAAGATTCTCTGATGTAAATCAACTACAACTTGGATTTTATATCTGGGCTCTGACTCGGTCAAAAGCTGAGGATTTGCATCACTCGTACGTCATAAGTACAATTTATCTATTTTGCTTAAATGAAATCATCAATAAGAATTCCAAACCAAATTTTATCATACAAGCGATCTCATTATATAGAATTGATGAAGTAATTTAACTAACTAATAGCATGCAGATTAAAAGTATGTATCATTTCCTTTTTCATTCTATATTTTACATATTTTGGAGATGCATGCGATGCCGATGACTACTGAGAACAGGAAAAGAAATTACATAGCTGTAAATTATGACGTGATGTGAGTGGATTTGCAATATTTTATGTCAAGAAAAACATCCATATGCTTCCTATATCTTATTCATTTTGTCAGGAATGAAGAGAATTAAATATAACGATGACAAGAAAAAGAGAGAGCCAACTCTTCCATACATCTGAAGTTGAAGGATGTCTTCTTTTTTTACTGGAAAGAAATATATGTCGTGGGATTTGAAACAATTAATTCGGGTATTTGTAATTGTATATACGAAGTGCGTAGAGAATTTTGTAAAATAGTGATTGTGGCGGTGGTAATAATGAACTCTACGTATTTGTTTTGTTCAGCAGCCTATTGCTGAGCACTACTTGATTTGACCTCAGTTTCACATCCAATTTGCTCTTTCACATTTTCTTTAACTTAGTAGCCAGCACACCAAGAGACGCTCTTCGTTTCTCTCTCTTTCTGTCACCCTCTCGTTCACATTGAGTTTGACCCGCTGCCACCCACCCGCAACTCTTTCTCTCCTCCGATGGAGACCCCACCCTGAACTCTCTAGAGGATCTTCTTTTGCTAGTTTACTCCTCTGTTTTATTTTTATTTTTCCGAGAAAAAAACCTTAATAAATAAGCGTGTATTATCTTTCATTTCTCTTTTTCAGCTTTTACTTCTCTGGAAACCCTAATCTCCAGGAAGAAGGTAGAAAGAGAGAAGGTTCCATATAGACCCTTTAATCTTTTACCACTCGTTTAGTGTTTCTTGTGTTCTTTTCTGTTTTTCTCTTTAGTAACCCATGGTTAAGATCTCTCTGCATTTTATTTCTTTGCTTTTTCTTCACAGTTTTGGCAGAAACTTTTGCTGTTAGTGCAAGACAAGGAAGAGATATTGCCTCTATTTCAGATCAGGCTTTCAAAGATATGGAAACTTTGTGAAAAGTTTGTTTCGAAGATATTTTTCCAATCCAGCCTTCATTTTACTTGATGGGTTTCCTTTTCGATATCAAAATAACTGCTAAAGATTTTAGCTTTTCTCGTGTGCAACTTGACAACTAGTTTGTTCTTCTTCTTCTTTCACTATCTTTTTGCTATCTCAGTCTTTCTCTTTGTTTTCTATCTTTCCAAGATGGATTCTGGTAATAGTGGTAGTATGCAATCATCAAGTGGTGGTGATGACGAGTATGACTCTAGAGCACCGGAGCCTTCATTTCCGACCTTCTTGGGACCGAGCGGTCACTTTGGTCACTTATCAAACCTACATCAACCTTCTCTTCTGTTTGATCCTTCTCCAAATCTTTTTGGTGCTTTTTCTCACTCTTCACCAAACCTAAATCCCAATTCTTCTTCGCTAAATCTTGATATGGTTGGGTCAGTTGGCCTAAGATCTGATCCCATTTGCACCGACCACGGAAACAACAAGCTGCGAGGTATAAGTTCATCGTCATCATTGACATCGACTCCGCCAATCTTGGGCACGGCTGAAGGATCAAACCAAACTTCACTTTCGTCTATGCAATTGCGATCGGTACATGATAATAAGGGAGCAGGATCTTCTCAAACTTCAGATCACACACATGTTGTAGCTCGAAACCCCAAGAAGCGGACAAGGGCATCGAGAAGAGCGCCGACTACAGTTCTCAACACAGACACTTCCAATTTCCGAGCAATGGTGCAGGAATTCACAGGGATACCAGAACCACCATTTTCTGGCTCTCCTTACTCTCGAAGGTTTGATCTTTTTGGCGCTGGTTTGGGTTTGAGGTCTGGTCATCATCCGGAAACAATGGAGTCGTTTTACCGTCTACGCCCCTCATTGCAAAAGGTTCATCAACAATCCCAACTAGTACCGTCTTCTTCGTCATCATTTTTTACTAATGACATGGTTAATGCCGCTAATACTGGTAGTCCTATTCCCAAGATTAACACGACCGTTGCCGCAAACATTTCAACCACCACAAGCACTTCTTCAAATCCCAATTGTATTAACTACCAACTACCTTCGGAACTAGGGGGCCTTTCCAAGCAGCCGCAAAACCTTATGATGAGCATACAAAACCAAATGTTCCCATACCAGTCTCTTCTACCGACTCAATCTCTTCAGCCTTCTCTCAACGTCAATAATTCTGCAACTTTATCAGCTGAAGAACTGGGCTTGAGCCAAGGCCATGTAACACATGTTAATGCAGAACTTGGTGGATTATCAGGTCATCATGCTATAACAGAAGGAAGGCGACCAAGAGATCATAATAATAGCTGGAAAGATGGGTTGGGATCTGACCAAGGGAGTCAAGATCAACTGAGGCTTTTGGAGGGTAATAATCATAGCAACTCCCTCAGAGCCAATAACTGTAAATTCAACTACTCGGCTCCCTCATCTGACTTCCGCCGCGACCGTGACAAGGACTTGGAAAACGTTTCTTCAAGAGGTGAAGGTACAGTGGATTCATGGATTTGTCCTTCAGAGTAGGAGGATTAATGTTAAGTTCTGTACTTGGGGAAAGAAAATACAATATCAAGTCTTTACGTCTCTGGAGCTAACCATATGATGGTTGAGATGATGAGAGTGGCATTGGTGACGATTGTGATGAATAGTAGATGATTGTTCAGATAACTAGCTAGTGAGGATAAAGCAAAGACTATGCCTTTAGCATCGATCGATCGCCACTCCTGCTGTCTAGATTGTGGAATCATATTGTCCGCTCTTTCTCTCTTAAATTGATGCTAATTAAAGTGCATACCTAGAAGAACTGTTTAAAATATGTATAGATAACTTAGACGTGAGTTTCTTCTTTATAATTGGAATATAATGCAATATGTTAATTTTATCACTTGATTCGTTTCATCAGTGCTTCCGTTCACACTTGACTTGCTGCATCTATTTCTTCTTTTCATCTGCGTTTCAGCACTTTCCATTTCTTTATGTTGTCCTGTTTGTTACTGCTATAAACCTAACACTGGAATCCATAGCCACAGCATGTGCAAAATTTTCCTCCTCTTACCTTATCCAAGTGAGGAAACAAAAATAGGTCGGTGCCGCGTTAGTAAAAGATTCTGTCTGCTCGGAAAGATTTGCTTACTGCTTTTTAATGTGTGGTCCAGTTCTTGATTCTATGAACCATTTAGCACTTCCATTGAGATTTTGATGAGTTACAGTCAAAAGGAACATTTTTTGGTGGCCATAAAAGGTTAACTCATGTATGAAGTTTTTCGTTGTCTCTCTCTTTTCGCAGTGACCATTCTGCATCCGCGTCTTAATTCATGCAAGTGTATACGTCTACATTAATTAGTTTTTACTATTAAAGTATTTCCCTTTGCTTGTCGCTTCATTCATCCCTTTTTTTCCTAGTATTATTTCTAGCCTTGCATTATTGTCACCTAGCTAATTCCAATTTGTTATAGTGGGAACGTAGTACTCTTTTAACTTGATTAGCATCGGAGACAAATTATTTTAGAGCTCTGCCGAGAGAAAACTTGAAAGTATAGTTCTTCATCCTCTATTATAAGCTCATTCATGGAATCAGCATCACGTCAACTTAGGAGTAGGCATAACACGAGAGATTTTAATGACGAAGAATAGGGGAATCCCCACTTGCCACTCCATAAACTACAAGATAAGAATGTCTGGTAAACGAACTATTATTTGCGTATCTCTTCGATCATATTCTTTAGTTAGTTCCTGAGATAGAAGCCTATACAAGAGATCAGATCTAGTTACCTATATTCAAAGTTCTTCTCTTTCTACATTAGTTCTTTTTTTATTTCGAACTGAATATAATCTAAAGTTTGGACTCCCTCTAAGTCTAAACATGTGCACAAGGACTGGCTTAGCTAAAGTTTGGACTCCCTCTAAGTCTAAACATGTGCACAAGGACTGGCTTAGCTTAGAGTTCATGAGACCAATCTCAATTTGACTTAAAAGGACAAGCATCTAATTTTCTATTAGAGGAATGCATTATCCAACTGAATTTTGTTCCACGCCACCATGCTAAGGACTACTGTAGTATATTTTTTTTAAAAAAAGAAACACAAACAAATATCTCCCGACAAGTCGACAATTAAAAAACAACAACAGAATCAATCCGGACAAGTTGCATATTATTTAGCGGAGTTGTTATAATATATGCGATAAAACCGTGTCTTTCCTTCATTAGTATGATATAATGGGAGAAGATTTTGCGTTGTCTAGCAAGTATTGTCTAATTTACCAAATGCTCTTAAAAGAAACCTAACTCGGTTTTAAAATTTTTTAGTTATTTTTTTGCAAGAATACCAATCA
The DNA here is from genome assembly GCA_027568955.1 of Erythroxylum tenue. NCBI lineage: Eukaryota > Viridiplantae > Streptophyta > Magnoliopsida > Malpighiales > Erythroxylaceae > Erythroxylum > Erythroxylum tenue. The sequence continues at coordinate 5,066,077 of JAOSBM010000002.1, read as the reverse complement.
ATGACAAAATAATAACCTCAAAGTTACCAATTAATTCAATGATGATTGGTACTCTTACAATTGTTGATTGGTTGTCCGAGATTTCCCTCACATGGTGTCTATCTTTTAGGCAAGAAAAGCGGCAGTGGCTTTGGAATACATACAGTTGAAACAATAAAAGCATGATCATGTAATTATGGACACTAATGAGAAACTGTAAGGAGGTAGATAAGAGAATTTAATAGAACAGATATGTTTGTGAACTGAACCGTTCCAATGGGTAAAGGAAATGATTAGGCGTGAGAATTAGAGAGATTGGTACCAAAAACATATAGTAATAACTCATCAACACTGAAGCACAATAATGACAGATTTTTGGGAAACAAAAATAGCTGATTAGCCACGACAATTGGGGAGAGACGGTGATGCTGATGATGATGATAGTGGTGGTGATGAAGACATCTCTGAGGAGTGTGGTGACATGTGACATCTTCTCTTTCGGAATCCAAATGGCCCACTCCAGAGAATAATCTGGTTTTTAGCAATCATGACTGTGTCCTCTCTCATCCAGCCACCTCTTTCCCTCACGCACTCAATTGCCCCTCATCAGCTCTCGTACAGTCTATCAAGGTCATGTGGGAGCGAAACTGGAATTTCCTGTTGTTTCAACTGAAAGGAAGTGTACAATTTGCAGTCTATATCAGAGTTTTTTGAGGTAGGCTCTCCTACAAATGAGGTTAGGCTCAATTCAGAGGGGGATTGTGCCTGTGGGACTTGGATTCACCACGCATCGATTGAGTATTTCAATCTTTAGAGTAGGGGAACCAAGAAAGAAAAAAGCACCCTCTATCTTCTTCCCTTCACTTACTCTTTTCAAAGAAAAAACTAAACTTAGAAATTTTTACTCATTCTCTGTCATTCATTTCCATTAAATATGTGTATACATGAAAAATGTGAGTTCCAGACCACTTGTTCTGTAGCATATAAAATTGGGAAGGAAGAAAGAACCTCGCAGTATTCTTTATATACAATAATATTAGCTCAGACAATCAATTGAAGAAATCATGATAGATTAGTAACAAAATAATTCCTTTTTTTTCCTGCTTAATCGCATTCACAAATATTATATTTATTCGATTATCTTTTTCAAGCAATCGTCGCTTAATTTTCTTCTCATTAAGCAACAATGAAAGAAACTTGCGACCTGACGCAAACATGTGCGTTTCCAAAGATAAGAACCAGAAACTCGTGTCTTAGACAATTGGTTTTGGTTCCTATTATAGATGTTCTACGATCTCTTTTGGCAATTCTGCCTTGATTTACACCTGCAACTGCATGAAGACATAATTTCACTTCAAGTTGTCAAAATACAATCGGTGCACCATGTCTTTTCATCTTATATAAAATATTAAGATATCTTCATCTATTTCCTGTTTTTTTTTTACTCGAATTCATAATCTTTTTCTCATCTTACCAGTTACTACAAATTTCACCTTATCTTATATATATATATAACTTAATTTATTAACTCTTAGTAATTTATTGTCTTTATAAATGAGTCCATTCATTTATATTATTTTAAATTTTTATAAAGTAATAAGAATTGGGTTCAATCTATTTTTCAAAAGAGTTCGATAAATTTTAGTTCATGCTAAGTCATTTTTTTCTCTCTTCACTTGAGTTACTTTATCCGTTTTTTAGTTTTGTAAACCATTTTTCTTATTAAAGAAGTGAGTAACTTTCATATTCTTCACCTTACGGAGTTTCAACCATCTTGAACTAATAGATAGAAATAGGGTAATGAGATTCAGGTATATTTTGTTCTTATTTCATACCCGTTAGGCCCATCTTTATTTTAATATCCTTTATCGGATCTTTAAAGAGAACATTTTTTGTTATTTCACATGGAAGTAGGACATGGCCTCCATTCAAAAATTATTAGATGTTGGATTATGTATATAAATCATCAGACTCATTGTATAAATGCCTAACAGGACCTTCGTTTCTCTTCTAAGAAGAACATGAAAAGATAAATTCCAAATATTGGAAATTAATTTTTAAGCATTTCATTACAAACGGCTAAAACCTGAAGAATAGGCAAGGTAAGGTATATCACGTAAAGAAAAAGAGTTGGGAGGATATCCTATTCGTAGTCAAATCTCCATTTTGAGTTAAAGGTGTGGTTAGGTAGCCCACTAGATAGAAAAGTCCTTCCTTGGAAGGGAACACAAGCAGAAGCAACCGTATGTTTTATAAAAGTAGGTTAAGTTCATGACCAAATAGTCGCTCCATGACTTTCCTTCATTGGCTCGTCCAACAGTACTCAGCCAACCTTGCACTGCTCTTGCTTGTTCCCAAAATCCCAAAGTCTCCATCGACCACAAACTGGAAGTAACAGACCCCCATCTTCTTGGTAATTTTTCTTTAGGTTGTCCACATCTAACAACAGGGTGGTAAATAAGTATTTGTAAAGCAGTTTGTATCTCAAGAATTGTTTCTATTTAAAAGTTGTTTTTAACTAAAATATGGGATATTTATCGCTAAAAATTAGTGCAAACACTGACCAGTCTCAAATTATACTTTAAACAAGTTTAGTTTTGTCCCCATTAAGTGTATCAAACTTGCGTTAATCCCCTCCTGGAACGCTCT
>JAOSBM010000002.1:5030909-5042458 GCA_027568955.1 Erythroxylum tenue | reverse complement strand
CGTTCTTCTCTTTCAAAAAGCAAGACAAAATGCTTTTGTTTCCTTCTTTCTTTTAATGAAACAAAAATGACCCATTTTCCCCTCCTTATAAGCTTTAAACCGTTTAACCTTAAGTTATCTTCCCACTTTGCCCTTATTTTATCTTAAAACTGACATCTTAACTCCTTATTTTGATCAGGTAAATGAAGCAATTTGACAATACTTCCTTTTAGAGAAATGTTCCTCTATGTCTTATGTTTCTAATGACACTAAAAACACTCAATTTGGTTCAGAAATGAAGAAGTTATGGCCAAAACACTTTCAGGTCAATACTAAACCAAGACTGAATATTACACCTAACTTCACTCCTGGAACTGAACATCTTAGGGTCTGAATTAAAATTAGGTTCCTTCAGATAACTTGTAGCCCATGTCTCTATTTTAATTAGGAACAAGAATCACCTCATTCGAATCTCTACCGATCGAGATATCACCAAAATACTGAAACCTGTTCAGAAAAATATCCAACTCATACTCTTTTAACCAATCCTCTCACTTTGATTCAATCAATCTTTCTCAAATTATTCTCAAAAATCATAAATTTTCATGGAGAGATAAAGGAATGTCTTAAAAATCCAACGCTTCAAAAATCAGGTCAATCGGAAGTCGGATTAAAAAGTTATGATCAAAAGAGTGGAAGAAGTTCAAAAAAATTTAAAACCGCAATAGTAGCCGGCTCGCGATCGCGAGCCGCCGAGAAAAATTTTGCAATTTTCCTTTTTTTTCCTCACATCTGAACTTCTAAAATCCAAAAATTTCTACTCCCTTGTCCAAAAATGTCATACTTTATATCAATGGAAAGATAAAAACAAGCTCTACAATTTTCATGAAGAACTTACAAACCAATTCAGCCTCAAAAAGTGTCAAAATTTCATTTCAAGCTGGCTGCCCAAGAAATTGTCATCCTAAACAGTGACACAACTTTCAAAAATCATAACTTCCTATTCCATTGTAAATTTCATGCTTTATATCAATGAAAAGATAAAAACATAATCTACCACTTTCATGAAGAACTTAACGCCAAAATCAGTCTCTATGATGGTCAAAAGGTCACAACAAAGTAGCTATCCGATCATTTCTCATCCCAAACAGCATCAGACTTCTAAAAATCATATCTTCCTACCCCAATATCAAAAAATTGCATACTTTATGGCGTTAGAAAGCTGAAAACATAAGCTACAACTTTCATTAAGACCATTGTGGCTAATTCTATCTAGATCAATACAGTTTTTCTATTGAAGTTTCTGAACACCATTCCTACACTTAGGATGGTTTTCCAACACATCAACTTCACTTACCAACACATCAACTTCAAATATTCACCCACTACCACATACTCTTCAACCAATTTGTCTCAAACACAATTCAAATCTCCAACATGCCATACCAACACAAATAATCGATTGCAAACTCAACAATGGAGGAACATGCACATACACATTCCTTTTTCGCAAAGTCATACACAAACTCATACACTATAAAGCAACACAATCATACACAAAACACCAATTTCATGTATTATGCTCAAAATATCATTGCAATTGCTCCAATTAACATTACCCAAATAAAACATTAAACACCACTAATTCCTCATTTAATTTCATTTAATAAATTAAATTTCCAAGAAAAAGTTCGTGGTCCAACACTGAGTCCTTTCGTCTGATTCATCTTAGACTGAATCCCTTCGTTTGAGACTGAGTCCCTTCATTTGATTCACCTTAGATTGAATCCCTTCGTCTGAGACTGAGTCCTTTCGTCTGATTCACCTTAGACTGAATCCCATCGTCTGAGACTGAGTCCCTTCGTTTGATTCACCTTAGACTGAATCCCTTTCTCTGAGACTGAGTCCCTTCGTCTGAGACTGAGTCCCTTTTTCTGATTCACCTTAGATTGAATCCCTTCGTCTGAGACTGAGTCCCTTTGTCTGATTCACCTTAGACTGAATCCCATCATTTGAGACTGAGTCCCTTCGTCTGATTCACCTTAGACTGAATCCCTTCATCTGAGACTGAGTCCCTTCGTCTGATTGACCTTAGACTGAATCCCTTCGTCTGAGATTGAATCCCATTGTCTGAGACTGAAACACTTCATCTGATCCATCTACACTTTTGGAAATTCGAGATTTTGCCATCTACCCTCTAGATGGAAAAATCTCTCTTCAAGATCTTCACAAAAGTTGTAGATCTCGAAGTCCTCTTCGAAACCGTCTAAAGACAACCTTAATCTAATGTCTCTATTGAAAGTTATGCTAATTTTCCCGAAACAGGTACAATGTGATTGAGGGCAAAATTATGTTTGATTCTTTTGGCCATAACTTCTCCGTCCGACCTCCAAATGACTTGATTTTTGAAGCAGTAGTTTCCTAGCACATTCCTCTATCTCTCCATAAAAATTTATAACTTTTAGTATTAATTTGAAAAAGATTGATTGAATCAAAGTAAGGGTATGACTTGAAGAAATGAGTTTGCTCACGTCTTATGACTTCGAATGTTGGGCTCCGGAAGCACGGTCCAACATTTATGGGTTCCCAAAATATCTAGTTAGTAAAGATATTTTGTTACGATATTTAATTTAGGAACATAAATAGAATATATTTGTTAACAAATGTTTATTTTATTAATGATTACAAGGTTGGGAGTTGTAAGTTCTTTCGTTGTCATGATGACCTCTTCATAGATATTTATTCACAAATTGATGAACGATAATGCAAATTTAAAGCAACAATTAGCTTTGAGTTACAAAGGGATAATTGAAAATGAGGTGTGTTAGAGAGATATTAAAAGAGCAAATAAGGAGGAGCAAAAGAAATCAATTGAGTTAGGTTCAGCTTATTATAAATGAGGAGTTGAGGAAGATTTTTATAACATATATCATTGTTGTTTCAATGTTGATATACATTATTGTTATACTTTTTCACTATTAAAGTCATAGGGATAATGTGAGAAATACTTATTTGTAATATAGGGCTAATGTGTTATGCTTTCTAAGAATTCATATATTGATAATGTCGCATATGTAAGGGGCTAATATGAGAAGTACTTAGTACATCAAACTTTAGTTAATATATTGAGAATATTAAATATCATTACTAACTAAGCTATTATATTATTATATTTATATGAAATTATATTCAAATTCAATAATAAATAAGAGAGTTGGAAAGTGTTTGGATAAACTTGGAGATAGGAAAATCTAATTTGCACACTAATATTTGACAAAAAAGTCTAAGAAGGCAAAGAAAAAAAATACAATATGCAAAGTTCTATTTGAGTCATACGTATGAACACTATGAGAATCATAAGCCTAAATATTTGAGTCAAGTAATTTAAGTCATTAAAAACCTTGATATTCATATAATGTAAGCCATTAAAAAGTAAGAGATTTATTTAATGTAAGTAATTATGTAAAAGGAAAATAATGTGATCCATTAAGAACATGTAGAAAATGGCTACAAAGTTGTATTAGGTAGATTATACTATAAAGCTATTAATCTATTTGACAGCTATATCCTAACTACTATCTACATAAAATATACAAAATGGATCTAACTAGAATCTATACAAAATATGCAAAATGGATCCAACTAGGTACATTCGCTTACATTACTCAATGTCATATTTAATAATTATCCACCCAAAAGGTTATAGATCCAACCAGAATTCATAATAAACTTACTAGTGCAAAACTTATTGTTATTCACACTCTAATTGTTACATTACTCAGTGACTAATGGTTGTCTACTGAAAATTGACAAATAAGGTTGAGCAAAACTTGTTGTTGTTGTTGCATCTTCATTAGGTATAGTTGACTATCCATTAGTCATATAACATCATTGAGTAGTTACTATATAAATTATGAACTTCAACTCTAACTTGACTAGAAGGAAGTAGACTTGATTTACAACTTCTCTTGTTATGACCACTTTTTCCACATTTGTCACACCATTAGAATTGCCTCTTTTATGATAGTCTATAAGGATTCTCCATTCTCTTTGGTTCATATTTATATTTTTGCCTATTATTCTTAGGCCAACTATGTGTAACTGTTTTTAAGGGTGGAAGAATCTCTTTATGAGTGTTTGGTGGCCAAATTTTGACCTCGAATTAGTTGTAAGACATACCTCTCCCTGTGATAACACTTATTTATATATGCCTTAAGTTTTTGTTTGGATAATATGTATATTTTCTCTATTAGTCAATTTATACTTCCTGTCCTTATTATATCTAACTCTCAATTTCATTGCATTATATTCATTCTTTTTCAATTTCTAAATCATCTTAGGTGCTATGTCCTAATTCCATCTCCTAGCTAATTCCTTAAGGTCATAATGCATCTTCATTAAAATAGTCCTAACATTATCCAACATACTAATGATAGAGTGATGTGTGGCCACCAAAATCCAATGGTTAAATAACTCGCTCATATTGTTTTCACTATTGGATATTTGGACTCAATGCTTTGGAAAGCCCTACTTATATTTTCTTGGGATATTCAATCAAGTCCTGTACACATATTAGTGTAATTTGGTTTAATTTGATGAGTCTGTCATCAATTTCTCGTGAGAATATTGCTCACGCACAATTCTATAACACTTTCTTAAGATCATTTTCCTCCCATTTATTTACTTAGTTATGATATATATGCCTTACAGGCTTCTTATATATAGTAGAAGGCAATACATTATAGCAGGCTCACATAAGTCCTTGTAAATTAAGAACAAGAAGTTAGAAGAATGTATAGATGCAAATGTGTGTATAAATTACTTTTAGTTGGATGAATTACCTTTTACATTTTAGAAATTATTGTTATTCCTCCATCATCTCTAAGATCTAAGTTAATGGCTAATTTCTATATAAACGACGTCCAATTCTCAACATTCTCCACCTCAATAACTACCCATGCAATTGAATAGATGCCTTAGTTGCCAGCAACTCCTGTGGAACATAAAAATTACCCCTGGTACATTATTTCAAAAAAATATACATCTATACCATTTATAGGTTACAATTTCTTCCACCTCTTCTTCATAACATCAAAATGTACATACATTCTCCTGAATACCAACTTATCTTCGTCCCTTTTAAGTTAAAGCTTGATTATAAAACTTGGATTCATTTCTTTCAACTCAAAAATATTACCAAAAAGTTTTCCATATTAGTTATAATGCTCTTTTGCTTTTTCTTTAAGAACCTTTCTCCTTGCATACTTGCATATGCTGAAATTAAATGACAAATTTAGCTTCTCCTTATATTCTTTAACCATTTTCTTGATTTTAATGCTCTTGTTTAGGATTTTTTTCCTTGAAATGTCTTATGATAAAATTAAATGTGGCCAATCTCAGCTTGCTTTTTGGAATGAACCTTGATTTGAAAGTTTTCAGCTTTAAGCATTTGTCTTTTCTGTTAAATGAAGCATCTATCTTAAATGGACAACCTTGGGTGCAATAATATCTTACTCCTTTTTATTCATTCCTCTTGAGCCAAGTCAAATCCTATTGATGTTGTATTATAGGCAATCATTTCCTTAAAGTGTATTATTAAACACCATGCCTAATAACCATTCATTTACAACAACTCTAGGAACATGTCAACTTTCACTAAGTTGCCTCAAAGTTATATATGGTTCTTTAATACTGGGATATTAATTACCAGCCAAGAAACTCCTAGGATCATAAGAGTCAATGTACATTGTATCATGACCTATATCAACGCTAATTTTGAAATTCGAATCATAATGGCCTCCATCAGGAGCAAACAAATCATCTCCATCAAAAGCACCCAATTCACCTCCATCAGGAGCACTCAAACTAAAATTACCAACCATCATCATTCAATCCAGAGTCACTACTAGCTAATTGTTCATCTCATAAATCACCTCGATCATCTAAATAAATGACAACATCAATATTACCTCCCAGATCTACTCCAACAATTAGTATTACCTCCCAAATCAACACCAATACCACTGTCACCTCCCAAATCGACACCCTCACCACTATTACCTCCTGAATTAATACCAACACTAATATCACATCCCAATTCAACACCTACAAATTATCATCTCCCAAAATCAACATCTACCCCACTATCGTATACCAAATCATCTCTAATAGCATCTCCTAAATCCACAGTAACCTCATTTATATGCTAGTTATTATGTCATATTAACATTGGTATGAATGGTGTAGATTCATCTAATTGATCCAAATAAAAATCAGTTATACTATGCACTTTGACAATTTAATCAAATCCAATGCACCCTGATTGGACTCTAGCGTCCTCAAATCATCATCTAACCCTTCTCAAAAATCAAATACCATGCACTAAAAATATTTTTATAGCTTAATATAGCACCTGTTTCACATGCCTCTCTCAAACTCGTATAATCTAAGTCCATATTGTAAAAAAAATTAGGCGTTTTACCAATATATTTCAGTGTACTTTCTTGAATAAATGTCCACCATGAAATAATCTTATACTAGCTCTTCATTTACTGTCATCCTATAAAAATATATGAAAAAATAATTCCATAATATGACAAAATAGCATATGTATAAAGTCCATAATGATTAACCAATATTTATCAACCATAAAGAAAGAAAAAAAGCATAGTCCATAACTAAAAAGGGACCTAACGTATCAATGTTATAACTTGATATATAATTCTTTATTTTTCACTGTTAACTTGAAAGTTCAAATGATATATAACATGTGACGAGGCTAACCTTTAACATATTTTGACAATGTAAAAGGAAATGGTGATGTCTATTAACCTTTATCATCTTTCTTCAACTTTGAGTGCTCTATATTATAAAAGATATAGTGGTACCTGCCTTAAATTTAGTAATGTATTTTACAATTTACTTGGACTATAATTTTTGTACTTTTAAGATGCTACAAGTTGCAATCTTTTATACTTAAGCAATAAGCAACATGCTCAGCATTCCTTCCCTGTGATCTATGAATTAAGAAGAGTAATGGATTCTCTGTCTTTCACCGTTGAACACAATGTCACATTCTAGGGTCGATGTATTTTAGTATAAAGAAGATAGTTGCCTAATTTAGTTATCATGATTACATAATTCATATTTCCATGTTCTATGCTTCAGTAAAGGAACTTAAAATAAAGAAACTTATGCCTGCATACGTACCTTGATCAAAGCCATTAGGTTCAAGCCCTTTTGTGCCCTTTAAAGTTTTAGTCCTAATATCTTAAACATTTGTAATCAATCTCTTTTAACTCTGGCATGCTTAATGCGACCATATGCTTAATGCACCTACACATATGGTTAAATTCATTCACAAGCACGAGCAATCAGCCTATGGAATACATGTGAAAGCTGTATTGGGAGCAGTAGTTCCAAAGAAAGTAGACATAAGAGCCTAAATAGATTAATATCCAAATTATTTAGTGCTTAAGAACAAGTTTTTCTGTTCAATTAGAGACAATATAATCTTAATTACTTCCTTTGAAAATAATTGTACTCATGAAGCAGACAGGAGATCGGAAGTAACTTCACTGATTAATTTTATAAAATATACGGATGCACGTGCATAATGGGGTTACTGCAAGACATGGAAAAGGTCAGGACTTGCATTTATCTCATGGAATGTTTACGTAATTATACTGTAAGTTTCACAAGAGCTACAATCAATGCATCATAGCATTTAATTTACAATTTTTGACGAGCTAAGCATCTTCCAATTACCGAAGAAGCAATAACTTTTTTTTATAATGGAAATGATGCAATTAAGCTATATTAATAGTGTCAAAATGCAAAGCATCATACAAAAAAGATGGTGGGCATATCCCCATTCTAAATCAGGCATAGAACCAGCAGCACGGGCAATACTATGAGTCGCTTGGTTCGCTGATTTTCGAACAAACTGAATAGCCATTGCTGACAACAAAGACAAAAAGTGTTTGCAATCTTGAACAATTGCACCAAAATAAGAGAAGTTAATAGTAGCAGACTGTAAAACATTTATTAGAAGTAAAGAATCAGACTCTAAAATATCATACTTTGCCTGAGTTCGTTTCAACCAACTAAGAACTTCACGGAAAGTCAATGGAAGAAGCACGAACTTAAGAATACTGGTTTCTAAATCAATACTACATCCTAAGTAAAATATTTAATTTATTTTTATCATTTCAATGATCATGTATTTTCATTCTACTAAAAACTCAAAGTCTAATTCGTATCTATTCTGAACATTTTCAACTATAAACCTAAAACTTTCTATATTATGAAATACTAAAGAAAAGCTTACTGGTATTCACATGCGCCATAATAAAAGAATCCATGGAAAATAAACTGGAATTGCAAGTGAAAAAATAAACCTTTTTCCTCATCAAAAGTCTACACACCCTGTCATGTGTGGAGTAGTGATTTGCAAGTAAGAAAATTTCAAATTCACTGACGAAGACGTTTGTGAAAATAAAAACTTATGAAAATAATAAAACGGAAAGAGATTTTGACGTTGTAGGAAACTTGGTAAGAAAAATTACACCGCAGTTGCGTTTCAAGGAGCCGTCATGTCTGTTCCTTAATCCCCAACGTGTTAAAATGAAATTGGTGCTTATTAAGGCTCTATAACTTGAGATTATCTATTGCTTGCGCTCATCCAAAAGAAAGATAGACTTGAAATTATCTCAACAATAATAACAAGGGGGCGGTGCGTAATAACGCTAGTTAAAATAAACTAGACTGCTATTATAGTAGTGTCGAGTCTAAGTCGATTCCACAGAGAGTGTGTGTAAATTTATTGAAATGAAATTAATCGGTATTTAAGTTAAGGGAGGGTTTTGAATTTTTTAAAATAAGAAAATAAAATACTGTAAAGCTAAACTAACTAACAAAAGCAATTTAAAGAAAACATGTACAAATGATAAAAGTAAGGAATTTGGTAGGGACCCGATTCTTGGGCTCAATCTCGACCTACACCCTAATTAAACATATTTTATTGATTTGTTGTTCTCAAATCTCTCCTAGAAACTATTAATCGTGGGTTGATAATCAACCCGAATTTTCCCTTAGATAGTATTTAATCAAGATACGATCGTTAATTAAACCTAACTACCGAATAACCTAGGATACGATCTCTAAATTCAATTGGGTAGTAGAATTACGAATTAGGAAAACCGATTAATCAAGTCAACAATCACATATGATGCATCATTTAACCTAGATTATGTTATCCCTAATGATTACGAACCATTAGTCACTACAAATAAATTTCAAATATAACAATTATGGATTATATAAAATTCTAGCAATAATTTTGTAATAAAACGATCCAGTAAATGTATTAAAATCATCTTTTCACAATACCTAATGAGTTCATACACAAATAATCGGATTATAACGATAACACAAGCATTCATACACGAAACCCAAATCTATATACATAATGTTGGACCCCGGTTTCGAAGCCCAATATTCGGAGTCATAAAACGTGAACGTATCATTCTATAGGGTTATTTCCATGAACCCTTATTAGACATCATCCCACAATGAGGGTATGCCCTCAAACATAATGCACCTACCTTAGGACAAAAAGCGTAACTTTAACTAGAGATGTCGGAATAAGATCACTCTTAGACGGTTTGAAAGAAGACTCATAGGTCTAAAATATTCAAGAATACCGTGAAGGTAGATTCTGTAACATCCTGTTTCCATACTAAGGGTTAGGACCCAAAAATTTAGTTGATGTGAGCTCAAAGAGAGAATTAAGGAAATACATTTCTTGCTCATGCATAATGTTAGCGTATATGCACATAAATATTGAATCTTTGCACATTAAAAAGTGGTACATGCATTCATTGACAACTTCCAGGTATAATTGATGTTAAATGTGATTTTATTGAAAATGAGAAGTAGAGGGAGTAGAAAGAGTGATCTTGGTATGAGTTGTGATAAGGAAAGATTTGGAAACAAAATTGGTACTAATCTGGAAAATGTTCACTGAGTGTGCTTCAGTTTGTTAGTCATAACTTTTTTTTTCTAGTTATCCAAATAAGATGATTCTTTTCTTGGATTAAACTAGAAACATATGGTTACATTTCTTATGAAGACATCGAATTTCAATTCTGTCTCTAAAAGTCTCAAAATTTCATGAAGTTGAGAACTGGGTGCAGTACATTGGCAGATGAATGTAAAATTCGTCTTCGGACTTTAGGGGCAAATTTGAGATTGATCTAGATAGATTTTGGCAAAGTTGCATTCTTGAGAGTTGTAAATCTTTCTTTTAGCTTTCCAACTATATATAGTATGAAATTTTAGGACATCTGACCTGAAAGTTATAGTCCTCATGAGGGAAGATGTTCAGAGTGAAGTTATATCTTCTATGTTTTTGCTTCTTCTGTGATGACGTCACATGGTCTGTGATGACATCATCTGACCATGTGACGCCATCTTCTTCTATGTTTTGCTCCTTTTGCCTTTTTGCTTCTTCTGTGATGACGTCATCTTCTTCTATGTTTTGCTTCTTCTGCTTTTTCGCCTGACCTATCTTCTGTTCCAATTTTGACCCTCTAGATGACAGAATTTGTCTTCAAGGTCTTCATAAAAGTTGTAAATCTTGAAGTCCTCTTTCCAACCATCTAAAGAACACCTTGATACGATATCTCTAGAGAAAGTTATGGCAATTGTAAAACATCTTCTGTGTACTATTCATAAACTTCTTCTAGGTTACTGTTTATCCTGTATCGTCTGGTCCAATTTTGACCCTCTAGATGACAGAATTTGTCTTCAAGATCTTCATGAAAGTTGTATATCTTGAAGTCCTATTTCTAACCATCCAAAGAAAACCTTGATCCTATATCTCTAGAGAAAGTTATGGCAATTGTAAAACATCTTCTATGTACTGTTCATAAACTTCTTCTGGGTTACTGTTCATCCTGTATAGTCTGGTCCAATTATGACCCTATAGATGACATAATTTTTCTTTAAGGTCTTCATTAAAGTTGTATATATTGAAGTATTATTTCAAACCATCTAAATAAAACTCCAATATTACATCTATAGTGAAAGTTATGTCAATTTTCCCAAGACAGGTTCAATATGATTGATGACAAAACCAGGTTTGATTCTTTGGCCATAACTTCTTCTCTAGACATTCAAATGACTTGATTCTTGAACCATTGGACTAGTAAGACATTGTTCTACATCTCCACCAAAAATCATAGCCATATAAAATGAAGTGATAAAGATTGAGTGAAAAACTTGGGACGGGTACAGTGCGTGTCCTTTTAAATAATATGAACTGGTGTTATTTCACTAAACATACTTTAGTATTTTGATGATTTTTGGATCGGTAGAGCTCCAAATGAGATGATTTCTGGTTTTTGGTAAACTAGAGACATGTAGCTACAAATGGTATGAAGAAATTAGAATCTAATTCAGTCTCTAAGATGTTTAAATTTCAGATGGAATTTGTGCATAGTATACTATTTTGGACAAGAGCAGTCCAAAAATGTTTGAAGTATATCTTTTGAATCACTGAACCAAAT
>JAOSBM010000002.1:4800233-4810501 GCA_027568955.1 Erythroxylum tenue | reverse complement strand
CCAAACTCAGAGAAGTCTAAGGAATGAGAAGTAAGGGCAAAAAATAAAACTTGACAATCAATAAAAATGTAACCGCCAGAAGGGTAATGGGTCAAGACGAATTGCAACGTCGTTCGTAACGCCAACGCTTCAGCCGTTGCCGGAGATTTACATCCTACAGAGTGGCTTGATAAAGCTTGAAAAAACCGCCCTTCACTATCTTCAAATACCACGCCACTGCCGGTGGCATCTTCAACTTGAAACAAGGCGCCGTCACAAAAAACTTGCCAACTAAAATTTTCAAGATTAACACAAATAGGATGGCTAGAAATGCCAGCACTGCCGCCAAATCCACGGCCAGGCGTGCCTTATTGTCTAGTGGAATTTAAAGAATCTCGGCCCAAGGAAGCAGCCGACTAGTGGTACAACATCGTACATGTTTCTCATTTGTCGGTCACTATTATTCATCAACTTGTCCCAATTGTCCGCGGTTCAACTCGTACGTAGGTTCTTCGAATTTGATGCACACGACAGGAGGAGTCTCCAAGAACTAACTCATAAATTTGGTAGTTGGTATCGGTTGAAGCAAAATTTATTATTCTTTAAATTTAAAATATTTATTCACTTTAAATCATACACTCAAAATTTAATTTATATTATAATTTATGATCAGCAAAATTAATTAGATTCTATTTAAAACTAATAAATTAAAATAAACTAATAATATTATTTCAGTCTTAATTTAAACTCAAACTATTCAAATCAAATAATGTTTTGTCAAAAAAAAAAAAAAAAATAATGTTATCGAATTGCCAAAAGAAACAATACTGTGAATGTCCATATGTATATGGGCCCAACCGCCCCTCTGATCCAGAAAAAACAGCATCTCATTTACTTTCTTTGACCCGCACTTGGCAGCTCCTGGTATCTTAACCCATCATCAAAACACACCCTCAACTAGAATCCAACGGCTCACAATCCATATTCATCAGAAGATCCCCTTCTCCAGCAACGCAATCACCGCACCCAAAATTAGCCTCTCACACCCTCGCTGCTCTTTAACCTCTCTCGCTCTCCCCATCGCCCTCTCTATCTCTCGGTATCACCAAAAGAAAATTAGATCTATTCTCTCTTTCTCTCTCTGTTTGTGCTTACAATGGCGGTGGCTCGCGAGGAGAACGTGTACATGGCGAAGCTGGCCGAGCAGGCGGAACGCTACGAGGAGATGGTTGAGTTCATGGAGAAGGTGTCGGCTTCCGTCGAGAACGAGGAGCTCACCGTGGAGGAGCGGAATCTCCTATCCGTCGCCTACAAGAACGTGATAGGAGCTCGACGCGCCTCGTGGCGGATCATCTCGTCCATCGAGCAAAAGGAGGAGAGCCGCGGGAACGACGATCATGTGTCCGCTATCCGTGAATACAGGGCCAAGATCGAGAAGGAGCTGTCCAACATCTGCGACGGGATATTGAAGCTGCTCGACACCAGATTGATTCCCTCTGCGACATCTGGTGATTCCAAGGTTTTCTATTTGAAGATGAAAGGCGATTACCATAGGTATCTTGCCGAGTTCAAGCTTGGCGCTGAGAGGAAGGAGGCTGCTGAGAGTACCCTCTCTGCTTACAAATCGGCTCAGGTTTTTCTCAGTTAGATTTCTGTTTGAAAGCCGTTGTCGATTAGAGTTTGGATCGCACGTGCTTCGACTCGTTTGTAATATTTGATTTTGTGGTTGCTACAGGATATTGCTACCGGAGAGCTGGCTCCGACCCATCCCATCCGACTGGGATTGGCTCTTAATTTCTCGGTGTTTTATTATGAGATTCTCAACTCTCCTGATCGTGCTTGCAATCTTGCTAAACAGGTTCGCGATTCACATTTTTGTGTGTGTCTTTGAAGCAATTCACTATTTTAAGAATGACATTTTGATTTAAAAAGTTTAACAATGTGTATGTTTCCTATTCCCTCGTTGATTGATGAGAAAATCTACGCAAAGAATGAAACTTTAATGTGAATTTCGAATAATTTCCATTTTATGTATTCGAAATGCTAAAGGGTTGGTTTGGTTATAATAGCTTTTACTGAATGTTTTGAGAATTGACTAGTGTTTATTGCGTTGTTGCTGTTTACTCGTGAATTTTAAGGGTTGGTTTGTACATAATTGCTTTTACTGAACTGTTGTGAGAATTGACTAGTGTTTAATGGGTTATCGCTGTTTACTCGTGAATTTTCAGGCTTTTGATGAAGCAATAGCCGAGTTGGATACCCTGGGCGAGGAGTCATACAAGGACAGCACTTTGATCATGCAACTTCTTCGTGACAATCTCACTCTGTGGACCTCTGACATGCAGGTTTGTCTTCTGTTTTACCATTGTGTATTACTCTTCACGTTTAGTACTTAATTCTTTTCTTTTAGTTTACAAGTCAAAATTGTGGTTATTGGTTAACCTAAATTCAAAATACTGATCTTTGATTAATGTGTATCTTAGGATGATGGAGCTGACGAGATTAAAGAAGCACCCAAGCCTAGCGAGGAACAGCAGTGAGCGGGTTGCCCTAGTGCTAATTAGGGTCTGAACTTCTCCTCTATATGTTTTTAATAGGAGAAAGTGCTTGTTGCTAATTTGCCAGTTATTCTGAGTTTTATTTTCTTCTCCTAGATATTCTTATCTTGATTATGATTTGTGGACGTATTAAGCCTGCGTTACTTTTAGTTTGTCATATCAAGCTGTGTTTTTGAATTAGCCCCTATTTCCTTGATATGAAGCTTTTTCATATATGCACTTACTCTTTTGACCGTCTTGTATAGTTGAATTACCTGCACATGTTGCGTTGTGGTAAATATGCAATCTCACCTCTGGTTATTTCCCCCCATCTCCTACAATTTCTCCCATCTTTAAAAGTATTGGAATGTATACATTTTCCGTAATCATGTGCTTTAATTTAGTTGGATTGTATTTTTGCAAGTGCACGCTCTTGAACGTTTGTGTGGATAACGAATTTAGTGACTGATGCTTGGCTGGGTTCTGTATTATCTTTATCATTTAGCTTGTGTTCGCAAGTTACGCTTGTCAATGAACTTTTCCATTTGCTACTTGTTGGATGGCTTTTAGCTTTATGATTTCTCTCTCTCATCCGTTGGATAGCACAATGTAATATGCCATTGCAGCCACTTACGTGGAACTAGGGATGGAAAACAGCTAGGTCCGAAGTTAATGAAAATTTTGAGTTGGACTAACTTTTTTGTAGGCTTTGAATCCGGTTTAAACCTCTTTGACTTTTAATCGTTGGGTTGGGTACCGGTTCGAGCTTTATGATCTAAGGCCGAACTTTTTTTTTCTTACAAAATGACAAGTTAGATGTTTATTTTTTGGGCTTATGAAGTCATAAGGTTATAGGTGATGTTTCAAATTTGATTAAATTTTGGATTAAATTTAAGCTAAATTGGGCATTAAGTCCCAATCCAATTCAGCTGTCATCTCTACTCAAAACTGGTAATTTACCATTTCACTAGGCAATACGATGTATGCGTAGTTAAGATTGGCTTCAACGTGAGATTGGCTTACCCATCAGAACCCTTTTCCCTTTTTATGATTTGCCTCATTTTTTTCACCAAAAGTTTCATTTAAAATCCTCGCATCTCGTAATGTCTCCCTCTTTCGAGTTTCAACGTATTTTATTCCTGAAATTGCGGGGCAAGTAACAATCTGGGCCGATATGGTTAGTTGTGCAACATTTATCATATACCAATATAACATGAGCCAACTCATTTACGATTTTTTGGTTCACTTCAAGTCTGGATGACATCCAACTTCCCGGATTTTCTTGTGAGACCATTTTGCTTTTGTGTGTTGGTAAAACGTAAAGGTTTCCATAGATTTAAGTTGGGTTTATAAACCTACATTAAGAAAAATATTTATATGTTTCATGTTTAAGTCAACCCTCTTCAAAGACTTTTAAGTTCTAGTTCATTTGAATCTATTGAATGGAAGCCCCTAATAATCCAAGAACGCTAAAGATCGATTACCTAGAACCTAAAGGTTCGATTCTAACTTTGTTAACAATCTCTAGCTGAAATTCTTATGACCAACAGAAGACTTCACGCTTATGGATTAATCACAAGCCTTGTACCGTCCTTGTATGTATCATCAAGAACTTTTATGCAAGTATCATTGGCATCTCTTCACATCTAATAACCCTAAGAATAAGCCGCTTTGAAACAGTAATGAAGTGACTACTAAGTACTAACGAGGTCGTACCGTGTGTGTCACTAATCCAACGTAAAACTCGAACATCAAAAAACCATTGCCAAATTCCAATAATAACCCCTACCCATCACCCCAAAATGATTGAAACAGAGAAAGATCAAGACTATCCTATGACATTGACACCTATTAAGGACCACCAATGCCATAAGCTACTGGGAAGAGCTAAGCATACATTCAGCAATTTAGTCACGTGGAAGCATTTTTATATCTCGCATTTCGTCCCTCCGTTGGCCCCAGTTTTACTGTATCTATTCAATGGATACTACCAGGTCAAAAGTTTCTATCTCGCCTTCATAACCTACAGTAACGGCTGCATCTATCAAATTTCGTTGGTCTATCACAATTTTTCTTCACACTTGCCCGCCTGACTATTCATAAAATACTAACACCATAGCAAATCCAAGCTACAGATCAGAATGTCAACCAAGGGAAAGTGCCAAACAATAATAGCCTTCCGCGGTACTTGCAATTGCATAGTCCCTGAAAATCAAAGCAAGGTAAGACTAATTTATATCACCAAGCTCTAGCTAGGATGGTATGCCCCAATCTTCCCCACCAACCAATCTAATCGTCTCCGTTTCAGGACATTATGAGTCTGACCGATTCAATACAAATTCATCTACCTAACAAGGTTCAAACACGAACCAACACAAGTACCGAAACAAGGAGAATAACAAGTTGCAGTAGAAAAATCTTTCGAAAGAATAGTCTTTGAGGTTTCTCCACCACCTCTGCTTTTAGAAGCATAAGCTCATCTAGCTGACTCACTGTTGTACTACATGATCTGTGGCTGAGGACATTAACTAGGAACCTAAGCATCTATGATTTTCCGGAACTTGGACTAAATAAGCATGACTTCACCCTTCAAAGTAATGATATTTAATAACGCCTTAATAAAACTTCCAACCCTAAACTATCTTTGACATCTTCTAACGCAATAATCCCTAGAATAAAGCATGGAAGATGATATTGATGTTACTATATATATATACACACACACCCACTAAATTTATCACTCAAGAGTCCACACATTAATAGTTTGTCAAGGCTCCTCAGCTAAGAAAAAGCCAAAGCACAATGATGTATGAAGACCATTCAGAATGGTTAGTAAGTGTAGCTAATTCTGATTCGCTAGCATCCAAGTAAATCACCAATGACTATAGCCAAACAAATTGAAAATTCAGAACTACCACTTAACAAGCTGTAACACCAGCAAGCAACTTCCATTACGTTTATATCCTCAAACAAGATTCTTGCAAAGCTTTTCAAAGTGATGCAGTCTAAATAGAAATCCTTTCCTAGCAAGAAATTAAGAATGCACTTATAAGATCGTTCCGAGTTTTACACGAAAGCATTGACTAGCAAATAGAGTTTTCCATTTCAACATCAAAATTCAAGTAATCAATTTTCATCTCTGACCGGTGAACTCAGAAGTCTCTCAAACGTGCTCCAACTTGCAAAAAACAAGCAAGTTTCCGATAATATAATTGAAAGTCAGTGGTCATTTTAAAGGAATTGACAAGAGCAGTGCAAAATTGGCTAGCAACCGTGCATGAGGAAAGCTATCAAAGACATAACGTTAAATTGGAGAACACAACATCAAATATTGCAGTAACACAATTTGAACAAACGAATATAATGAATGGCTAAATCAAATTGGTACACACATAAGAACAAAAGAGGTTCGTGTGCCTTTCTGAAACGTAATTGACAACTAAAAAACAGCAAGAATATCAGTAGCATCCATCTACAACTCAGTAAATTTAACCGTCTGATCTAAGATATCCAACAGAACAATAAAAGAAACTCTGGAGTTTCCTATTTCACATGTTTTCTTGATAACCCCATATACAACACCAAATAACCATCTCTTTCAAATTAACCAGTGCCACTCAAATCCCAAAATATCTACAAAAACTGTGTTTACCCTAATCCTACGGCTAGCACTGGAACGACAGCGTTTCTGTCGCACTTACCTGAAGAAAGGGAAGGGAGAGAATCTTCAAAGACCTCTCCAAGTTGGGCTTGGCACAGGCAGCGTAGGAGAGAGCGGGAACGAAGAGGGTGAAAGCAACAAATTTGGTGAAAGTAAAGGATAGGGTGACCGAGGTGAGTTCAAGCAACCGAATGGTAACGGTGAAGACGGTAACTGTAACGGCGGCTGTGACGTAACCATCCCTGAAGTCTGTGGCGGAGCTAACTCCTGCGTGGGAGGAACTAGATTGTTCCAGCGAGGAGACGCTAGAGGAGCCAACGGCGAGAAGCCAGCGAACTGTTTGCTCGAATCGGCAGCAGAGGATGAGTTTTGGAGGTAACGCATGTAGGCAGAAACCGGCGATTCGGCCGCCGCGTGGACGGTCGGAAATGGAGGCAGTGGGGAGAGAGGCCCTGCAGGGCGGTGGATAAAACCGCTGGCGGAAGTAGAAGCTCCGTGGATGAGCGGTGGTTGGTGAGGAGGGGGGAGGGCGCTGTTTAGCAAGGGAGGAGGGCGGTTGCTAACGTGCTCGAGGGGAGGAGGGCGGATACGCTGCAGGCGTGAGCTCGAAGGCTTGGGTGGTTGAATAGGCGGAGGGTTAGAGATCCTCTCGTGAGCCGGTGATCCGGTGAGTTTCTGGACCACGTCTCTAAAATCATTCTTATTGATGTTGTACACCGGCGGCTGATGTTGCTGCGGCTGCAGATTTTGCGGGTGCTGCGTCGGTTGTGGCTGCGATTGTTCTAGTGGTGGCTGATCAAGGGCTGTGGTCTCATCAAAAGGTGGCCTTTTTGTGATGATGGGTTTGGAAATCTTATGGGAGAGTTTGTTCAAGTGCTTGAGGTACTGATCCCTGTTGTTATTGTTGGCACTACTACTGGTGGTGATGGTAGAGTCTCCAGAGGATTGACAGCTTTTATCCATTATACAATCAACTCAACTTTCTCTCTCTTTATTCTATAGATCTAATCTAAATGATCTAACTAAATCAATGGAGTTCTGTAAAATAGCAAAGAAAAGCTGAGTCCTGGTTGATTTGTATACGCAGTATTTGTGGTCTCTATTAGGGGTTGGCCAGTAGTAGAGTAGGGTCACAGTCAGATAGGGATTGGATAGAGATAGAGAGATAGGACTTCCTTTCAAACTTCGCTTAATATACTATATTACCTGTAAATAATAGAGAAGTAAGCTTTCGATTTCGAGGGAAAGAAGGGAGACGACATCACAGTCACCCGTTAAAGATGGCGCGTACGCCCTACGTACCACTCTTCCCTCTTGTATTTAGATTAATATTTGCTCTGCTCTGGTCAAGTTTGTTGACTAATTAGTGTGGCTCTTGGTTTAAAGAGGCGGAGTAATTATTATAATTTGGTTAGGAGGAAGAAAAATGTTAAGATGGTAACATGATTAAGAGGCCATGGAATTGGAATCAAAACATAGGTTTGTGAAGCCATTTAATTAATGGCGTTTCTCTTTAATGGGGACTTATCATTTTTATAATCTAGCACTAATTATACTTTAAGCCTCCGTTGCAGTTCCTCCATGTCCATGCTATAAAACTTCAAAACGCAAGTACTGCGATGTGTATCTATCTATCTCTATCTTCCAGTCAATCAGACTTGGTCTCGCTCTCCCCACTCCACTCTTCACCTCTGATTGTAGTCAGGTTGGATTGGACTGTAGTGAAGTGACTAGTTTTCAATTAATTCAGGGGAGGGCTGAGGGCATATGCTATTTTTGGGGATACTATTTCAGTCAACAAAATGATTGCTTTAAACTTAATCCCGATGGTTTCTTTCTTCTTTTGCTTCTTCTTCCACGTTAATATGCAATTTTGCCAAAACAAGTAGGAAACAGATTGGAGCTTTTTTGTAATTTAAATAATATTCTTAATTTTTTAAAAAATAATAATAATATGCAATTAATATGAATATTACATATAAATTGATTAAATATTTTTCAACTTTTCAATTTAAGAATTAATTAAATTATTGTGCTAATAATATTTAATTAATTCAGGTGTAATATTTATATTAAATACTTCAATTATAAGGAACTCACCTAAATAAAGTGTGTGAGCCAATGATTAAGCGCGGGGTCGCTTTTGCAGATTTACGCTTTTCTCTATTTTCGTATTCCGTATATGCTTATTAAAGAAATAAAGCAAAAGAGATTTGCAAGTACCGGAGAATTCGACGGTGGTTTATGTTCATGCATTGCATATGCCTCAAAAGTCTCAAAAAAATAAAAATAAAAAAGAAAAAAAGAAAAAGGAAAAATAACCACTGTCGAGTTCTCCGGTACTTGCAATGCATGCTTCAGAATAAAATCAAAAGCACTTGCTTTCCATTTATCGGAATTGCAGCAGTTGCTTATATATTAACACCTCTTTAAATTGGTGATTTCTCCAGATTTTCTCATTAAAGTTTTCGTGGAAGTGGCACCATGTTGATTAGCTTTTTTATGAAAAGAGAAAAAAAGTGTTTCATGCAGCCAATTTGGCAGAAGAATATAAAACGAAACGACTCTTTGTCAAATACGCCCGAGCAAGGTTTTAAAATTCGGATCGAATGTTAAATTGGAGGTCATATTAATCATCAGTTTGATCGATTCGACCGATTCAACTACCAATCGAATCAATATGACGTCATAATTACACAATAATTATATTTAATTATATATAATATTAATAATATTAAAAAATAGAAAAATATATCAAATAATATAAATTTTATACTTCGGTTAGATTTCTAAGGAAAATGTGGGTTTTACTTTTGAAAGAATAAAAAAATGCATCAGTGTTTTAGAAAGAAAAAAAGCAAAATAAAAAATATTAAAAAAATTATTGAACCAGTAGCCAACCGGTTCGACCAGTCCCGATTTAACTGATTAATTGACCGGTTTTTACTGGTTCGCACTGGTTCAATTAGGGACTGATTTTTAAGGATCATCCGGATCGGATAGCCTACCGATCACTGGTCGAAACGGCCGATCTGTTCCAGGTTTCAAAACCATGCGCATAGCTCTTGATTTGTTGTCGTATTTTAAATAATATTTATATGCATATATAATTTTTATTACAAAATAAAATATATTTAAAATTAAAAGTTTCTTTTATTTTTATATTACCAAACAGTCTATTGTATGAAGCTCTTTCAAAAAAGCTTTTTTTTAAATGACAGCCAAACAGTACTATACTAACAAAAATTCTATTAATATAAGCCCATCTAAATAGACATTAAATGTTAATTTTGACATGACTATGTCAGCCACGTCAATAAAATATTTTTGAACTAAATTATCAAATTTTTATAACGTTAAAATAATTAAACTATGAAATAGTTTAATAATTCTAGCTAATTAGTTTTTTAATGGCGATCATTTGATTTAATTACGTACTAAACTTGAGAAATTGAAAGTGTGACATAAATGTAGTTATGTTGTATTCATATTAGGTATTTCCTATCTTTTTGGATGGCATGCTGTCAATGTTAGAAGGAAAGACTTGCCAACTATTCAATTATGACAAGTGTTAATTTAGTAACAATCTTCTTGAATGTATAAAATCGCAAATCACGCAAAAACCATAGCTGGTGGTGGTAAACGACGACTGCTCGATACCTTGACATGGATACTTGTAGTTAGGTTTGATAATGGATTACTTCAAATCTAACTCAAAATTCTTTTACGGAACACTTGTTTTTTGAATGCGTATATACCAAAGCAGTGTGGAATCGAATCTTATCTCTTATTGGTTTCCTAAATCATACCTATGATTGGAATGCGGTTCTAGAGGAGGTTATCCAAGCCGACAGGACGCATGATTGTGTTCTGCTCAGAACCTCGTTTCATATGGTTCTATATCACATCTGACGGGAGCGAAACAGACGTATTTATCAGCAAACGGAACAGCATAAATATCAGTTAACAGACTGCATTATTAATTTGGTTAGGGAAGTCATAATTGGGCATGGAAAACCCGACCAGCTCTGTTTGGCAATGAGAAGCCGTTGGCGTATCTAATTGTACTTTCAGGAGGCTGAATCTGTGTG
>JAOSBM010000002.1:4703768-4718018 GCA_027568955.1 Erythroxylum tenue | reverse complement strand
ATCTTCCTAAATAAACTGATATAACCAGTCTCTATATATAAGGCTACCCTACTTATGAATAAAGCATCAGACAATTTATCATAGAAATATTGCTTGAGAGGAAGAGACCCTGTCACGGACAGGTCTGCCTCTTGCGTAGAAACATAGGGTCTTCTAGGAAAGGGAAGAACTCCAACAAGGGAAATCAAGAGGACTCCCTGGTGGATCGTCCCGTGACTAGATCATATGCCCGGACCCATATCACTATCATTGTCAGTCTCACCTTATTTGTCATCAGGTCATTGTTGTAGTATTGATAATTTTGTGGTCTCATAGATTACTATTCAAGTTTGAAGTTGTCTTGTTGATCCCATAATTGTAATAATTATGGAGGGATATGTAGAATTGAAGGCTTCTTTTAAGCAGACATAGTATTGGAAAAAAGTTAACAATGTCTTGATCATGAATCACTTGTTATCTTTTTGTTGATTAGACCATATATTACTCTTCACTTTTCTTTTTTCTTGTAAAATTACTTTTCACATTTTGTTAATATGTAGCAATGTGATTTTTCTTACGTAACACCTTTTGTTGACTGTTACTTCTGTATATCAAGATCCCCCATCTTCTAGAGCTTGGAGTCAATGCAGTGGAGCTGCTTCCTGTTTTTGAATTTGATGAGTTTGAGTTCCAAAGGCGCCCAAACCCCAGAGACCACATGGTATATTATGTTTGTTGTTATTTTGTTCTAAAACTTCATCTGTTTATATATTTGTTTGCTCAGATCTCCTGCACTTATCCGTTTTGCATATTATGCCTTATAACTAGTTGCACTAGTGAATATTTGAAGACATTTCATAAGAGGAATTCTTCTTCTTCTTTGATTATAAACAATTTCTAATAGATAAGGCATATTTTAATTTAACCTAACTGCATGCTAATGGACAATGAAATATGAATAACTTAAGGTGCATAGTATGTTTAGGTTTGCTTATGTATTCTCTTGTGGCCATCGAAATGGAGTAAAAGCATCGGGTATTTTGAAGTCCTGTATCTCTACTTGATATGATCAACTCTTGGGTCCATAGAAAATCGCGAATCATTTGGCTTAAGTATTTTTTAGAGAAATATGGTTGACATTAAGATATAAAACTCAACTTATTACATTACTCAAAGAGAAGGAAATACCCTGAACACATTGCTGGTAGCCCAACAGAGACTGTAATCAAACTGGAGATGCATCATAGTACTGAAGATTTTTGTGTCAAACTTCTTATGCACCTCTTGTTTTGGTGCATAACTAAAAGCAATAAATGATGAGCAGTTAATTTTTCTTCTTACCTTTCTCTTGAAGATCAATACATGGGGCTACTCAACAATCAACTTCTTTGCTCCAATGAGTCGGTATGCTAGTGACGGAGGAGGGCCTCTTAATGCATCTCATGAATTCAAACAAATGGTTAAAGCCTTGCATAACGCTGGCATTGAGGTAATGAATATCTTAAATTTTACATTTCCTGCTACAATTGTCCTCTGTTGCAAGTTGTAAATGTGAGATGCACTGCCTTCATGTATCTGTTCTTGTGTGTGTTCACGTTGGTTATTTTGTGCTTGTATTTGTGATTATATTGTACAAAACCTGAACTTATTAAGCCTTCAGCATATCATTCTCCATTCTGCAGGTTATTTTGGATGTTGTTTATAATCATACAAATGAGGCTGATGATGAAAATCCTTATACCACATCATTTCGTGGCATAGATAATAAGGTGCTTTGCGCTTCTCACCTTTGTTGTTGTTACATTTTGGAGTTCCTACTTGTTCACTTCATTGGAGACTTTCAAATGGGATATGCTAGAATGAAATTAATCATCCAAGTGAATGGCATTCTAATTACTGATATCCTGGTTTCTTCTTATTATTGTTAACTTAGTTCTTAGGCAATGTTTTCAGAAAACACTAAATAATATTAGGGGGTTTCCCTATTAATCCTTTTAAAGACTGCTAAAGTCTGAAATGTAAGTTCAAGAATGGAAAAGGTCACTAGCCGCACTTTACTTGGGAGCTTTTCTATTCTCCTTAGCGGTATTTGCTACCATGATGTGGAATTTTCCTTGCTAGTCAATTATACATCTCAAAATCATCTGCAGGTTTATTACATGGTTGACCTAAACAACAAGGGCCAGTTGTTAAACTTTGGTGGATGTGGTAATTCTAATCATTTTTCTTTAATTTTCCCCTTTATGTTGGAATGTTCCTGATCTTGCCTTCCTATTCTGCTCGATTTCTGTTTTGAATGAACTTTTCTGCTCTCCTCATGACATTAAGACTTGATGTAAAATGAGAAAACGTGATACAGGATTTCACCTGGCCTAGATTATTCCTTACTAGTTGTGAGGAATTACATGGCCCATTTTGTTCTCCATTCAGCTGTATTAGAAGGAATTATTGTAACTAGGCCACGTAAGAACCAGTCTTCTATACAAAGATTTATGTCTTACATCCACTTGTTTTCGCTTTTATTTGCAAGGTCTTTAACACATTTTTTGTCCAAGTAAAGCATAAAATTTATTATTTCCATCCATAAGTTTTATTCTCTTGTTTTCCATTGCATCAACTAGATTAGAGAAGGGGAAATAAACATCAATATTCTTGTCTTATGGACAAGATGACTAGTGAAACAAATATGATCTGATGCCAAAGTTTTCGTGATTAAAATCTCCGATTATTAATCACCTACATGATTTTTATTCTTAAGCTAAATGTATGTCAGGCATGCTTTGTTAAGGTGTTCTAGCAATGCATATTTGAAGATTTTTAAGTTGCAATGATTAAAATTTCCAGGTAACACATTGAATTGCAATCATCCTGTGGTCATGGAGCTCATCCTTGATAGCTTAAGACATTGGTAAGGCCAGCATACATCATTTTTGCTAATATGTTGTAATCCATTCTGCACAGACAGGTTCCGGTACACATTATGTTACAATAACAGATGGTTTCATTGTTTATGATTTAGACCTATTCTTTCTGTTCTATCATCATTTATGCCATTTTCTTTGATTGGAAATCAGGGTCACTGAGTATCATGTGGACGGATTTCGCTTTGACCTAACCAGTGTTCTCTGCCGAGGAACAGATGGTTCTCCACTCAACTCTCCTCCAGTTATTAGAGTGAGTTGAAATGCCACATTGCATCAGCTTGATATCAGTGATGGATAGAACAGCTAGTATATTGATCTGCAATTCTTTGACAAACCAGGCAATTGCAAAAGATGCTGTTCTGTCGAGATGTAAAATCATTGCAGAGCCTTGGGATTGTGGGGGTCTTTATCTGGTTGGAAAATTTCCAAATTGGGACAGGTAACTCTTTTGTACTATGGTTGTCCCATCTAGTTTCTACTAGCTTGGTGGATTCCATCTCAGAACTTGTCACCATCTCCTGCAATTTCAATATTGATGATTTGTGTGCTCTGTAGTTTAGCCAGTTTGTGAGAAGTTCATTACTTTTTGCAAAAGCAAACATCGGGCATCAACTCTTAGTAGTCTTTTTTTGCAGGTGGGCAGAATGGAATGGGAAGTATCGTGATGACATAAGAAGATTTATCAAGGTAATGATTTATGGGCTATGTGTTCCTATACGTTCTCCACAATTTAAAGGTTGCTTAACAAACATGATATATCTACGGATAACATAATGGCATCTCTTTTATCTGAAATTTGCCGCTCAGCCTTTTGTCCTCAAATGAGTTTAAAAGGTAAGCAGGTAACAGTTTTCACGATTGCCGGTTATTGGTTCAATAATTGTTGTTTAACCAATTGTTTAGAACAGGAGTTCTAGTTCTAACATAAATTAGATTTTTGGATCTTGCTTGCTGAAGATTCTCATTTTCGTTATCTTTCTTTAATATTCCATCTCAGCGAGCCAATTAGTATCCTTTTCTCTTCATAAAGTTGGTGTTTACTTGACCTTTTATTTTCTTCTTAGCTGCTTCATCATCTATTCCTCTTTATATTCGTTCTTTTAAGATTGATAGAGGTTGCTTTGACCTTTTATTTTCTTCTTAGTTCTTCATCAGCTATTCCTCTTTATATTTGTTCTTTTAAGATTAATAGAGGTTGCCTCAGTATACTGGTTTACCATTTATCCTCACTTTACTGATTTACCATCTATAGGGTGATTGTGGGATGAAAGGCTCCTTTGCCACTCGTGTTTCGGGATCTGCTGATCTCTACAGGGTAAGAATTATTCATGTCTTCATCAGCATGTTTGTTGCCTGTTGTCTTTCCTTGGTTATCTTCTGAGATGCCTTCTTTCATAGAGACATTGTATACTGTTGCTCGTTCATTTAACACTACTGACTTGGAGTTCTTCTCCTTCCCCAGGTAAATAATCGCAAGCCTTTTCATAGTGTTAATTTTGTTATTGCGCATGATGGGTTCACACTGTATGATCTAGTTTCCTACAATTTTAAGGTAAAAGCAGACTTCAAAAATGAATTAGTCTGTATTCACTTGAAAAGCTGCATCAAGTGGCTGACTTGATTGTTGGTTTCATAGCACAATGATGCTAATGGAGAAGGTGGAAACGATGGAAGCAATGACAATTTAAGCTGGAATTGTGGCTTTGAAGGTAAGTTTTCATGTTTACTGTGCTTCAACTATAATTCATAATTCCTTTGGCTTTGCAAGTTTGGTTGCATTTGAACTGATACTTATCTAAACGTGTAGCCCCATCTTTTACTGTGAATAACCTTATAAGTGAGAAATCAATTATCTTGGCAGTAAATAGCAGCTATGCAATAAAATCCATTATAGTCAAGGACAAACAATTTTATAGGATTTATGGTAGTCGAGGAAAATAATTTAATCTGCCAAAATGGTAGCTAAACATGGGTCAAAAATAATCTTGGGTCCTGCAGCGTCAAAACTCTTATCAATTAGGGCCAATTTGGTCTTCTATTTTTCTGTGATTAGTCACAAAAAACCTCTGATGATGCATTTATGCATTTTATTTCTTTGACAGGAGAAACGGATGAATGTAATATTAAAGCCCTACGCTCTAGGCAAATGAAAAACTTCCATTTGGCTTTGATGATATCTCAGGTACGAAGTGTTTTTAAAATTCTGTCAATGTTAATGGAGGGTGTTTACACCGCAGCTTGAGTGATGTGGATTCATGGCGAATCATGGTAGATTGGATGATTTCGGATTGTTGGTTTGCATCTTTATCAAGATAGTAACTCACTTTCCTCCTGTTGGAAGATTTGGGTCTACTGCCACCCACTTCTTCATCTCAACTCCACAAATGATAATTTGACTACGTATGCATGCTTGTATATGTATATGGTACCAATGCTCTTGCAGCAATGGTGTAAGTGTGGAATTCATATCACCAGGGAACGCCAATGATGCTAATGGGAGATGAATATGGCCATACTCGCTATGGAAATAACAACAGCTATGGACATGACACATCTATTAATAATTTCCAGTGGGAGATTGTAAGTTCCATTCCATTTCTTTCATTTTGATGCCTCCATCTACTTGGCTAATGCACGATTGTCGTATGACAGTTGGACACAAGGAGGAGTAGTCACTTCAGGTTTTTTTCTGAGTTGATAAAGTTCCGACTAACACATAGAGTATTCAGACATGAAAGTTTTCTCACCCGAGTAAGTCTTTTCTTAACAATCTCTGTTTTCAGTACTGCATTCATGTTATGAACTTCTCATATTTTTTATCTTGGTAAGGAGTCCCTGAAGTAGTCTATTCCGTACAGGATGATGTTACATGGCATGAGGATGCCTGGGACAACACAGAAAGCAGATTCCTTGCTTTTACGTAAGAAACCATACCCGTCTTCCCTCTGAAGTATAGTTGGTAAATATGTACCTGCCTTTGTGGACTTTAGTTTCATGAAGGTAGTAATTTCATGTAAAAATTTTATTTTATCACCGATTTGGTTATGACAGTTCTTTCAAAATTACTGTTTATTTTAAAGATGCATCTACCTTTCGTTTACTGTACCTTCAAATTTAAAACTTTTTAAAGAAAATGTTGATGCCTTCCATTTTCCTTCGTCACACGAAACTGAATTTGATAGGATCACGGTGAACGTAGTTAGTTTCCTTTGTTATGAAGATAGTGTCAATGTACCTCTCCGGTAATGCATTTGATCCAATTTTCCGCGTTGAATTACTCTGTTTTTCTCCCGTACAGGCTTCATGACAGTGATGGGGAAGATATCTTTTTAGCATTCAACGCTCATGACTATTTTGTTAAAGCTTCTATACCCTCGCCACCATACAAGAGGCGATGGCTTCGTGTGGTAAAGTTTCTTTTCCATTTCTGGTGGATCTCAAAGTTGCCACTTGCTGCTTTTTACTTTTAACCTCCTCCTCTCAAATCTGTAAAAGATGCTTTTAGTCGGTCTAATATCAGCTTCCTCACAACCTATATAGTGTTGACATTTTTACAATCATCTTGTAGAACAAAGTGATTGTTGTTATATAAAATACTATATTTTGATACTTCCAAGTTTCTTCTGACTGATTCTGCGAATAAACTCTTATTACATTGCAGGTGGACACCAATCTGGAATCTCCGGATGACATCGTCCCGGAAGGCGTCCCAGGCACTAGAAGCACTTACAATGTGGCTCCATACTCGTCCATTCTTCTCCAAGCTAAACTTGTATGAGTTCCACCTCCGTGCAAATTAGCACTTCCAATAAGTTGGACCTGGAGTGCTAGTTACTTAAACCAAATAAAGCTCCAGGGTCCAGTGCATGTAGAACATAGTTGTCGGTGTAGTAGTGGGTGCTTTAGTTTCCGTTTTAAACGGACTACTAAGGTTGTCCTGAACATGAGATTGTATTACAGTATTAGCAATGGGTGCTAAGCCCATATGAACATTTTTCTTTTTCCTAAAATATCGGTGCTTAATTTGGGGAAAATTCACTCCCTAATTATCAATAGTTGGTATAAAAACTAGAAGATTATAATTGGCGCTACAGGCTGGATGATATATTGCTGGAAATGGTAAAACCCCAGTACCATGAATATCGTGTATACAGCTGGCACCAAACCTGCCACCAGTTCCAAGCTCATAGGACCGTTCGAAGGTTGGTTGAACTTGGACCCTGAAGATTGGGTCTAAGCTGGTGGTGGTTAGAGTAAACGACCGACAAATGTGTTGTCATAATTACGTCATCCAACTTTGCGCAAAACTGAAAGTAAGAAAACTAGTGGTCCGTCTTCTAGTGCGTGCGGTACACAATGTTCATGCTCAGCATCTTCTAATTTAACAAAAGCATTTATCAAATGCTTTCTACCACATTAAACTTGATTGAAAACACTAGATTAATTTAGAACTTACTAAGAATAATTTTGAGTCAATTAATAATTTAAAGATAATCTTTTTTAATTATATTTAAATTTTAATTAATTTTATAACTATTGATTAATTTTTTAAAATTTTATAGCCACTAATAGGTAATAGCGTATGGAAACGAGTCCCGAGGTAATTGAGTCTGAGAACGAAGTCACCGCCCTTAGCCTGCGGTGCGGTCCTCATCGGACGTTTAGTGGGGAAAGTCGTTCTCCCGACGACAGGTGTTGTGTGTCGAGAAACCTCAAAAGTACAAACGCACATTGACCCATCACTTCTCCTCCTGTCCCAATTTACATTTTTTCCTTCTTGACCACTATCAGTGTCATTGAGTTGAGCCTCCTACACTTTACCTCAAAGGAAAAGGCCCAGCTCACCAACCTACCCTGCCTTTATCAAGTCAGGATTTGGAGAGGACGACAGTCTTTCTTTTTTAATTTTACAAAAAGGCTATCTCTATAACTTAAATCGCTTGAAAGTCACTATTCGATGAGGGTAGTGTTTTAATTTAAGAAAAAAGCAATATTTTCCTTTCCCTGTAATGAAAATCTTAAAGTATATTTTTTAACTAAGAAAATAACTTAAATCTAATTAAACTCAAATAAAAATAATTAATTATTTTTAGGGAAGTTTAAATTTATCAATTTTTAAAATTAATTTTTTAATTTTAGATTAAGTTGTATACTAATTTTATAATTTGATTCGGTTTGAAATAATTAAATTCAATTAATAAAAATACTATTATTTTATAAAATAAAATAAAATAAACCAAAAATTAAAAATTTTTCAAGTTTTTTATTAAATTTTAATTTATCAATAAGTCAAAAAGATGAATAGCAATTACCAACTCGAAATGTTTTATTAAATAAATGAAATAGAACAAAATATTTTAAATTTAATTAAAAATAAAATAAAATAAAAAGGGGAACATTGACTCGAAGCCAACTCCCTCCGTTACCATTTTCAGGCTCAGCTTACTTTGTGAAGTCCATAATACGCGTTACATAACATTTGACCACATCTTATATCTCATGTCCACACAACGCAATCATGCATATGCACATAAATGGAATACCCCAAAATGATCTATTAACAACATACAGAATGCATTAGGTAGGAAAAATGCATTTTGGTGAGTTTTTTTTTTGGTTATCACAAGGTATTTTAAGTGGGTCTCAATTATGAGAAAACACCTTTAAACTATTCACACCCAGACTAATTCTCGCTCGAACCGGATAAGTCTCTTGCAAGAGGCAAAACTCTAACTCCAAATTTACAGGCATTGCATGTTAGTAGGGAATCTTCCCACTATTCTCTCATCAATCAAATCCTCTATGCTTGTAGTTGTCGATTGTAAATGATTCCTTCCATCATTAACATTTTATCAAATCATAAAGTTCGCGATTCTACATTATGATGTGTCTTAACTAATACACAGCTAAATGTATGTATTGACATAAATAAGATTGGAATAGTACAAATGAAAACATTTGTGGGATTGGAACGTTGAATAGTTGATGTAAACAATCCAAAAGTCAGGCTGGCTATGATTGACCTGTAACCATATCGATGCTGCTGAGTTGGATCAAACTATCGCTTTAAAAAGAAATATATCTTTTTGAGCAACGTAAAACTTAGAAATTTGAAACCCAACAACGTGTCGATCACAACGGTTAGTAGAATCTTTGTTCCGTTATTAATTGGTAGCTGTCTAGATCTATTACACGCTTCCATTACCATTTTATGTAGTCTGTCTGTACTGCTTCTTTATATAAAAGACTCGACGGAAAAAACAAAAACAAAAATAAAAATAAAAAGTACAGAAAAAGGAAGGAGTGATCGAACGACGGAAACGAAGGAGCTTAAGATCAACGCGTTATAAAGATGACCGTTGATGAGGAGCAAATCGCACAGTCCAGATTCTTTACGAGAACCACGTGTCACTACGAAGTTTATTGAATAGGGCTGTAGTCGTAATTTCAGGAAAGAACTCGGACAGACGACTCGACTCAAATCCTTAAAACCTTCTACCATAAATACCCCAGCCTCATCAATCCCTAGTCAAGTGTTTCTGTTCTGTTGCCTCTCTTTCTCTCTCTCTATCTCTCTCGATCTGTCTGTCTGTCTGTCTGTCTGTCATTTTGGCTTCTTGCTCTCTCTCACTTTCTTCTCATCAATGGCGTCCAAGAGCTTCGTGACTTTGATGGTTCTCGCTTTATTCGCCGTCTCTGCCTTGGGCCAGGCTCCAGGAGCCGCTCCAACATTCGCACCGTCGAAATCACCGCCGTCGGCTCCTGCTCCTAAGACTGCTCCTCCCACTCCAGCTCCAACAACTTCTACTCCTCCAGCGGCGTCCCCTCCTACTCCCTCGAAAGTTCCCGCCGCCTCTCCGACCGGCTCTCCTACCAGCTCTCCGCCTGCTCCCGAGGTTCCAAGCTCAGCCCCCTCGGTGGCTGTTACTCCAAGCGCAGGTTCATCTCCTGGAGCATCTCCTGGACTGTCTCCGACCTCAACTCCTGGGAGCGGTGCTGTTTTGAGCAGAGACGTGGCGGTATTGACAGTTGTCGGAGCAGCTCTTTCGTGGACTTTGTTGATGTAGATCTGATGTCTGATGCTTATCATCAGCAGTTCATTTTTTTAGAACTTTGCATTACATTAGGTTTATGAGTCTCTTGCTTTTTCACATTTTATTGGGTGTCTATGGACAGTGATGAGTGACTTTTGCGTTGTTTTGACTGTTGAGAATTTGATTATTATTTAATTATATTCACTCTATATTTATTTATGCCATTCTTGTTATTATAGAGTGAATGTCTTGATTCTGAGGCGATGAAATATTGTTATTGAAAATGATACAACTCACTCTCTATTAATCGCATTGCTTAAATACTTCAAGAAATAACTCAATAATTGAAGAAGAAGGTTAGGGCCTTGGGGCTATGGGGGATGCGGTTGTACGATGGATGTCACGTGGTCACAGCTGTAAAACTAAGCCTTTTAGGTTTCAGACATCCATGTGCTTTCTCGACAACACTACACGGGAGAGAGAGAAAGGACTAAAAGAAGACGACAAGAAGAGATGCTTTTAAATACATACGTTTCTCGGGGTGAGGTTTGAATCATCTGTAAAGCTTCCATATTATCGGCCCAGTTGTTGGTTAGTAGTTATATCTGAAACAAACATAAGTTTTGTAAGAAAGAGTGGCCACGCCCACAAACAGGAAATTGCACATAACAGACATCAATCTGTTATTAATCCAGTAAAATGTGATGGTAACAAAAGATGATAAGATTCAAACTTTTTGTTAACATAGTTGGTGGCCACGTACCCCATTTGTCTTTTGACACTTTCTCCCTCCACAAAGTGGGCTTTACCTGCTGGAAGAATAGATGTTACAGTAGTAGTGTGTGTGTGGGACGGCAACTTTTGCAAAGTGGAATATTTATCATGGAAAGGTTGGCACTATAATTATGTGTTTATTTTTTCCTTAATTGGTGTGGTCTTCTTGGTCAAGTCCATTCTGCGCAGAACTTACTTGATATGAATGCAGGAACGAGGCCATCGGACAAAGCAGTGGCCCCTAAAACTTTGCCTTGCCTGGTTGAATAATAGAATCCGCAGGAGTAGGCTGTTGATGTTATATCAACTCTTACCCTGCGACCATGACAGGATCAATTATGAAGTTCTATTTTCCTTTTACGTGCATGCACGAAAAATCTGCGGTGTGTGATCTGTTTATGTTGTTTCCGTTAATATGGAAATTGTAAAGAACTAGAACTAAAATAACAAAATGACTCAGGAGCTTGGTCTGAAGAAAAGCTGCCCATTCCTACGCATCTTAATAGCGTATAAAAGAATCCTACTTTACTTTGGAAAAAGCAGTTCTTGACATCTTGTGCCTGTGCGAGCATTAAGACTGGCCTTTAAGTACGAATTATGGCTTAATTAAAAAGGCCCAATTCAATAGAATAAAAGAACTGGGCTATGTAGAACAAGGGTGAACGTTGGAACCATCTGTCTGGGATTTGGAAGGAAATCCTTCACACCCAGTCTATCTCATAATGCTTTGCCAGTCCAATCCATAACCTCTAATAGTCTTCTTGGAGCCTGCTAGATGATTTAGACGAACTTCAGTGTTTCGATTTATACAGTATCGTCATTTCACCGACACGTCTTCTGATTAGATCCTTAATTAAATAACAATTAGGCACGATTACTTACCATTTCCGTCCTTGATTTGGAATCTTTACCTGACAAATGTACTTTCTTTGGATAACAAAACCTTGTATGGAACAGCGTCGGGATGGAGATGTTGTTCTTATGTCGCTTCCAGAATCCAGATCCAAATGAATAAAAATGCATGATACTGACGCCAACATAAACTAATGTTTATACATCAAATGTCGATCATAACAACAGTAACTACTTTTCCTAGGAAATTAGCAGGAATACCCCTCATCCTGAACTCACATACCAGAAACAGTACAAATGATTTTAAGGAAAATTTTGAAATGAAAACGAGCACTGCCTCTATCCTGGCTATCGTGGCCAAGCACTGCACCAAACTTAAAAGAAAAACATCAAACAGAAGGCAAGCCATGTAGCCACTACAGCTACAAATGGTGAAACAGCACCTGCAGAGGATTCAGGGATGTTAGATGCTGGTCTATAGATGCTTGTGGTATTACTACTGGAAGTTGATGGACTGGTGGTGGTACTAGTTCCGGCGCTGGAAGATGGAGTGCCTGATGAGCTTGACGGCGGCGTTGAAGACCCTGCAGCGGCAACTGTGATTGCAAGCTTCATGCCACTTCCACAATGACCAGGAACACCGCAGATGTAGTAGTGAGTACCAGCGGTCTTCAGGGTGATGGTGGTGGGACTGCTTTGATCTGAAGTGATCGAATTGCCAATTGTACATGTGTTATAGTCACTTCCACTCACTTCATCAACAGTGTGGCCTCCTCCATAGTTAAATACTGTCGTATCAGAACAGAGAATAATGCGTTAAGCTAGGTGGTTATTGGAAAAAACTATGCTTTTTTTATCGCCGAAGTTGATAAAAGATGATGACTCACCGAGGCTATCTCCAACTGCAAAGGTATTTCCACTCGACCATGTGCTATAATCATTGCCCATTGTCCAGCCTCCGGTGTCTCCTACTGTGTAAACTGTAGCCAAACTCGGCACCACCATACACATGGCTAGTACGGCACAAACAAATCCTCTCAGTACTAAGGTTGCCATTTTTTCAGAGGAAAAGAGTAAGAGAAGATGCTATAATGGGATGGTTGTTATGCTGGCTCTAGATCAGTCCTTGTGGTGGTTCCTTATATAGGAGTGTGAGTGTTAATGGAGTCAGTAGAGTTAGGTCCACTTGATATCTCTGAACTGTGAGATTGCTAGACGGACTAGTTCCATGTTGATGACTTGCGACATACTCCTCACGGACCTCACCTAATGCTTGAGAAAATGGGGTATGCTTCAGTTTGGCATATTTGTTAGCTGAGGGTCTATTATTATTGTGTTGAATAAAATTAAAAGCCAGTTCAACCATCAATGGAAAGGCAGAGTTATTTCTGTTTAAAGATAACAGGTAATTATTGGTTTAAATGTTTCTTTCGACCATTGTCATGAATGAAACAAATTACAGCATATGTCAATTCCCCAAATAAGAGTACTTCTTCTGAGAGTGATTCGACCGTCTAGTCCACATCTTGAGAAGTTTGTATGGTAGGTAACTTGAGATAGGAAAAGGTGAGAAAGTAATAAAACATACTTAAGACATACTCAAGGTCAATTAGAAGTCTAGACTAGACGAAAGATAGGCTAGTTGTGATTAAATCCTATGCATAACAAGAACTGGTGCTCACTAGTCATTAAAACCAAGATGGTCTTGCGTGCGTGCACCGCCTGATTCCTGATTCTAAACCGTATATGAAGTATCCACTTCCACACCACAGAATTCTTTGCTTAAATCTAAAAGCAGGTTATTTGGAAAACAATACAGCACAGGTGTTGTCGCTTGCTTAATTGTCAAAAAGATTCCTCCTCTCAGGTCTAAACAAGAGTCCAATGTGCTTTACAACAATCAGAACGTTCCATCTTCAATGTGAAGAGATAGTTTCAACTGACGTGTCTGTCCAAAATCAACAGAGGAGCAGGTGGTTCTTTCATAACAATGAGGAACGGTGATATTTCAAGCAAGATTGGGTTCTTATCCTCTATACCCAACACCATGTTTCAATTCTGTTCCGCGCTAAAAATGATGTTATTTTGAGCGTCGTTTTTGGGGCAGAATAATGTTAAAACAGGGTGTTGAATAGTGCCAGCAAGATTGGACCCTCATACTACAATTTTTCTGATCAGATAATTGGGAAGATAAAGATTTGTCGAAAGATGGAGTGTCGTTTTGTTGATCAAAGCAGTGAACCTAAGAAGCGAATAGGGTCACCATCCACATGATTACCATTAAACTTAATCAGGACCACTGGCATGATTATCAAATTTAAACAACTTCATTCCACCAAATGCCAAAAGGCCATGTGAGCTTTTTGAGACATGGGGTTCGGTGACTTTTAACTTCGTTGAGCTGTATGAGTTCCATTTGGGTTCAGCCGTTCAGGCCAACAACTACTCCATTGTTTCTGTGTGTAGTGTTACCAACCACGTCGTGTTTGGCCCAATGTTCTGAATACCGTACCGGACTTGGTACCGGATTGAACTTTGGAACGGAACTGTACCGGTACCGGTCGGTACCGGGTACCGTTTCGGGATATTTTTTAAATTTATAAAATAGTTCCTAAACTTTTTAAAAATTACAAAATAGTCCATATTGATATATTATACAGCTGTACTGTATACTTTACTAGTTTACT
>JAOSBM010000002.1:4653550-4664269 GCA_027568955.1 Erythroxylum tenue | reverse complement strand
ACAATATGACAATGGACTATTTTGTAATTTTTTAAAAAAATCAGGGACAATTTTATAAATTTAAAAAATATTTTTGTTTTATTATAATATTTTAAATACTTTGAATTATTCTTAATTTTATAATTGTATGATTATAATTGTCTTTATTTATATTAATTATGGTTATTATTTATATGTAAAATATTTAAAAATTATTGTTATGACATATTAATTGTCATTATTATTTATTATTAAGATTTTTAAAAGCATGATTGATGTAAACAGTAAACTAATAAAGTATATAATACAACTGTATAATATACCAATATGGACTATTTTGTAATTTTAAAAATTTAAGAGGCTATTTCATAAATTTAAAAAATTCTCCGAAACGATACCCGGTACCGACCGATACCGGTATAATTTTGTTCCAGAGCTCAATCCGGTACCGAATCCAGTACAGTAATCCTAACATTGGTCATACCATATGTATTGAACTTATTAAAAAATTGAATTTAAAGTAAATGTGCAAATAAAAACAAAATAACGCTTTTCAGCTTTAGTTTTCTCCTTTGTTTTTCTCCTACTATTTTCCCATATTCTATGCGAGATCTAAAGTATATTAGGAGGAACAAATTTTTTGTTCCGATTAATCTGTTCTTATTTTATTTCATGTCATATTATCCATACATTTGTATAAAATTTAGAGAAATATGTAAATGAGACAATATAAAACAAAGTAGGAATAGATTAAGGGTGATCCTAATTGAAAGGGATGTTTATGAGTCTTTGATATTTCCTAAAAAGTTTTGATTTTTTTAACTTAATCTTTAAATAGTCATTTCATTATCTATTATAATATTTTATTTTCATTTTTTGTTTTATCACTTATATGTAATTACATTTAGTGATGGCAACTTTAAACAATACAAATAATTTAAATGATTGTGTGGAAATAAATAAAAAGAATAATGTATGGAATGATACCATAAAGATGTGTTTAATCTCATCGAGGGTTAAAGAAGTGAAGAAAAAAGTCGAACAACTACTATCTTTTATAAATCTGGTTGGAATAATATTAACATGAGTCTTCAAACAAAACCTAATAAAGAGTATAATGGTGATCAATTAAAGAATAAGTATAATGTATTAAGAGCCAGATTGAAGAATTTTAAGAACCCACTCAAAGAAACAAGATTCGGTTATAATTCCTTCATTGGTGAAGTAATGTTATAGACGAGTGTTAGAAAAATCTATTTAAAGTAAAAAAAATGTCTTTTTTATTAATAAATCATATTATATAATTTTTATTCTCATGTTTCCTTTTGACTATTTTAGGTGTATAAAATGATTTATAGATTTAAGGTAAAAAAAAATTGCAAAGATTTTTCAGATTTAGTGTCATATTTATTTAGATACTATTACAACTGGATTGCATACACATCCATCAATTAAATCCCCATCGTTTAATACAGCATAGAATTGATGTTGATAAAGATTGTTCATATAATGAAAAAGGAGACTAAATTGCAAGTTCTTCTTCTAAGAAAAAAATCATGAGAATAAGAAAGCAAAAAAGATACACTTTAACATTTTAAAAGAGGTCTTGATTTTAATCGGTGAATAATTGAAAAAAATGATTTATTTGAGAAAAATTGGCTACATCATCATCCATTATAAATAATGGATTTGGAATTTCATTTTAATCAAAGACTAAAATAATGATAGAATATTTGAATTCTTTAGATGAAATGAATGTTAAGGGTGTGCGATATGAAAAGACAGTAAAGACTTTACAAGAACATCCACTTTAAAAAGAGATTTTTATGAAGATCGCAATGCAAGGAAGCTAGAGTAGACGGTCTCTTTTTAAATATTTTCATGTTATTGCATATTAAAGTTTTATTGGTTTTGACCCTTTTATATTAAGAATTATTCCATAGTTTTAACATTTTAAGTCAATGTTTTATTTGAATACTTAGAACTTTTTACTAAATGTTTTTATTAATTATTTAATGATGGTATTGTAGAGATATAACTTCCTCATTGGAATTCGAATCAAATTCTAATGAAGAACTAGTGAAGGTAGTTATTATTTCTCTAAATGGGGAAGAGAACGAATATGTTCATTTACACAAGTAATCATTCAGAACTTATGCTCTATCATATCATGATTGGATATTAGAATATTTGAATGAGATTCCTACAATAATTTATGAGAGCTTAAGAATGAGCAAAGCAAATCCTTTTGAGCATACGTGATAAGTTGAAGAGTTAAAAGAGGCTTAAAGTCAATAAGTGATTTTATTGTAAAGGAACAAGAATCAATTTTCTTGATGATTATATGATAAAGTGAGACAATTAGAGTTAATAAATAACGTTTTTAACATTCTTTTTAGTAGGCATGGCAATGGGTTTTCAACCCGATTAATATTCACACCATCCAATCCGAAAATATAGACATGGAGGCTAAAAAATGATTTTAAAATTGATGTTGAAAAATAGATGTGGATATGAATTTGGATATGAGTCTAGTGATAATCCGAACCGATGAATACTCATACCCTACCAATCTTTTATTAACTCTATTTTTCTGTTTTTCTTGAATATTTATGGTTAAATATAATAAAATATTAATATTTTATGAGAAGAAACATCTTTAAAATCTCCACTTTACTCCTCAATCTATTTTCTTATATGATAATATAATACAAATGATATGGAGATGGAGTTTTGAATGATGCGGAGTTCACGCAAAGACAATTTGAAGCTTTGGATATTTCAGACTTTGTTCCAGTTCTTAACTGTAAAAAATATATGTTGTCTTTGCAATAGACATTATGATTTTTATTATTCCAATTTTATGATTTTTTAAGACATATAAATCAAAATCTTGACTTATTATTATTAAAGTAATTTTAATTTGAAGCGTTCACAAAAATCTGCTCTTTATATTTTCTATTTAAAAATTATATTTTTATGTGCTATACAACCTGATAGATATCAAAAAAACCCAAACAATTCAATGGATTTGAATATGAGTAGTAAATAGTAAAAACTGATGGATATGAATATGGATATGGATATGGAGTGAGTAATAAAAAATAGATATAGATATGGGTAGAGTAATACCCGAACCAAACCCTATCCATTGTCATCCCTATTTTCTAGACAATTTTGAAGCACTTTGACAAAAATCTCATATGCATCAATCATCTTACAAAAAGAGTCATTGTTCTGCTATCCTTTATTAATATAATTCTTGATATTCAACATAATTCAAAAAGTTTTTCTATATTTTCGAGTATATTAATATATTCAATTACTATTTTCATTATGTCCTTATGATTGATAATTATTTTAATAATATAATTTTATTTTTTATAAATGCATAAGAATAATAAATGGTACGTATGTTGATGCACATATTCAATCGATGGATAAATATCATATAAGGGTAAAAGAACTATTTCAACCTAGAATATTATTTGTTGTTGCTTAAAATATATACATTTCACATATATAATAGTTGGATGAGAAGGTACTGTAAACGACTCTCAAGTTCTTTTAGAAACAATAACAAATCCATCAAACTAATTTTCTACGTTTTCACAAGGTATTACATTAGATTAAATAAATATAGTAATTATGATTTATTTTTAATAATTTTCTATTAACATTGTGTTCTTTACATGTTAGGTAAGTTCTATTTAATTGATTCAAATTATACCAATATGCTTAGATTTCTTTCACAGTATCAAAGTAAGAGATATCATTTGCGAAATTATAGAGAAAGAAGAAGACCTTAAAAGTTCACATAAATTGTTTAACCATAGACATTCTTCATTTAAAAAAATTATTGTAAGATATTTTGACGTTTTAAAATTCAGATTTTTATACTTTCAAACACGTCAAGTTATGATATGAAGAAATAAAAGTACATTGCTTATTGTTTATTTTGTTATACACAATTATATTAGAATGTATGGATAAAATGATGAATTATTTGACAATTGTGTTAAAAAATGAAGAATAAAATCGGAAAGTGTAAGAGCATAATATCACTCCAATATAACTTTATTCGAAAGCATAATGAAATTGATAGATAAATATGAAATAAATATTTACTTTTAATTGATTTATGTTGTTTTGATAAATGATATTATTATTATATTTTCACGACGATGCATATCCATTGTTGATTAGAATGACTTCCTGTACTTTCTTCATTGTCCAATTGAGCGTGCCTTTGAGACGCTGTAAGCTCTGTTTGTAGTCCATTGAAACTTGAGGACTAGTAGCCTTCGACTTGAGTACCTCAGAACTGGGCTAAGATAATTCCCAACTGGTGAACCTTTATTTACCCCTCAAATCTTCTGTATCAATAATTCTGGCTCAATTTTGGCCTAATTCTGTGCCAGCCTATCCTAGCCATTCATTTATGCATAAATAGATGGTTAGGATGGACTGACATAAAATTGAGCCAAAATTGCTGGCACAGAAAATCTCATCTCTTTTATTCACGTCTTCCCTACTCGATACTTCAAAAGAGCAATAAAGTTGTCCTGTGGCGAGTCCACTCACGGCTGAATTGTGGGGAATTCACTCGGACCTTACTTTGGCATGGTCACTGGGATTCCGTCGCCTTATCC
Organism: Erythroxylum tenue; assembly: GCA_027568955.1. Lineage (NCBI taxonomy): Eukaryota > Viridiplantae > Streptophyta > Magnoliopsida > Malpighiales > Erythroxylaceae > Erythroxylum > Erythroxylum tenue. The sequence continues at coordinate 4,659,638 of JAOSBM010000002.1, read as the reverse complement.
TTGAAGTGGACTCCTTGAAAGTTATCAATCTTCTTTCCTCCTCTTGTACAGGGTCTAACAGATATAATTTTTTGTTGATAGGAACCCGCAACCTACTTCTCCGAGATTGGGAAGTTACCGTCCAGCATGTTCACCGCGAAGGCAACCACTGTGCTGACACTCTGGCTCATCTCGTAGAATTGGCAGCTCCTGGCGTCCAGTTTCTTCAAGCGCCTCCTTTACCTGTTCTGCATTGGCTCCACCAAGACCAGCTAGGACTGTTGTACCACCGGGCATGATGCTAGCCGCCTACTTTTGTGTTGTTTTGATTTTCTTTTAATTTGTACTCCCCGTAAAAAAAAAAAAGGAGCAATAAAGCACATTTTGTCGTCGTTATTGTTTTTTATTTTCCAATCTCCAATAATTGACATTTCACACTTAATTAGACATGAAACGATGTGAGGAATAATTAAAGCAACCATATTGTATTGGTTTCGCATTAATAATAATTTACAGTTACCCACCATTTCATCTACGAAACTTCTTGCAGTTTAGCGAAAGTTGCAATCCTATCGTGGAAAGGGATCTACTGGGGCCTTCAATAAATCACAATCCACTTGTTCCTTGAACCTTCCCGTTAGTAATGACATCCAGAACACAGGGCGTATCCTTCTCGCCAAAATCACCTGGTACGTAAAGTTTTTATTGATTGCATACGTTGGACCCGCCAAGTTGACATTAGCATCGCAACTTTACCTTTAGAGTTGGATATTTTGAGATTAAAAGTATCGATCAAAAGATATGATGTTACAAATTTATATAAATGGAAATAATATAAAAGCTTTAATTATTCCTCTATATATATTTTTTTTCATATTTTTAATGTACTAATCTTCTAATAAATTAAAAGAAATTATATATTTGTGAAATTTACTTAAACCTATCTGCTTGGGCCGATCATGTGAGGCCCAATTTTAGGCCCAGGAATCGACGGCCCATTAGAAGGTGACAACTTCTCATGCACACGTAAAGACCTAAACTTAGTTGGGATCTCCTATATAAGGTACGGTTTTCGCTTTGATTCAGGTAGGACAATACAACCTTAGTTTTCTCCGTTATCAGCAACCAAAACCTTACCAAAAAGACTGACTTGAGTGTCGGAGGGGCCTTCCGGGAATCAACCCCCCGCGTGACTTTTGCTGCTTTGCAGGTGTCTTACTGCTAAGGAGAATCAGGATTATGGATTCAGACTGCAACGTTCAACCTCAGCAGAATTTGATAGAACCACTATCAATTATTTATAATAATTTTTTATTAGGCATTCTCAACCTCTACCAATAAAATACTATGTTTTTACCAAACTTCAATTAAATCATTTATCAAATAGCTTTATTAACTTAATACTAAATTAAAATTTAATTTTAAGAATTAAAAATTCTAAAATAAGAATCTCTTTTGGAAATCACATCCTAAAAGCTTTAAGGGTTAATTTGATGCAATACGTCAGTGGAGGAGACATGGAAGAAACAAAATAATAGGAATCCTAGCGTTCATAAAGTAATATGGATCAGGTATGAACTCATGATCAGAAATTTACAAGGTACATCCAAAAAGCTTTATCGAACTGGGATTTTACTTCAGTCATGACCGAAATGACACCATGAGCAGTTCGGACGCATAATTGAACTTTAAAGGGCAATGAGAGCTTGTGCCTTTTCCCTGTTTATGCTTTCTTCTGCTATTTCTTGTCTGCTTTTAGATTTAGGTCCTGTATAATAATCTGTAAAGGTGACGCCTAAACAAAAGCCGGTCAAATAATTATTTAGAAAAATAAAGAATTGTTCAAAACAGGGTAATTTTTAGAGTAACGAGTAAGGTTTTCTTTTTTTTTTTTACTGAACTATTAGACGTTCGAGTCATGGAAATAATCTCTTTAACGGTACTTATGATTCTAAATAAATGGAACACACGAAAAGTTCCCCTCGCAAGTTGAATTACTTGTAGACTAATCATGAATTAGTTTCAGTTGAAACATAGTCCGTCTTGAGAGGAGTTCAGATCTTTTGTTCAATTTTATGGTGTTTTATTGTATCCAGTGATTCTCAGTCATTCATTTATGCAGACTCTACGTTAATTTATGTAAGACCTACGCAGAATTCGCATAAATTAATAGTTAAGATTCACTGGACGCAATAAGACACCGTAAAATTAGACAAAAGATATTGTTACTCTTCAGAGTATGGAAATTGGCAGGTAAGGTAATCTTGACCGTTTTCGAAAATTTAAGAACTTCTGGAATAGATTCCATAACGTATCGGTTGCTTGGTAAGACACGGAATAAAACAAAAGTAAACGAAGACTCGTTCTTCTTGTCTCGGGAAGGGTTATGAATTGATAAACTTTTAATAAACTTTTTCTCTTATTAACACATAACTAATAATTGGTAAATTTTGTCAGGTAGCTATTGTTTCATTCGACATCCAGACTTGTTAAAGAACATTCTTGCATAAGATACTTAAAGGCTTTGACTAGACCTCATCACTTTCATTAATCTCAAAGTAGAACATATTTGATCTAAGAGAGGAAATTCCATTATGAGAGTTACAACTCTTTAACTATAGGAAAGACAGAAATTTGGATCTGCACAAATCAACCTGATCAGTTAAAAGCAGCTTCCTCTTCAAGTCTATGTAGCATTTGATTGATAGCTGCTGCTATCTCATCCACTGTATTCAGATGACACCCTTCTTCAACCTGTTCCATTTAATCAATTATGTAGCAAAAATGAGATGAAATTGAAGGCTCATAAATCTCCGAGAAAGTTGGAAGGAAATGTGAAGAGGAAAAGATGGATTCATTAGACTGTAACAAGTCTGAACTAACCTTAACGCTAACTGAGTAGAGAGCCATTTGATCAAGATCATCAGATGTAACGTTAAGGTGGAGAACAGTAAGCCTCAGGCTTTGGAACCCTGCAACCATTTTCAAGAGCTGTCCGGGGCGTTTCTTGGAGAGTATTTTCAGATTGGCGTGACTCTCCACCACGGTGACTTCTATGTCCGCGGCGGCGCCCCGATGAGTCTCTGAAGCCGATTTATCGTCCTCGGTGGGGGGAGACTGAGTTGCATGTTTCGAGTACTGGGGGAAGGAGAAGAACTTGGCGAATGGTGAAATGAAGCCATTCATTTCTGCTTGCTTGGACCTTTTATTTGATTCCATGGTATGCAACTGCTGCTCTAGCTCCTTCACGAAGTTAATGGCACCTCCAATTATGGATGCTTGATCACCCTGCAAAATATAAAGAACAAAAAAAAAGGAAAAAGAAAAAGTTGCATGTCATTGAAACCAAAGTCGATCATTCTCTTTTTCTTTTTATTTAACCATCCATTCTTTGTGGGGAGGAAAAATCTTCTCCAATTACTTGGAGGCATGATTTGGAACACTATAGTGGATAGGAACTGACCCTTTGAACATAAGAAGCAGGCATCAGAGACCTAATAGCAGAAAGATATTCATTCATTTGTTTCCTACGGTTTCGCTCAACAGCAATGTGAGTCATTCTTAGGCTCTCAATTTCCTCTTTGTTCTTCGTGTTCTTTGTCCGTCTCCGCTTTCGCTGGCCACCGACAGCCACGGGCATCTCCTCCTTCATATCACGTAACGATGAAGTTCTAGGGAGAGATCGGTCTACAATGCAGGCCTCAGGGGAGGAATTAGGATCCCACTCTGTTAAATGCCTCATCATTGATGGAGAAGAGTAGTCCCAATTGGCGTGCAGACTTTGTTTATGATCTTTCTTGCTAAAATTGCTGTTTAGAATCCCGAGTGAAGACTTATCATCTTCTTGAAAGCCATAGTCATAGCCCCATGATCCTCCTCCTCCTCCATAACCATCCTTGTGACCATAGCCAAAGGGGTCTTGTGCGTACACTACGGCCTCTAGTGCCATATCTAAATTAACAACTCTCCTATGTTGCAGGCAAGAACAAAACACAGATGGACCCTCTTGTACTTCCCTAGTTTCTGATCCTTGTTCCTAAGTTTTTAAGGCAGATCACAAACATGAATATAGAGCAAAGTTGATTAGGATTCTAGACCCACCAACCAGAGAATGAACTCTACCGAGTAAAGTAGATAAAAGGATAAGAGGCATGAGTGAGGAGACTATAATGTTAAAGTAGAGGTGTGTGTGTCTGAGTGTGTACTTGTAAGAAACTCCGAGGAACCTACCATGAGCACAAACTACAAGTTAACAGAAGGCCCATCAAACTCGCCTTTTCTACCACTCCTGGTCCTAGAGAAGAAGGCCAGGAGGCTTTGAAAGACTTTTAATGGAAGCATACAAAAGTTACAGCTTCTTGCACGTGAGATTGTTATAGACCAGTCATTTTAGACCAGGCTGGGAAGGAAAATGAAGAAGTAGGGATAGAGATTCTCTCGGCACTCGAAGATAGGAAAGTACTGCTTCTTGAAAATGAACATAGAACATACTCGAACAACGAAACAAAGAAAACAGCATTTTAATAAATGGAGAAACAAGATGTGGGTCCAGTCGCCCTCAGGCGTATCCCAATTTGTGAACAGAGCATCATCATTGATTATTGGCCTACGGACAGTCATCTCCTCAATTGACGAAACTGCTCCGTGCAATCACATAAAGGCTGACAGAGTCATTTCCATCATCCATAGGAAAAGCCTAAATAAATATAGTTACTATGGTTGCATTTGGTAATGATATGGTCGGACACTTGGAGATGAAAAAGAGGAAGATGACGAAAAGCTTATAAAAAAGATAACAGAGATTATGATGTAAAGTCCGTGAGGTGGTGTGTGGCAACTGGCAAGAGAAGAGAAGAACAAGCAAATCAGCCTAGTCCAGTTTCAGGTAGGTCTGAACATTTACAGGGATCCATGTGACCACATAAAGGGGTCACTTCTGTTATCATCGATGATCTAACCCGTACCACGTCTGCTATTGATGGGTAGTTCTCCCTTTGCTGTCAAACCTCTCTCTTCTTTTCCTCCTCCACATTTCCTGTACTTTTAAGTTTTTACATCAATTATATAATTATTTTAAATAGATTTTAATCTAATCACTTTCAAATAAAATATTTATTTTATAAAATTAATATCCCAAACTTGTGGTTGTGCAAATGAATATTAATGATGATGATAATAATATCTTTTGTTATTTTTAATATTAAGGGCCAACAACACCAATTATCATTAATGATCAATCATATATTTTTTTCTTATTCTAATTAATCTAAACTCTTGTAACTTAATGCAATGATAATAATACTAATTATAGGCTTGGCAATAAGTCGAGCCTGGGTCCAAATCAAAGTGAACGATTTCGTTTATATATTATTCGCCCCATTCCATTATCATCTGTAATTAATTTATATTGCCAAGCTTAGGCTCAAGTCGAAGTGAACGATGCCATTTATACATTATTCGGCCCAGTCCATTATCATCTGTAATTAATTTATATTGCTAAGTCTAGGCCTAAATCGAAGTGAACAATGTTGTTTATACATTATTTGACCCAGTCAATTATCATCCGTAATTAATCTATAGTCTTTTAACACATTTTTTAATGTTTCATCCCTTTTTTCTTGGGTTCTGTTTAGGCAGAATATTGCTTACTTCATACTCATATTTTATTTGGCGTTTTAGGGACAAATCATTCCATGCATGTAAATTAGCACTACAAGGATGCCCTTTGTTTGCAAAATGGAGAATAATATAAACAAGAAAAGGCAAATCCATGCAAAGTGTTGGGAGACCAAACAATGTTACAAATATCGTATTGAATTTAGTAGCGAATTAAATTCTAGCATGATATGTTACCGATATTTTAAAATATAAAATAATTTTTAAATTTTATAAAAATACAAATAGTTCTTCCATATATTATTTTTATAATATTTTACTTATTTCAATCATATCTTAAAAATCATAATAATATAAATTTGATATAACAATTATTTTTATTTTTATTTTTATTTTTATTATTTTCACATGTTTCTCATAAAATTAATATGAAGAAAAAGATCATTTAACTCTCATATAGATATAAAATTAAGAATAACAAAAAATAAAACAA
>JAOSBM010000002.1:4552728-4565235 GCA_027568955.1 Erythroxylum tenue | reverse complement strand
TAATAAAATAATTTTTCTGGAACTCAGTTCATTTAATTAAATTAATCATTTTATTATTTTATCTTTATACTACATCAATTTTTAAAATATTAAAATGACAATTACAAAATGTTAAATAAGAATGAAATTGTAACCCTCCGTGAGTAGATTGCTCAGTTTCCCTGGACTTGAAGAGGAAGCCCAGTTTGAAACTCGAGTCCTCCAAGACCAGTCGTTGGGCCCTCCGTGTGATTATTGGAAAAAGTGGTCACTTTCATTCAAAACAAAACCTGAAAGAATCCTCTAGAACGTGAACATCCAACGACTAGTACAAATTACAAAACAGCTGTTTCAAAGCAAATTCTGACCGTTGGCATTTCCTTGTAAAATAAAATAATAGCAACGAAAATATCTCCGGCAATCGCGAGTTTTCGTATTTGTTTACAGTTTTGGACTAGTCTTCAGCCAGATCCTTAGCTAAGAAAGCGACTAAAAATAGAAAGCAATGGCCATGAATCAGGTGAATCAATCCAACACGACGACGTCAACCGTCAAACCGCAATCGCCGGAATCGCACAAACAGGAGACTAAGCCTCACACATCCGATTACGCTCCATACCCCAAGCTTGATCCAAACGACGCCGCCTCTCCTCCGGTGAATTGGTCGAACGTCTTTGTTGGGACCCAACAGTCTCCGCCGGCGACCAACCACCCCTCTACTCCAGTCACCGGTGACGCTGCTACCACCATGCCTCCGGAGTCCAATCCCTATGTTTCTCCAACTCCGGTTGGCTCATCCTCCACCAAAAGTAAGCAGCTTTAGCTTTGTACGTGTGTTCTTGAGAGGAATTGGGTTGAATTCACTTACGCAAATTTATGTGTTTTTAATGATTTGGAACAGATAAGATGGATGCAGTGAGGGATGTGTTAGGAAAGTGGGGGAAGAAGGCGGCAGAAGCAACTAAGAAAGCGGAAGATCTTGCTGGGAACATGTGGCAACACTGTAAGTGTGCTTCTCCATTGGGTTTTTTAACAGAATTTGCTAGTTAAACATATTGCATTCATTAGGACTGTCACTCAAGTGATTTTCTAAGTCATAATTCCTTATTGGAGTAGTCCAAGGAAATTTGATGCGGTTATTCATGACAAACAGGAGAGGAAAATTGCTATTGTGTAGTCATTTATTGGTGCCTCCATTTGTGCCTGTTTGCGTGTCTGAGTACCTGTGTGTGAATTCTCAGTATTCCTTATTATCATTAACATCATCTACTTAGAATACGGAATTCAATGTAGCATAGAGTTAGCAGGTTCTGTTCTGTGTGTGAAATGCCATTTAATAAGTCTATGTTTTCTGCCTTCGAATTCCTTTTCTAAATGATCAGAAAAGACTAAAATCCCATTCCTTGCTCCCTGATGTCATGAGTTTTTCCTTTTCCGAAGAGCTGCTAGTTTTTTTTTTTTTCCCTTTTCGTGGTGGCGAATAGTTTTTGGAAAAACAATCTAGCAATCTGAGCCTTCCTGTTTCCTTTTCCCTTGATCTGATTAGTGAAAACGGGCCCCAGTTTTGCGGATGCTGCCGTGGGTAGAATCGCTCAAGGAACTAAAGTTCTTGCAGAAGGTGGTTATGAGAAGATTTTTCCTCAAACTTTTGAGACAGTTCCTGGAGAGAAACTTTTGAAGACTTATGCATGCTACTTATCCACTTCTGCTGGTCCAGTTATGGGGGTTCTTTACATGTCAACGGAGAAACTTGCATTTTGTAGCGACAACCCATTGTCTTACAAAGTTGGTGAGCAAACTCAATGGAGCTATTATAAGGTTCGTGCTTGTCAAGACTTCAAGTGGTTTTCGTTCTTTATCAGAGCTAGAATCCTTTCTTTACATGTTTATATGTGCTCACAAATGCTTCTTAATTCTTATGGATGTCTTAACTATATAAAAGTTTCTCTCTTCACAATGAACAAAGGGGAGGAATATGATGAAATTCCAGTTCCATTATGGAAAATTCAGATAGAACAAAACAACACAAAATGGGTCCGAGTTCCTAATCCACTCGATTCATCAATATTACAAGCTTAATTTGAGGCAGGGCCTTGTAGGAGATGTTATGGTGTTTAGTTAATTTAATAGGTTTGATAGTTAGTTACCATTTGATGAATTTGCTCATCTTCCTGTAACTGACTTCATGCTTATTTCCTATCTGTGCGTAGGTTGTCATTCCACTGCATCAGATGAAGGCAGTAAATCCATCAACAAGCAAAATCAACCCATCAGAAAAGTACATCCAGATCATTTCTGTCGATAATCACGAGTTCTGGTTTATGGGGTTTGTATACTATGACAGTGCTGTGAAAATTTTAAAAGGAGCATTACAGCAACCCACTTTATGATGCACAAGAGCTAGAAAATCCTATTATGTCATGAGCAGAACTTGGTGTAAATAAATATTATGTGCAGAATTTGCAATATTTGTTGATTTTGTTTGTGGACTTGATGTAATAATCCTTTGCCTTATAATAATGCTATTGGAATTCATTTTTTATAAGCATGTTTGTAGACAACTGTTATTTGAGCTGTGCATAGATTCCCCTAAAAATGGCAAATTTGGTCTGGCCTGTCTTTAGCTGAAATTAACAAGTAAAATTTTAGTTAATTGGACTTAAGTTCAGACTTTAGATTAGAAGGTCAGGTTGATTCAATTTAAATGATATGAATTAAATTTTAGATGTTAATAAGTGTTTGCTTTTAAGATTATTGGGAATAATAAATTAAAACATTGGTAGACATTTTGTATGTTTTAAATTATATAATGTTATTTAGAGCAAATCTCAGTGTACAAGATTCTTTGTTTTGTAAGGATCAGGGGAAGGTTATCAATTGTATTCAGCCTTTCATTTACATTTTACAAAGAAGTTGTTTTTGTGACTCGAACTTGTGATTATACACTGTTATTTATTCAATGTAAACGTATTTACAACATATCAAAATAACATGAAATTCTATATAAATATTAATGAAATGAGAAGGGTTGATAGTTTTATACCAATTAATAGTTTCATATATTGTGAATAAGTTTACCACTCACTTAAAATAAATAATGTTGATAAAATTGAAATGAAAAATCCGTAGAATTCTATGAAACTTTAGGTCATTATTTCATTTATTAAACGTTCATTTTAATTTTTTATTCGAAAAGATTATGATATAAAGTTTTTCGAAATCGCACTTTTTCAATATTTTTCTTATATTTACATTATTTACAGACCTCCAATTTTTATCAATTAGAAGTTATCTAAATTAATTTGAATTAATCGAATTTTTGAATCAGATTCAAATTAAAATTTATTCTAAACGATTCAAAAAAAATCATAAAATAATGTTATATTTAAATTATTTTAAACAAATTTCATATCAAGCTCAAACCCATTTTCTAATTCAACTTAAGTGGCTAGCCAAAAGAAACAGGCGAAGGTAAAGACCAAGACAGAAGACAGAAAAAAGAAGGGTATTCTTTGGAATGGGAAGGACCATTGCAGGCCTATAAGGTTAAGGGACCCCTTCCCTTATTTTCTGAAGGTTTTGATTGGCCATGAAACGAGAAGATGGACAGGCCTAGTTCTGTGTCGGGAATTCCTAGTAGTTGCGAGTGTTGGTTAAGGATAGGCCCAGTTTTTTGTTGTTTTTGGCAGAATGATTAGGACAGCTTGCCCGTCTGTCTGCACCCCAACTGGCAATCTGAAAAGAGGGAACACAACACACCATTAGTGGCTCATAAACACTTCCCAACTTCATCAATGGCGTGGGTCATCGCCCGGACCTAACATCTTTTTTGGTTGTGTTACTGTTGGGGTCTTCATGGAAATACTTACTTACCGTGGAGCCCCCTGGTAACTTTTCATGAAATTAGCTCCAATTTACATTATCCTCAAACACACGAGAAGGAAAATAAGCTTTTTTTTTTAATTTTTTTGGATTACCCACAAGATATCTTAGGCGGGTTCCAACTATGGTATTGGTATTATTTACTTAACCGAATGTATGCTCCATTTTGGGGTATTGGTGGTGTTCTAATCGTGATTTTGAAGAAGATGATTAATAAATAATGAAAATAAATTAGATTAATAAATACTAATTAAATTGAATTTGTTATTTCACTTTGAATCGATGGCTCCTTACTCAAAAAATTATAATTATTTTCATCTCTTTGTTATAAGTCCAAATTTCAAATAATAATTAAAGTTGATTTGGTATTGCGAATCATGTAATTATTTTATTTAAGGATAATAGAATGCAAATATCTAACATTTTGAGATTTTTTAATTTTGTGTCCAAAATTGTAAAATTTTCAATTAAGTAACTATCCTTTTATAACATTAATGATTTAGTTCAAAATATTAATTTTATTTGACTAATTTTTTATGTCTATAATATATAAACGTTCACATAGAAAATTAAGTGTCAACTAATCATTCATGCGGACTAAAACATCCAACTTATAACCTCTTTTACACATTAGTTGGTAATTAATTTTCTATATAAACACGCTGACAATAAAAATTATGTTAATCAAACAAAAAAAACACTAAACAGAACTAACGTTTTAAGTTGAGTTGCTAAGGTTATAAAATGTTTATCACTTAATTGGAAAATTTTTAAAGTTGGTATCTCTTTTATCTAAAAAAAATTGAACCAATCACATACTATAATTTGATTATTTCATAAATAAATAATACTCCCTCCTTTTCAAAATAAGTTTCGCTTTAGATGAATGCACACTTGTTAAAAAAGTTAATGAAATGTCTGATATACCCTTATTAATTACATGTTAAAGTGCCTTGAAAATATAATTTGTGTAATCTGTGTAATTAAGATGGGAGAGAAATTAAAGGGTAATTTTGGAAGTAAAATCATAAATATACATAAAAGTTACAAACGACACTTATTTTAAGTAATTAAAATACCTTTAAAATGACACTTATTTTAAATAGGAGGGAGTAATTTATAACATTGTTATCAAAAGAATTCTCCCGACTAAGATTGAACACCAACATCATAACTTAAAATGGCACAATACTACTCTTTAAGTATTGAGAAAAGAAATGTTTTATTAATTGAACTAATTTAAACATCATAATATTTATGTTGTACAACCTAATGGTTTCTCTTTATGCTAGGCCGTATCATTCTTCTTCACCATACGGTTCTCATGCCAATTGGAGTAGAGGTCCCGATTCCTTTTTCCTTTATTCCTAAGACCCATTTGAAAGAGATGAAATAGTGCTTCGATGTATTATATAACAATGGAAGGAAGAAGGATAGAAAGGAGAGGGCTTGTTGGTTATTCACGGAGAAAGCATCTTAATTTGTCAGTCCCTGCAGAGAAACAAGTGAATGAGATAAACGTATGGTCCTTAGCACCCAAAAATAGCTATTACTTGCAATTTATGGTATTCCGCTTTCTCCCAAGCACGACTTCCCCTACACTACATGTCCTTATTACTACTCTTCTGGCTCTTTGCTTTTTCAATACAATTTTGTGTGCCAGAAAAGCTCACATCCATCAATTCACTCCTTAAGAATCTTTAGAAAGAGCACCAAGACAAATCAAAAGCACCGTTTTTTTTTCCCAGTGCAAGAACATAAACACACCCCTCTCTCTCTCTCTATCTCTTTTTCTCTATGTCAAGAGGAAGAAGATCCTTCTTAATTAGACATGGCAATGGCCCTTTCCCTATCTGCATCAATGCACTCATACCCTTTTGGTTGATTAACGTGTTCAAGTCTAAGTAATTACTTTCCCACCAACTTGTTTCAATGTATAGCAAAAGACTCGATAAATTTGCTAATATCATATCGTACTTGATGCATGAAAATTGGATAATAGCTTCTTAACTGATCATCTAGTATGAAATAGCTCTATTTTAGGATGATTAAAGTGATCTGTTCTAGCATACCATAAAGTCTTGGAAGCAGCTGATATAATTGCTACTGTAACTTTCCGTGCAGCTCCGTAGCAGAAGAGCCATAAAACCCTAACTAAATTACCATCAGTGGACCATTCAGGATTACTGTACAAAACTTACCAAAGTGTGAAATGGAAAGCGATTTAATTAGGTTCAGGAAATCAATCTAAGGAAAATACTCAATACAAAGGAGCTTTGATCTTTCATTCAACTGTGGCCAGAAGTTATATAGAGACAACTACCAGGACATAACCCACACTAGCTGTAATGTCAGTCCATTTATTATTGTTCCGTTTCCTTTTTTTTTTCTTTCTTCTTTTTTGGGGACAGAGACCCACATGTCATTCGACGGAACAGAACAAAAGCAGCAAACATAACATGAGACCGGACTTGAGATCACTTTTCCGACAGCTTCAAATGCCCTAGTAGCATCTCTATTCATTACTTGCCTTTCTCCAACATCTACTTGTCTACTAGATATCGTGTTGTGCGTGTTCCATAAGTTCCCACTTTCCCTCTACCAACATCACGTCTTTCTGGCACTCTACAATCTAGACTGCAAGTGTTAATGCTTCACTAATTGGACCTTCCTTTTGCAAGTACAGTTCAAGTTCCTTGAACAATATGTACTATGCTTAATTGGGTTTAATAACTACCTTTAAAGAAACTAAACTTACCCTTGGTAATTCAGACAGTGTAGTCATGATCAAGGCAATTCCCGGTTGAGAAAAGAAAGAGGAAAAGGGGGGAAAAAAAAAGAGACTGGTTTAAAAGGCGCTTTAAAACTTGGCTTCCATGTGCCGTGAGTAAATGACAATCACAAGCTCTGCAAATCTGCTATAAAACTGCTAAAGACTGTGGTTAACTGCTACGTTGATAGCCACTTCAAACTTTGGTTTTTTGCTTTTTAGCGGTGCATAGAAAAACTAAACAATTATTGCAGAAAAGAACTGGCGAAAGAAGAAGACTGGCAAGAGGAAAGAAAAAGAGAAGAAGAAGAACTATACAAGAGATAGGTAGCAATTAATGGCGGACGAGGTATCAGAAATTCATGAGGATAAAAAACTGGAGAAATTAATGACTTTTAGGGTACTAATTGTGACGCGATCTATGAGGAACACTATCCACCTCTCAACGAAGCACATTTGTCCACATTCCCTTTTGGTTGGTTAGAGCTTTATTCAGCTCGAAGTATATAGAGAGGAAGTGGAGGTTGAGAGAAATTAATACGAGAGGAGAGATTACGCGTAAAAGGTTAAAAGGGATGAGAATAGGTAGGAGGAGAGAAAGAGAAGAAGTTGACAGTTGTGAATGGACACAAAAAGACTGAAGCTTTGCACACTAAACAAGTTTGATTCAACCAGGAGTTCTCTCGATCGATCGATCGATCCTCGATCACGATGTTTGACGATGATCATCATTACCGTGATGTTAATGAACTAAAAAGGTCTTGGCTTTTGCTTGATCAATTATGTTCCTCTTTTTATGGGACTTTCCTGAAACTGACTGATGACCTGAAATGCAAACTAGAACTCATCAAAGTTAAATGGTAGAGTTGCAGAGAGGAACAGAAGCTATAACATATGAATCAGAGTCCCTTAATGTACTACATTTTGAACAAAGAAAAGAAACTACAGTTAGAAAATGATGCTTGGAAATTTAGAGGCATCATCATCTTCATCCAATCCACCCTACATTCGGAACTGAGAAGACAAAAGCTAAACAAAGTGTCTGATTAAACAGCAACAACCAGCACCAAAAAAAGGGTGAAGAGAAAAACAGTAAGAACCCTAGTCAAAATACCCTAATAAAATTTGACACCGCAAGTTCTCAACTCTTTTGTAGCGCTGAGATGTCTCCTTCTTCGTTATCTTTGGCACTTGTTGGAAGAAACATAACAACGTTGGCCCATTTCTTTTTTTCTTCCTGTATTTATTATGGATGCTACTGTCTGAAACTTTTAGGGTTTCTTACCAAGTGTGTGCTTGTTATTGTGCATCCAAACCTTAAGCACATGTCGTTTCACACCAGTGTCTGCGCAAAACTGCTCCACAGAAGCTTCATCGTGCTTCTGAATCCTCCACCCAAGCCTTTCTGCGAACTCCAACATCTTATCTTTTTGTTCCTGCGTAAATTTAGTCCTAAACCTTTTCTTCGAACCACTACCGCTCGCACCACCACCGCCGCTACTACTAGGATTAGACACGTCCTCCTCTTCCCTCAAGTACCCACCACTTGTTCCACCGCCTCCGCCGGACACCGCGGGAAGCGCCAATGGTCGAGTGGGTGGTGGCGTTAAGTGGAGGTACCCAGCAGGAGGTGGCCCGCGATAATAAGAAAATTGTGGATGGTGGTACTGTTGGTGGTGATACAATCCCTCGCCCTCTGCCTCCTTCCTGTGGAAATTCCGGTGGCAGTTACAGGCGGCGCATTTGAGGGCATCCAAGGTGCCTTCTTCGCCGGCTGCCATGAACTCGCAGCAACCGTCTACCGCATGACCACCGATGCTGACGGCGTGGTTCTTGAGGCACTCTCTGTATCTGACACCTATTCCTCCTCCTCCTTGTTTTCTGGCTCCAGCTGTCGACGCACTCTCTCCTCCTGTGGGACCCATTTTGGAGCGAGCTGAGTTGGTCACCGCTTCATAACTCGGTGTCACCGCCATGCCCATTTCTAATTCTTCTTCTTGGTCTTGGTGCTCCTCAAAATCCATTCTTTCAACTAATTTTCCTCTCTCTCTCTCTCTCTCTCTCTCTCTCTCTCTACCCTTTTGTTGCTTAGCAAGGGAAGAAGATCTACATGGTTAGCTTTTGAGCAGATCCAAAGAAAAACTAACACCGATGATAAAGCTTGAATAAGTTGTATTATATAATGTTATTATCGGAGATAAAAATATAATTAAGTATTTACTTCTTAGCTCATAAAAGAGAGAAGATAAGGGGTTAAGGAGGGTGTGGCCGTCAATTCGCGGCCTGCATAAAAGATGTGTCTTTACTCGAAAGCCTTTCATATATGCTTCTTTACCACTAAACAAACCCACTTATTACTGGTTATAGCCAGCTCTTTTCACTGTTGTATATTCCTTTTTTTCATGTTTTCTTCTAATAATAATCTTCATGTAAATTGGGTTTTTAAGGTTATGGAGGAGGTTGTGGCGTGCACTGATTTCTGATGCTGTCTTTTTTTTTTCCCCAGTTTTTGCAGGTATTCATCCCAGTAAAAGTGAAAGGGCAAGACAGCTAATTTCACTTAAACGGAGATAGGGTTTAGCGTGTAGGTTTTGTCTTTAAAAAGGTGACGTAAGAGAGGAAAGTGAAAAGAGTTGTTTGGTACTAACATGGGACAAGCAACTACTCAAAACACTCACTTGGCATCACCTTACCTTCTCTAAATTCACCAGACGACCCATTTTCTTACAGTACAGTAACATAATAGCAGCTAGGATGCTGTGACTGTTAGTGTCCTATTTTTATTAGTGGGTGTCAATTATCAACAGTTGGTGTTGGAAGGAATCGGATTTCTGAGCTTCAATTATTTCAAAGATCAGTCTTAAGCTGACGTTGATGGGGAAATTATGTGGTTACTCTTTTCCCATTCCTTTTCTTTATGTATATGGTTGCTTTTTGCTTATATACATACATATGTATTATACGTATGTATATAAGCAAGTACTTCCTTTCAGCTTTAGCGTGTACTTTCCTTTCAATACAAGAACAAGTTTGCATTCGACCTCGTACAATATTCTATGAAGTGAAAAAAAAAAACCATGAAGTAAATGAATTTATACAATGAGTGTGATGATGTCTGAGAACAAAACAAGTCAGACGAGGATCGACAAATCATCCAACGAATAGTGGTTATAAAAAGAAGAAGAAGGAAGGACAATCCAATCCCGCTTCACCACCAGAACGAAAACGTGACCAATATGTACATGACATGGATTTATATCTTGTCATCTGATACATAGTATCCTATCCCTCCGTAAATACCAGACCCCGAACAGCAAGCGTTGTGCATGACTTGCTCGTCAGAAAATTAAAAAAAGGTCTTGTAAAAATCCGAAGCACCCACCTACGTCATGGCCATGTATGCAAAGATTGGATTAGCTAATAACATTATGATCAAGTAAGAACCAAGCTAAAGAAGAAAACCATTGAGAAATGAAACAGTAAAAACTGATAATGGGTTGGACTGGGATGCTGTTCCAAAGTTAAGCTGCGGAGAGAAAGTGGGGCCTGAAATCTGCAGAACTTGTGGGTGGAGGACCGTAGCGTAGGCTGTAAGTAATTAAGCTGTGCCTGTGTCTATGTATGTGACGGAAGGAGGAGGAGGAAGAAAAGGAGAGAATCGCATTGGAACTTGAAGAGTTAAAAAAAGATAAATGATTAAAAGAACAAATAAAAGAAGAATAGATCATATGTGTGTATGAAGAAGATAGAATAGAATAAGTGATAAGACAACTAAGTCTCCATGTTTATGTAAACCAAGTTCCTGGAACTAATATTGGAATTTGGTACCACAACAAAGAAATAAAGACAAAGGCCGAGTAAGAGAAGAAGGCCAATCCTGAGAGCGTATATATGATGCAAGCTACTCTTAGATAGGATTCTTTGTCTATTTTATCTTGTTCTTATCTTGTCTTATAAATCTCAGCTATTTATTTATGCGAGATTCACGAAAGATTCACATAAATAGATGATTAAGATTCATGAGACATGATAGAAATAGGATAAAATGGACAGAGAATCTTAACTCGGTACTCCAATCACTCTCTTCAACCCCCCCTCTCTCTCCCCTCTTCTCCTTCTTCTTCTGATGAAAAATAATAATGAAAATTTGTATTTTTAATAATCTCAATTGTTATATATAATTAAAAAATCTAATATGT
This sequence comes from Erythroxylum tenue, assembly GCA_027568955.1. Taxonomy (NCBI): domain Eukaryota; kingdom Viridiplantae; phylum Streptophyta; class Magnoliopsida; order Malpighiales; family Erythroxylaceae; genus Erythroxylum; species Erythroxylum tenue. The sequence goes on along the minus strand of JAOSBM010000002.1, from coordinate 4,554,405 downwards.
CCCTGTGTATTTTTTATTTAAGTTTGGAAGTTTATTTATGATGAGCCATCATTATTAACTTTTTTTTCTTTTCATGTCTTTCCAATTTCACTTTATAAATTGAAATTATTATCATTTCCCATGCCTAGCAGCAGTTTCTTGTTTATGTTTCATCTTCATTATTCTATTCTCTTTTCCAAGCTTTTATATCTTGGAAAAGCTTTTATATCTTAAGAAGTCTGAAATGGAAGTTTCATTTTAATGATTTGGTTGGCTTATACGGAAATTCTCGGCTAATTAGAAATAAGGTTGCGAACTATTAAATCTTCTCAAATTTTTTGTATTAACGAGATTTTTATTAAATATTGTCGTCGCCGGTATTGACGTTGGTTAGCTGACTTACATGGAATACAAATAATGGTATGTTGCAGCAAAGGAAAAATTCCTTCCTTTTCATTCTATTTGTATACAACTAAAAAAAGTTCTACAAATATTTTTTATATTTATGCTCATTTTAATGTAAGCATGGATATTTTAATAAAGATTTGTTTGTATTCATTAGAAATAGATTAATTAATTAAAGTGAAGGTGTAATATTAATTTTCAATTCCAAATTCAAATTATGGAATAATGTGATTAACCTAATTTAACTATAAATTTAGATTTTAAATTTTTCACAAGGACCAAATTTTGAAACTGAAAAAGTGAATTGCTTTTCTTTTGGTTTAGTGTGAAATAAATAAATTAAAAATAATAAGTAAAACAAAACTTATTTAAAACCAATGTTTTAAAAATAGGAACAAATTAAATCTGTAAAATAAAGAATTTAAGATTTAAAAAGTTCAACATCTATTAGATGCTTGTAATACCTGTTAAAAATTAAATAAAATTAAATAATTTAAAATATTATTGAAAGACATTTTCTTTTATCTATATAAGAATTTAAATTTTAATTTAAAAAAGATATTATTAAATGGGAAATAATTAATTTATTTTTGTTTATAAAAGTATTAATTTTTAAAATTGTCCTATTAATTAATAAATTGATTAGTTTTAATAATAAAATAATTAAATTAAATTGGAAAAAATAATATTAAAAATTTAATTTTTTACGATTAAATCGATTCATTAAGGTTTTTTAATAATTGTTTATAGCCATATTTTCATGCAATACTCAAAAACCCTTTCTTAGGGAAGAACTGAATGGATAGGGATGGAGCACTGACAGTAATAGGCACACCTTAGAACAATGCACGTGCGGTGTTACGGGATTTTGATTTGATATAATACCGTTCCGTTTGAGGTTATTTTGTCAAGGAGTAACAGTTAACGGAGATTCTTTTTTCCTGCAGTTGTGACAGAGAAACGGAGAGAGAGGAGAGGGGACAAGGATGGTGACTAGACAATGGAAAAAGGAGTGGGTATGTGTGTACTGTACGTGTATGTGTGGAAGAAGCCTCTGTCTCATCTTTGGTTTCCATTTCCATGCTTCTCACTCATCCTTTTCAGCTTTTCCCTATTTTCTTCTCTTTCTATTTACTTCCAAACAGTGATACAAACACTTAATATTACTTTACATACATTTGACTTCTTAACTCTTAAATTCTTTATAAATTTAAACTTTTATAAAATTTTGTTTTTATTAATAAATTAATAAAAAGTATTATTAAAGATGACAATGAGCCGATCTATAGACTT
>JAOSBM010000002.1:4449561-4461604 GCA_027568955.1 Erythroxylum tenue | reverse complement strand
ATAATTAATAAAATTAATATTAATAAGAATAATAGTAAGTAGAAAATTAATAATGATAATAATAATAATAATAAATAAGAAGAAGAATAATAAAATTAATAATAAGAAGAAGAAAATTAATAATAATAAGGAATTTAATAATAATAATAAAATTAATAATAATAAGTAATTTAATAATAGTAATAATAACTATAATTAATAGATAATAATAATAATAATTTTTAACAGTAAGTAGAATATTAATAATAATAATAATTAATAAGAATAACAAAATTAATAATAAGAAGAAGAAAATTAATAATAATAAGGATTTTAATAATAATAATAATATATATATAATTAATAAAATGATAAAATTAATAAAAGGAATTTAATAATAATAATAATAATAATCATCATCATCTGATTATTATTATTATTATTATTATTATTATTATGACAATGATGAAGATGATGATGATGAGGAGGATAAAAATATTTGGATCTTTTTCTTAGTTATTCCTTTGTCATTCCAAGTTTATATTTTCAAATTAAATACTGACATAGAAATTCTTTAGCATTAAATCAAATAAAATAATATATATTCTATTATATTCCTCATCTTTTCTATTCTTAAGAATAATTATTCTATTCCTTATCTATTCCAATCGTTAAACCAAACAAGCCGTATGTGAAAAACAAAAAAGGTTTGCTTCGAGGGATGACAATGTTTCAGCTTCGTTAATTTTTAAAAAATGAAAGTGCAAAATAATATTTTTATAATTAAATTTAGAATTAGGTTACCTAGATCTAGACTTACCTAAGTCCATAGAATAGTTAAATCTTAAGTTAACCTATTAAAAACAATTAAATTTAGGTTCATAAGTCTCATATCATCATCCCTACCTTTGATTATAAACATTCAAGTCATTGTTTTTTTTTAAATAAACAAAATCACGAAATTCAATGACCAGGAAGGCACAAACAAATCTAACCCAAGCCGACAGGCTTATCCCATAAACCTGATTCCTACTGGCCTTTCCCCATCAATGTCCGAACTATCAGAGATATCAGAAGCTAAAATAGAATCTAAAAATGAAGGGCTAACATTCCAATGATGCAGGTTGGCATGTAATAAGGCTACTCGTGCAAGAGAGTGAGTCGCCTTATTGGCAATCCTACGCGTCCAATGAAAGGACAAATGAAGGAAATGTCGCTTGAGAGTAACACAATCAAGAGCCAAAATTCCAATCTCAGAAAAATTCGATGACGGATCTGAAATAGTTTGAACAGCCGTCAAGCAGTCAGACTCCACAATAACATGATCAATACGATTTTCCTTTAACCAAGAAAGGGCTTCCCTTATCGACATAAGCTCCGCAAGAACTGGATCAAGCTGATAGGGATAATGCCCCGAGAGGGCAGCAACAAATCGCCCTCTATCGAATTAACCAGTTTTTAAAGAGATATTAAAAGTTTTACATTTTATCTACCGAATCTTATTATTATAGAAGTGTTTTTACGTGAATAAAATCTTATAAAAATAAAAATTTTCATTATATTCAACTTAAGTTTCGTAGTAGGTAACTAACATTTAGTTCAGGTAAACAATAAAACTGATCAAGTAGAACCCACAATGTAACTGATGTGTGTGGTCCTTAGAAGTAGTTTAGGTAACGAAGAAAACCATTCGAATATTTTAAATTATTATTAAATTATAAGTTTAAATTCAAATTTTTATTATGATTTTTTAAGTGTTGTTGAAATATAAGTGGGAGTTTGTCCTACATAAAAATAATATATGGTCTTAAGCATGTATATAAGCCTAACGAGTTACTCCTCCTATTACCAATTGATTTTAGGATGAAACCTCATTTAAGTTTGTATATGCTCAGTTTATTTAAATTCAATTTTATAAAATTTAACATTGTATCAGAGCCAACGAAAATCTTGGCTTACTATTTACCTCAAAAGGGGACTCACCATTTAATCAACTGGAGAATGATTTGAAGTCTACATAGAGCAAGTGGCCTAGTAATATTGTTTACCCCAGGAGGGGGCCTATTTGACCACAATCAGAAATCCAACCCTAACGAGGACTATTTACGTATCTCTCTAGATTGTTCAAATAAAAGGGACTCGTATGTGAGAGGGAGTATTGAGAATATTCACATATGAGTGTCCCATATCAAAAAAAAAAAAGAGAAAGAAAGCTGACATATAAGTTTAGTAGACTATTCCACCCATTGCCAATTAGTTTTAAGATAGAATCTCATTTGGACTTGTACATGTCTCACTTTTCTCCTCGTGTGGGCCTGTAGGCCTATTGCAAATCTAACAAGTGTTTTCAAGTGTTAGAAAATTGGATTTATATATGTGTTACACACTCATCAATCACTTGAATTGTGGTTGTTACTTAAATTGAATTTATTAGTTTATTAATTTATTTGTCTATAATATATAATTAATTATTATTTGTATTTAAAATGATATTTAGTGTATTTTTTTAAGTTCCTTGTTATGAAGAAAAAAATGATTTAATGGCAACCCTTAGAAAGTTAAATGACGAAAGGTTGAAGTCATGAGCTATATTATCAGGGTGGTAAATTAAAATCAAAAGAATAAATTCGATTGACTAAAATTAGGTTGGATAACTAAAATAATATTTGAATATTTAAGTCTTATTGAATTTAGACACCAATTTGACAAAATTTTAAATCTAAAAATAATGGGACATTAATTGGATCTTGCCAACCCAAATTAAGGTAAACAAAATTTAATCAACTCAAATGCTAATATTTATTTGATCAAATTCAAAAGAGTCTGTTATAAAACTTCATATTAAGAAATGTTAAAACTTTGAGTGTGAAAACCTTCATCATACCTATATATTATAGAATATTTCTAATTGATTTAATTGAAACTAACAAAGGCAAGTTATTGTAATTGGCATAATTATAGAAGAAATAGATATTAAATCATATAATATCTTATATTCTACGACTCCTTATACAAAATCATACTATTTATATAATTAGTTATGAAGATATTCAATAGAGATATTCACTAGAGAATATCAATGTATAACATTTAACAAGTCAGTGTCATAATCAACCTTTCACCAAAGGTTGATATGGTCACTTTTTAACCTAAAAAGATTTATAAGTTTCATATGGTTCATAATAAAAAGGATACATATATCCTTCTATATAACTTTATGATTCTCGTTATGTTGATGTAATTAATATGACATAAAAAGATAATCTATGTTATCTAACTTTATATTTTTACAACTTATATTAAACATAAGACTCCATTTATCCAACATATACAAAATGTTTGTATAAACTTGGATGAGCTACTTTCACTCAACATATACAATACTAACTCCTTTATGTCTTTTTTTTTCTATTTATAGACATTAGGTTTTTGAAATAAAATTAAGCTATTAATTATAATTAAATTATAACTTTGATTATAATTATAAATTAATTTTAATAAAATCAAATATCTCATATTTGATTCATAAAATTTACAATTAAGAACAACTTAATTTAAATTGATTTTTTTCTTTTAAATTGGTCATTATACGTGACATATTAGGCTCCTATAAACTATAATTATAATTTATAAGTAGAATTAGATAAATTAAAACTTCTTTTGACTTATCTTTAATTCTCTTATTGAACAATCTATAATTATATACCAAGATTATCATCTAATAACATATCATGACCATTTAAATATGAAAAATGTCTAAATAATTTAACTTCATTTGTCTATGCATGGTTATAATATATAAATCAATTCTTTTGCCTCTTAATATTCCAATTAGACATGATCATGGAATAAATGTCTATTTTATTTAAATTCAATCATTTTTATCTTGATAATAATTAATTGATTTGTAATTAATAATTGGAAACAAAATTTTCAAATGTTAATTCACCTCAGTCATAAGTTTTCTTAAATTATTGCTAATCTATTTTCACATAGTTCATATTATTTTCAAATACTACTAACTGAACTACTTTTAAATAAAATAGCTTATAAATAGCATTAAAATATAATAATTCTATATAAGATACCTTGGTAGTTTTAAGCTTAAGGATCAATTATACAACCATAATAATGAGGAAATGCACGGCAAATAAGTAGTGTTCCATTCAAGATCCTCATAATTGACCTGTTTAGTGAACTTATTCTCTAATAAGTACCCACACGTTTATTTAAATGTCTCTATATTTTAGTATGGGAGATCAACTACTTCTTTTATGAGGAAAAACACAAAGTATACTACTTTCTCCTCTCTGTTAATGTCCAATCTTGATAAAGCAATAATTAGGATTAATTTAAGGATAGTACATAAATACAATATAAATCTCATAATTATGATCTCATCAAAATTTTATTCATAAAGTATTTATCTTATGAATTTTAGTTTATATGTTAGTTAATTAAACAAATAAACATAAGATAAAAAATGTCTTTACTAATTATGTCACCGACCAACAATTTTCCAATTGCACTTAGTCAATCACTTAAGTATCTTTTATTATATCACCATATGATGATCATACTATTGTCATAATAGTGGTTTTGTGAGAAAATTGAACAAGATTCTTTTTAGTAAATACTTACCTAAATCTTACAACTTTTATTTTGATTATTATCATAATTAAGAGAAACCATCAAAATACATTATTGGATCATTAATGAGATCTTAAGCTCCTTTTATATGCCTAATGACTTACGTGTTCTATAGTATATTACCATTTCAACATTGCAATGAACTAAATCAATTTCATTAAAGAATTTCTTGATCCAAATAATCGTTTCCACTAAATGAAAAATGTATTATAACTTAATCAGCAACTGATGCTATATTGGAACCTTTCTAACTTAAAATAATATTATTTTAAGTAAATTATACCTTAATTAGAACTTTCTTATGTCAAACAAAGTTAATATCCACATAACCTTGAACTCATATATAAAATAATAAACATCTTTAATACTTCACAAGTAAATATATCAAATATTAGACACCTTTAGTACATTATCTATGTACTTAGATTATAATAAGTACATAACTTTTGTATCTATCTTTATAGATTTAATTCTCATAATTAAGTTGTTATCTTTTTCGTATCTAATAAGAGTTATTCTTGGACCATGGCATCTTCAATACTTGAAAATTTGAATTATTATTATCTATTAATAATAGGTCTCTATGCACTACTTCTAAAAAGGATAATTACACTCATACTAACCTTTTTTTATAGAAATAATGAATCATAAATCATCTCTAAAAATAAACTCATTGAATTCATCATGAAAGTAATTCTTTCAAAATCTTGTAAGCTTTAAATGATACATCAAATGTATCAACATAGTAATAGTTTTATTTGGATGTACTGTCATGGGATTTGAACTTTTCAAACTTCATCTACTCTTACTAATTATCTTTGACAATCATTATCCTATAAGTATGCATTGAAACAAACATATTATTCAATAGATAATATAAAATGATATGCAAACCATTTAGATATCTTATAACTTTTTACTATCTAATTTAGTTATAAACTTATTGGATAATATATACTTCAGCTAAACATCACATCTTAAAATCATTAACTTTAATTCTTTTAAAGTATTATTATTCCATATCTAATATGGAATCTTTCTAATTGATTTGATTTTAACTAACAAAGGCAAGTTGTTATACTAGGCATAACTATAGAAGAAATAGATATTGGATCATATAATATCTCATACTGTCACCCCTTCTTATACAAAACCATACTATTATGAATTTCATATCTGGAGATATTTACTAGAGAATATCATTCTTTATAAATAATCGATAAATTTTAGTTCTCAATAAGTCATTCTTATTAAAGTATTTCAACATTTATAGTGCTTAATTTCTACTTAAATTTAAATATCTCAAACGTTTCAAAAACTTAAATCGATATTTCATTTAATACGTGTGATTCTATTATACAAAGTCATTAGTAACTATAACGAAATACAAGTATTCATACTTTTTTATAAATTGTTATTACACCTCATATATCACACACATATATATATAATTAATTAATTAAACTATTCAGTACCACAATCAACCTTTCACTAAAGGTTGACTGGTCACTTTACATCCTAACAAGATTCATATGGTTCATAATAAAAAGAATACATATATCTTTGTATATAACTTTATGATTCTCATTATGTTGATGTAACCAATATGATATAAAATGATAGTCTCTGCTACCTAACTTTGTATTCTTGCCACTTACGCTAACATATACAAAACATTTGAATAAACTTGGATCGACTACTTTTAATAAGCAATATATTTCTTATTATGTCTAATAATATTGAATCTAGATTCAATATCAAATACTAAAAAAATGAATTAGAATATATATAGAGCAAGATAGTCATTTCTTCTTCTAATAACAACTATTGTCATACTATAACAAATACCTTCAATTGTAGTCCTTGTTTATGATTTTAGTAGGTTAAATTGACAGTGAGCCTTGGAGCAACTGGTAAAGTTGTTCCTTTGTGACCATAAGGTTATAGGTTCAAGTCACAGAAATAGTCTTTTTGTAAAAATACAAAAGGAAGGCTACGTATATTATAAGTTATAACCGTCTTCAGATCTCCGCCTTGTACACTGAGTACGTTGACAAATTGAGTAGAAAATTTCCATTAAAGTACTTTACTTTTCAGCTCCACCTTTTACAAATATTTGCATTGTGTTATCTTACTCTAGACATACATCTTATATGTTGCTACTAAAGTTTATACGATAATAGTTAATTCTAAAATGTTAACACGTTTCACTGTCTATAAATGGGATAATGGGGATGGGATTGGTACTACAAAAGCATAAGGTCGTTCTACAACTTCAAAGGCTAGAAGAGAAAAAACAAAATCCATTTTTGAAAAAAGAATCACTGGAGAATATCATTCTTTATAGATAATCCAAAAAATTTAATTCTCAACACGTCAATTTTATTGAAGTGCTTTAATATTTACAATGGTTAATTTCCAATTAAATTTAAATACTTCAAAAAAATTAAATCAATATTTCATTTAATACATATGATTTTGTTATACAAATTCATTAGTGAATATAATGAAATACAAGTATTCATACATTTATAAATTGCTATTATGTCTCATACATCATATATGTTGAACCAAGGGAGGTTCCGATTGATATTTTGATGATAACAAACATGATTACTACTAATGTGTTTATTATTTTGATGAAAAGAAATATAAAGTCACAATGTCCTTGACTAAAAAATAATGAGAAGTATTAGAGAAACTATAAGAAAGAGAAGAAAGATAAATAAAAAGCACTTAAAGCATTAACTTGAGATAACACAAGTGAATCCGAAAGTGAGCATTCGAAAGAAGAGATAGCTCATATATGCTTTACTACTATGGACAATGGTGAGGTAACATTCAACCCTAAATTGTGTGATAGTGATATTGATTTGACTTGTGATGAATTAGTTGAAAGTTTATAAATCACGAATAAGAAAAGGAAGAAATCGTCTTCCAAACTTAAGAAGTTCAGAAAGAGTTGGATGCATGTATAAGTGAGAATAAAAAGATGAAAGATGAATTGCATATCATTGAAGCATCCAAAAATGTGATTATTGATAACAACTATGACTTAAATGTATTAAGGCGAGAGAACGAAACATTAAAAAAGGAGGTGGATTCCTTTAAGGACTCTTTGTCCAAGTCTAGTACAAGGAATGAAAAAACAACCATAACTTTGATGTATTAAGGCGTGAGAATGAAACATTAAAAAAGAAGGTAGATTCCTTCAAGGAGTCTTTGTCCATATTTACTAAAAGGAATGAAAACTAGAAAACATGTTAGGAGCAAAAAAAAAATCCAATGATAGGCACATAATAGGATATGACTATGGAAGTAAATGCAATTCTAAAACCATATTAGCAAAGGAAAAAATTTGCATAGTGAAGAACCATTGCCTAATATAACAAATGAATATGGAGCACCCAAATCTAGGCATATGAGTGCACATTCCACATCCATTAGGACTAATCCTCAAAGCAAGTATCATGCTTTTATTTATAGCTCGCAACCTATACATAGAGTTTAAATACTATCAAGGGAAGAATAAGCATAATTTCTATGATAACATGCAAACCCTACAGGATATTGCACTACCCCAAGAGAATATTCAACAACTTTAATGTCCAAAGAAATTTTCCTCATTATGCATATACATATAGAAATGCATAAATGTATCACCATTACTCATATAATATGGTATGTCACTTTTGTAGTAAGTATGGACATGCGGATATATTTTATTGTCTTATACAAAGAATGTCAACAAAACCTTTAAAAGTGTGGGTTGAAAATAAGAAAGAACCGAACAACCAAAGAAGCTAACTTATTTAGGTTCCTAAAATACGTTGATTACCTTAGTTTGTAAGGCTAATGGAAGAGAAAGAGCAAATGGTATGTAATAGAGATAGTAGTTATTGAATTAAGTATAATTAAGGAGTTTACGCTTTTATCATGATGAATATAACCTTATTTTCTCCAAGAAAGTCTAGAAGATGTTGTAGGATGTGGAAAATTTAGCTAATAAAGACTTTTCATAAGAGACAATTGTTGAGTTAAGTGAGAGAAATGAGAAGCATGAAAAGTCTCTAATGATTTGTAAACTCAAGAGAATTCTTCATACAATTCTCTTATAAGTAATATTTAATATGAGGTAACTATTAGTTTATAATTTAGAAATACGTGATAACTTATGTTTATGTGTGAATTTAAGTATAAACCATTGGTGTAAACCATTGGTGATGATTGTTTATGATTGAATTATGAATAAGGTGTTTAATAATTATTTTTTAAAGTGTGAACCTCAGTACGTAGATTTAAAGATTATTATACAAAATGAGGACACTAAATTAGAATTTACATTAATTTGATCTTAATGGAGTAATGACAAAGAAGAATTTAAAGATAATACGTAAATACAATATAAATATCATAATTATGATTCACTCATAATTTCATTTGTAAATATTTATCATCAGAATTTTATCTTATATATTAGTTAATTAAATAAATACACATAAGATAAAGAATATTTTTAATTAATTGTTACAAAATATATAACCAATTGACTGGTTATAGAATATAAATCAACATATCTATTCTGTATTTCCAATCTAAACAGGTAACACATCTAGGTCATAGGCTTCCTATATTTTTTTACATACATTCAGACATGTTTAATTATTTTTTATATGCACCAAAATTTTAATAATATTACAACTATTTAATAAAATAAAATAAATCTCTATTTTTAAAATAAAGGTATAATCTTCATATAATATATGATAAATAACAATTTATAATAAATTAAAATAAATAAAAAATATTATTTTAATAAGATTTAAATAACAACATTATATAAATATTAATTAATTTAAAATAAATATCAAAGATTAAAAATAGTTATCAAGTTATTTATTAAAAGTTATTTAACTTTTAAACTGAAATCCCACTTATAAGTTAAAGGCCTCGTTTAGTTAATGGCGGCTCAACTATTTTTTAGCTAATTGATTGTATTTAGTTGTTTGGCAGGTCAAAACGTTAATGAAGTTATTTGGTTATTCATTGATTAATTGGTTGATGCAAAGCAATCAACTAAAAATGAAAACGCTCTTGTATATGAAAATACAATTGTTTTCCTCCAACAACCAAAATTTAATACATGAAAATACAATTGTGACCTTTGACGATCTTTTTTTTGAAAATAAAAAGATAACATTCATTAATAAAGAAAAGAAGTATAAACAAAGTATAACCCAGGGGGTTACCATTCAACATCTAAAATCCTAGAATTGGTCTACTTAAGTTAAATGTTTAAAAGCACTGACGGTGTAGTAGAAAAAACAATTTCAAGGTACAGTTTCTAGCATGATAAGCTTTCAGATTTGAGCCATTGTTTCTGAAATGAGGGTTGATGCTGCATGTTGTTTGGAGTTTAACCTTCGATAATTTCTTTATTTCCATATTATGTGTATGGTCAAAAAAACAACTGCTATATGGATGAACTTGGGATGAGATATTTGAGATGATAGCCATTGGATAGCAGTAGAAAGTGTCTGAGCTTGAGAGTGCCATATATAGTGTAGCTTGATTGATTCTCAGGTATGATTGGTTGTCGCACACGTAAAGAAAAGATGATCCCTTATCTCCTCAGCTACTGAGCAAAAAGGACATGACATGCTGATGTTTAGAAACTTGAGATGATCTGAAGTATTGATTCGGTTCTAGATAGTAAGCCATAGAAGGAATGAAGTCTTGGGAGGGAGTCATTTGCGCCAAATAATAGGATACCAATCCACCGGTGGTTTCTTCATCCGTATGATGTCTCTTGTGATTCCATTTGAGAGATGATGAGTAGGTCGATTATGCCAAAAGAAAGTATCTAAAGCTAGTGGATTGGGAGGGTAATGGGGTTGCAAGTGTCGAAGAGCATCAGGGAAGTTCTAGGTACCTCCACTGATGAAGGAGTCAAATCTAGCATGAAGGGGGGGGGGGGGTTGAGAGAATTCCTTAGCAAGCTCGTTGAATAAATGAGAGCACCGTGGCCAGTTTATTTGTCATACCACAACGAAATTAACTTCCTAGTGCCAATCGAACATAAGATATCAACTTTAATTGTATTAGCCAGGTGCAACGACTGATTAAGAAAGTAAGAGTTGGATGACTTCTTGCATACTTCTCAGATAGCCCTTGAGAAAATATGTGTGGATCCACCTAAGCCAAATTGAGTTCCTATTTTCGCGTATCCACCAAAGCCTTTTCAAGATAGTTGTTTGGTTGATGAGCTTGATAGAGTAGAGACCTAGACCTCCTTCAGCTTTGGGAATACATATATCAGTCCATTTAACTTTGGCATATCCTTTTGCACCAGCTGAAGAGTTCTAAAAGAAGTCTTTGAATATACGCTCGATGGTTTTGACAACACCCTTAGAGAGGAATGTGTGTTAGCACCAGTATATGTGAAGGGATTTAAGGACCGATTGAATAAGCTGGAGTTTCCCTGCAAAGGATAAAAATTTGTTTATATGGGTGTTTATTCTATGTTGGATTTTCTCGATAAGAGGTGTACATTCAAGAAATGATAGTCTTTTTGTGGATATAGGCAAACCCAAGTAAATGAGAGGTGGAGACTTCTCCTACATACCCGTAGCTGAAGCAATGTGTGGGGCCAAAGTTGAGGCTCCTTTCAATAAGAAGAAGTGGCTTTTGTTGAGATTTACGTGCAATCCAGAAGCAGTTTTGAATTTATGGAGTGCTGTCATATCGTGCCTCCCATCTAAAAAACAACTACCTCTATTTCCTTGCCTTCAACTGGTTTGATAAGCATGTTGTTAGAAAAGTGGGTTTAAGTTGAATGGCTTGAGGCGTGAAAAAAACTATCTTTAAGGAAATATTTACCCCCACTAGTTGCTGCAGGGTTTTGACAAATTTCCTTCTAGGATACAACAAGCCTAATGTTCTCTAAGACAACAAAATCAATAGAGAACCAAAGATGAACTCAATTAAGAATGAATATGAGAAAGATGATGAAGAAAAGATTTGGTGGTGTATTAACCATGAATTGGATGTAGCCTTATATAGACTTAAAGACACGCATTCATAAAGCACATGATTGTTCATGACACCTATTCATAATATACATGATTGTTCATGGCACCTTTTGGGAAAACATGTGACCATTCATTTATAATGCATGTTTGTTCATGGTACCTCTTGGTAAAACATGTGACCATTCATGGCATTTGATTTGAAAAGACATCTCTTTTCATTTATACTTCTTCATTCAATTCCTTACATTTCAAATTATGTTCCAACAATCCCCCACTTAGTTTGTAATGCAAGATTAAAGACATTTTATGCATTTAAGAGGTATCTTTCGATTTGAACCTCTTATTAGTATAAGCACTTCAAAGTTCTAACGAAATTTAGGTGG
>JAOSBM010000002.1:4407775-4419836 GCA_027568955.1 Erythroxylum tenue | reverse complement strand
CTATACGGAAGTGACGGAAAGTAGGAAAAAAAAGAGCTTTCCGGAAAAGCTAAAATTTGGGCTTTTTGGAAAAGCTCTAAATTTTAGCTTTTAAAAAAGCTGTATTTGAGCTTTTGAAAAAGCTGTTTCTACTTCAAATATGCTTTTAAAATTTATAGCCAAACACCAACTTTTTTCTTAAAACAGCTTTTGTTATAGAAAAAAGTACTTTTGGACCCTCCAAAAGCACTTTTTTCTATACAAACATGGGCTAAGAGAGTTTGTTTTTGGTTGCTTCGTTGAGATTTACGTCTCTCAATTGTTTGGAATGGCAGACTTGATTCTTTTAGTGCAGTATCAATATCATTTCAAGATTGAGGACTGGGTGATTGAGCTTCTGTTTCTGTAGAATTGTTTACAGAGTGGGTATTGGATGAATAGGGTAAGTCATTTGTTTTACTGGCTGAGGCATGGTTGGTTGGTTCAGGGGAAAAGGGCTGTCCAACTTTCGGGGTTGCAGGTGGTTGATGAACGTGAGAAAGTGCTTGCTCGGTGACAAGTGGCTCAATAGGTGAGTGAAAAATAGCATTAGGAGCATTCTCAGGAGTAGGAACATTTTCATTTTCCTTTGCAGACAGGTTAGACATATCATCGGGAGCAAGCATGTTTCCCATTAGCTCATAATAACTACCAGTTTGGAAGGTTTTCCCTACAGCTTTCCAAACTTTCCCCTGGTGTTTGGGGAGAGGTTTCCACTGGTAAGAGACTTCAACACTGTCCTCCCATAAATTATGTCCTTCACCAAGCCTCATGACAGGGATTCCAATGGGCAGCTCTTTGGAGATATCCACGCTAACACAAATGCGGGCATAGCCCACCCGCTTCTTTATAGCAGTATTTTCGTCAGCACATAGGGGCTTACCGATAAAACCAGCAAGAGCACTCAATCTTTTGGTGGTCCAATATTCAAAAGGGATATTATAAAGGTGAATCCATATAGGAATGTTTTTCATCTTGATAGATTTAAGTTTCAAGCTCAGTTGCTAGAGTTGCAAAAACAATGGTTGGTTACCCATATGCCAAGGACCCTCCTCTAGGATTTTTTAAGCTTAGGAGGCGGAACAGGATGAGAACAAAATGAGGTTGTCCTCAGTGAGAAGTACATTAACTAGTCCTTAGCATTCCAAAAATGATGAGCCCATTTGTGTATGATTGGGAAGGGGGGACGTTGATCAAAGAAGAAACCAACGAGGGTGGCTTCCTAATAGCGAGCTCCTTCTTTAAGAATTTCAATCTCTGGATAGACTATCAGTTTGCCATCGATTTCCGCGAGAGGTTGAAAGGTTAGGCTCGAGGTATGGTGGTTGCCAATAACCTGTTTCCAACTCTTTCGAAGAGTGGGGGCTGCAGGTGGCGTGGTGGTGGAAGACTCAAAGTAAAGTTGAGTAGGGAAGGAAGGAGGGAGAGGCGAGGAGGGTAAAGTTGGAAATTCATCTTGGTAAGAGACAACCAAGGTCGACATACTCAAAGATTAAGCTTGGAAAGGAAAAGCAATTTTCGCTGGTAAAGAAGCTGACCAGGAAAATTACCTAGAAAAGAAAAGAAAGTAGGCGAGAAGTGAAATAAAGTAATTGTGTGAAGAAAATGCCCCTGTGGTATGGGCGAGAGTGAGAGGCTGTGGGAAGGGAGTAAGAACAAGGTTAAAGATGAGCAGGACAGAGAGCAGGAACAAAAGTGAAGATAAGCAGGAAAGTTGTAGAGAAGAAGACAGGAAGGTGGAGTTTGAGGCCTACCAAGACATCTGCATGAGGCACCATGCAAACAGACAATAGTCGAGAGCATCTCATTCAGAGAGAAACGGTTTCCGAAAATGTGGTTTTTTATTCCACGTCTTTGTTCTTGACCTTTGAGGATCTTGACACTTCCATTCAGTGACGTTAAAAGCTATATATGTAAGAAGATCTTGAGACTTACACAGTTGTTTTAGAATGCATATGAAAGACTTCCACAGGTGGATAAGACTTCTCTAAATAACTCATGAAAGTCTGTAAAAACTAGAACAAATAGGAAAACGGTAATCCTATTTCAAACAC
Source organism: Erythroxylum tenue (assembly GCA_027568955.1). NCBI lineage: Eukaryota > Viridiplantae > Streptophyta > Magnoliopsida > Malpighiales > Erythroxylaceae > Erythroxylum > Erythroxylum tenue. The sequence goes on along the minus strand of JAOSBM010000002.1, from coordinate 4,417,764 downwards.
GGACGTTGATTCTGTTTCTGAACTTGATTTACCATGTTCAGATAATTGAATTTGGATAGAATATTTTCTCGTTATCATATCTTAGAAAGACATAGGTTAAAGTCACCTATGTATGTAAGATATTTTTTTAAGTCATATCTTCATAAGTCATTTTATATATAAACAACTAATTTTACCAAACATCTGTAATAAATAGCTAATATTATCTACTAATCAAATCAAATGATATAATCCGTTATCTATTAATTATTGATAGAATCAGTTAACAGCTAACGTAATTATCAGCCTGGCCAAATTCTTAAAACTTAATGCCAATAATTTTTTAGCTTAACTAAGGTGAAATGTAGTGGATCATTACACGTTACTCCGTATGTAGTCCACGTAAATCATACCCAAGTAGAACAAAGCCATAACTGTCAACTCCTCCATTCTTATTTCTTACAACATCGCACGAAAATTTTAGGTAAAGACAGCTATGGCTTTACTCGATTCTCGTCCCACCATCCAATTCCGTCGTAACCCAACTTCCTTTTGTCTTTGTTTTCCTTATATATTCTTCTCTTTTCCCTCACTTCTTGGCCCTCCTCATCCAATCATCCCAAACAATTAAGAAAAATTGATATCGAATAGAAAAGGAAAAAGAAAAAGAGGGCGCGTTACTAACCTCTCTACCGCTTCTACTCCATGTTAATCTGATCGGAGATCAGGAAGAATTGGTGCCTAATCATGTGCCCGTAATAATTATTATTACAAGCGACAACATTGTACATGATCGTCGATCTGGGCTCGAATTTCTCGGACATGGAGGTGCAGCGGTTAAGAGATTTGATGTTTCTATGGTCTAGGATCCAAAGTAACCGTGTGGCTCTTGTGGGTGGAAACCACACTGCTGCTAGGTTTTGCACTCGCTAACTCTTTTCCCTTGAACCTTCTTCTCTATCTCTTACCCTGATCATCTGCCAGTCTTTCCACAAGATCCCCTTTTTTTTTTCTTTCTGCTTTTGATGATATATTTAGGACCCAATTCTATGGCATTCAAGCGTATGGACGACTTTCAACAGAAACCCTTCAAGCAACGCAAGCTCTTGCATGCCAATTTCGTGGATCATTTGGATGATGAGAAGTTGATCGATTGTTCCTGGACTTTAACGCTTGTCGCTCGTGCCATGCTTTTGGCGTTGGTTTTTGTTTCCTTACCAAGGATAAAAAACCTTCTTGGTGCTTCTCAATCTCAAGCCTTGATTGAACCCTATAACGACTTTTCTGTCAACTTTTCCTTGGTCTTGCATGATTTAACAAATGAAGGCCTGTTTAAAGGTGGTGGTAAAGCCATTTTAGTAAGCAATGGAGATGGAGATAAAAGTGGCATCTACACTCTTGGCATTCTAACCGACACCGAGATGGATCATGTCTCTGTTACTGATTCTCATCGTCAAACCATGATTCCTGACGAATCCTTCGACTTCGCATTCAGCTATAGCTATCACAGTGCCCCAGAATTCATCGACAGGACACTAAAAGTTGGCGGGATTGCGATTGTTCAACTCAGTGACAATCCTTCGTTTCCATTCAACAAGCCATCCAATTACAAAATAATCTACCTGAGGAGATTTCAGTCCACAGTCTTGGCTATGAGGAAAACGAGCTTGGGAAAAACCAGGTCAGCCACACAACGACGTCTCCTTCACTATTCCACAGAGGCGCGAAAGCAAGCACTGAACAACCTTGAAGATGTACTCCTCGAACCACCAAGAGCAGCTTCAGGAAAATCAACAAGATACCTGAAAAGAACCAAGTATCTGCCAGACTTAATGGATGATTCCCTCGAAAGTTATCCCCGCCGCTTGTTCATTGACGTTGGGTTGCCAGAAAAGGAAGGGGGAAGCATTCCAGGGTGGTTCGAGAAGCACTATCCAACAAGGAACATGGATTTTGAGGTGTATAAGGTGGAGATTGCCACAGAAGAATCATTGTCAGCGCAGGTAGAAGAGGTTGAAATGTCAGACTGGCTGAGGAAGCATGTTAAAGAAGAGGATTATGTGGTGGTGAAAGCAGAGGCGGAGGTAGTGGAAGAGATGGTGAGGAGTAAAGCAATCAAACTCGTTGATGAACTGTTCTTGGAGTGCAAGCCAAAAGGGAGGAGTAATGGAAGCAAAAGGGCATATTGGGAGTGCTTGGCTTTGTATGGAAGGTTAAGAGATGAAGGTGTTGCGGTGCACCAATGGTGGGGTTGATCAAGAAGATGAAAAGGAACGCTCCTTTTCATTGTACACTCAAAACTTATGTAACACGTTCTTTTGTCTTTTTCTTTTCGGTTATTTGTATCTAAATTGGTGTGAGAAAGTTTGATGATGAGCGGGTGGAACTGTGGTGAATACCTGTTTTAGAAGAGGATTTTTGGGGCGGTTCTGTTGTTAGGAACCCAACTATGTTGCTCAAATGCTTCACCGCCGGGACATCTTCAGATGCATTAATGCATAGTCAGACCAAATTTCTTGAATATTCACCTGTTCTTAGGAACCTGAATCATTTTTCAATTGTTTGGCATAAGGAGTAAAAGAACGGTCAACTATAGTATTGTAAAGTGCAAAGATGCCTCCACCAAAATTATGCAATAAAGTTCATATTGATATAACAAATGCGTTTAATTGCTCTTTTTTTTCATCATTCTCATTCAGATATGCAAAGGCAGTATCTTCTGGAACATGATAATCAGAGGAAGCAAAGTAAAGCCCATTATGGGATTTTCATCCATCATAGAGGAAAACTGGAGTGATGATAATGCCTCCATAAAATTGTGTTATTCTCCTTGGGTATTTTCAAAGTCAACAATGACTATGAAGCACCAGCAAATGTGTGAATGAGGAAAGAAAATATTTCATACATCAAAACCAATACAATGCTATGCAAAGTTTATAACAAAAATAAAGGGAAAAGATACAGTTTACAAATCACAACAACACATTTATCTACAAGAAGACAAGCCCAGTAAGAATAACACCCACACCCAAGCCTTTCCTCCGAACCTATATGTACCAAAGATTAAGCAACTGGATAGTTGATCAAGCACCAAAAACTGCGTGTGAGCACCAAATTTACCAAAAATAAGAGGATGGCATCAAGCATCAACATTAGATAGAAAACAAGTGAAACACTGCTAATCCTTAGCAGAAAATCAAAGATTACAAGGTTTCAGATCATTAAGACTTTTTCAATACCACATCTTACCTTTGTCTTCATACATTCCTACAGAAATACTAAAGAATGGCATTCGACCAATGGAAAGCACCACAAACTGTAGTTTCCTATTGTGTATCATAAAAAAAACTCAGGGATAAGGTTCCGAGACAGCATTTGCGTAAGTAAATAATTAACTTTTTAGTTAATCTATTGGCTTAAGCACTCTATACCCCTATCCCTTGTATTCATGAAGACATCGATACCATGATTACAAAGAATGATCACTAAAAGTAAGCTGACTGGCACTGGGATATCAATGAATAGAGAGGCAAAAGAGATTGATTTATGCATTTGTGCTTCTTACATTAACCAATTTTGTGAAAAACTCAATATACTCATCTCTGAAAGTATCTGCTTCCAAGTCACACACAAAAACTCACAGAGGTACTAGTTTAGATCACCCAAGTACAGAACAAGAAGAAAGTCAACGTTGGGGCAACAAGTTTGCCAGTTTACAACGGATCAATAAAATATCAAGTCGCACGAATTCAATAGCACCAACATTACACCTTTATTGCCAAAAAGAAAGGCATTGAAGCCTGGAGAGGGTGATGGTTGTATTGACATCAAGGAGCAGTCTGCAACATAACATAGTAGAAGGGTTTTGAACAAGAAATATAAAGCCGTACAGAAACAAACAGTAGCTCAACCCTTGAAACGCAAGATAATAAATGGAGAACACACCTTACCCCCTTTATGATGAAGTGCCTTTGCCCTTGACTATGATGACTGGGCATTGTGCATGATTAGTAACATAATTGCTGACACTTCCCAAAAACATCCTGTTCAATATGCATATTTTTTTCCACAGTTAGCAAAAATCATACCCTATGTTAAATTTCTCAAACAAGACCCCAGAATAGACACCAATGGTTTTAATATGCTCTCAAGACTTTCCCTTGATGACTCTGGTCCACCAGTCCCTCTAGCTTATTGCTTTTCCAATGAAGCAAAATCTTCAGTAAATTAAAGAACCCTATATGATAAGTGACCATATAATAACCACTAGGATTTCTGTCTTCCAAACCAGAACCAAACGGAATGTTCAGGTTCAATGGAGAACATAACATGTAGTATGACATACACCAACTTGAGAAAAAAGTTTACAAGAAAAGCTATGAAGATATCACAGGTAAGTCCATTAATATGGAAAAGATATATAAATGCATCTATTCCCAAAATGATTCCGTTATCCACTGATTGTAAAACATTCAAATAGTTGTCCTCTTTCAAGTCATTATGACAAATACAATAGATAATTAACTGAGAGATTTTACTAGGGATGCTTATGAGAGATGCAATAAAAAATTTACATTATTTCCCATAAATCTAGACATTTGCCCCTTTTGTGCCTCTATCAACAGCTCCCTTTACCTTCAAATCCAATTTTAAGGAAAAAAATATCTAAAATAGTGAAATTATCCGAACTTATAAGGGGAATTATACAAGCTCAGTTATTGGAATAATGAGAAATCTTGGTAATGAAATGTGATTCACATATTATGTAGAAGACAAACAATACCCAAGGTTAATGCTGCTCTATCACCACATAGCAATGAATAGAAATATCTTGTAGTTGAAGGCGTGCACCTTACCTTTTTATGGGACCAAAAGCACGATTACCCATCACAACCAGATCAGCACAGGAACTTTCAACAACTTCACAAATCTTATCCTTCGGATCCCCTACAACCACGTGTGTTTTGACGTTCATCTAACCACAAAATTCGAACTCCAAAAATAAGTTAAAAGATAAAGCATGTTCCCACAACTAATGCTAAACAAAAAAGCCAATAAATGCTTAATATCACAATAAGAAGACCAAGAATCATGATTCAGTCAGATTTGGGAAATCGATTATGTTCATAAAAGGAAACACCGACTTTTATCCGAATCCAACCCACAAGCGCAAGAGACGGTTAACAGCACTAAGGATCTTCCAATAACCGGGATCACAAAGAGAGGCCATCAGACGTTGCAGTGATTAAAAATAAAAGCCAGTCGTAACTGAAACTATATACAAGTAATAAAAAAGAAAACAACTTAAAACAAGTGAATCAGTAAGAAGGAATTCACGTTCTTTTCGCGGCAAATCTCCAAAGCGTGACACAACACTGCTTCAGTAATACGCCTCTGGTGCGCCTCGATCGCCGCCGTGAAGGCCGGAACCTCCAAATCAGCTTCAGTTCACAACAGAAAACCGCCGTTCAGTAACTACATGAACTTCGAAGCAAGTCAAACAGCGCTTACTAGAGCTAAGAACATTAGTAGTCATGAGACTCAACTGGGACCGCCGAAGGGGATGGCGCCGGGGTTGAGACCGGTGGTGATGGACGGCGGAGATTGGACGTGGAGGATGGTGAAGGTGCCGGGAGGAGTAGATCGGAGCTTCAGATTGTCGAGAGCCCATCGGAGGGCGTGCATGCTCTCCTCGCTGCCGTCGACGGTCACGATCACGTTGCCGAGATCGGAAGACATGATTTGATTTTGGTCGTTGACTTTTTGACTTTTGGAGCTTTCCAGGACAGTTGATTTAAGAGTGGTCGATTCCCTTCTACGTTTCTAAATTTGGCGGCGAAAGCGGAATGAAAAGTAAATATTTATAAATTATCATTCTAATTAAGACTATATATATATTGTATTTTATTATTTATTAATTAAATTTTTATTAATTATATTAAATTAATTAAAAGAGAAAGTATATCACAAGCATGACAAAAGTTGTCACGTCGGTAACACTTGTTCGGTTGTTCCAGACCAGAAATGAAACTCATTCCTCTCGTATATCAAGAATATGAACGATTACTTGAAAGTTATATATGTTCTATAATTAGAATATAAAACCAACGACCTATGTTCATTTCATACTTATTGATTTATTCTCAAACTCATGAATCAAGCACCCCTTATCTATCATGTCACGTTAATTGTCAGACCAGTTTTAAAATTCACAGCTCTTATAAATTCTAGCTAATAACTAACTAGACTATTTTAAACTTGGTTGGAAGGAGTGGGACTTTTCTGTCCATTTTTATTGTGTCTAATTCTGTCTAATATAAAAAAAAGACGTCATTTTAACTATTTGGCAAAATTCGATACTCTCAAAACTCATGTCTAATAAGTAAAACGATGTTAATTTGGACATTAAATAAAATAAAATTAGATAAAAGATTTGAATTCGATTAAAAATAACTTAAAGTTATATATAAACATAATTAACTTTACCTCGTGAAATGTATAAACATGCATTAAATTCACATAACCATTAAACGCCAGCTAATAATTTGTTGTTAGTTAAAGACTCGTAATATGATGCTTACAATTCTGACCGTTGCATATTTATGTTACAGGTAACAACACAAACTTAGATTGAAGTGTGTTTTTGTTGACCATAAAAATTACTAGCACGATATGGATACAATGTACACAAAAAGAATGATGACACAAATTGGCTAACAAAACAACAAAAAATTATGGATGAGAGTGACAAAATCGTCATTTACCACCTCCAAAGTTCAATATAACAAATATAGATAACATTATTTTTAAAATAAACATTAAAACTAAATAAAAATAGGCTTGATTCAAATTCGATTAAACTTTGAGCTATCTAAAATTGATCAGGCATGAGTCTGACTGGACTCAATATCATGTTACTCACCTATGAAAAATGTGTACAACAAGATTCATAGATAAGGTTGTATGCATTCTAGAGTTCGGATGACAAATAAACTAGGTAATAACAAATAATTATAGGTGAAGGTAATGAAGAAAAAACCCTTATTTGAGGTTCTTGATTGAGTTTTTGGTTTATTAACGAAATTGTAATTTTTTGTTCAAGTATTTTAAATAATGATTATTGTAAAATGAAAAATAAAAATCATTAAAGTCTTGTCAGCATCCAATTAGCCATTTTGATTCAGTTGGTTGGTGTGTCAGTTGTCCGTGGTCCGTGGCAAACATTGTTATCACGTCCTTTTAAGAGAAACACGACAAAGTTAGACTTCAAGATGTAAATTTTACATTTTGTGAATGTCAAGGAGAAAATGATACTAAAGATAAGACAACAATTGTGTTGGATATTTGGTAAAACGTTAAAGAATAAAATTTACCTCGTATGGAACGAAGCTCTAATATTACTAGTATGTTAATTACATAGTTAAAATTAATATGAAAATAATATCTATAATTTTTAAGTCTCACAATATTTTCTTTTATTCGCAAAATTTATAATCATTATCTTTCAAATATGCATTCGGGTACTCTCGTGAAGAAAGCATTTGTATTCTTTTAGGTTATATTAAATCATGTTATTTGCATTTATTGCGTCATAAGTTATTTTAGCATAGTTAATTTTCTAATTAACGAAATTAAGGTAATGATAGGTCTTATTGAAGTTATTCTTATCCAAATCTTTTCTAGTATATATTTCTATCATATTATTTATTGTTAATTATTAACATATTATGTACGTTCGTTATTTTCTATTGCTTACCTTTTTTTTGTTGCTCTTTATTAGTTATTTATATTTTTTTGTTTGTTTTGCATTTTTTTTCATATAATTTTTTTAGTAACTTTTTGAATATGTCTTTACATTTATTTATAATTTTGTAGTATTGTCATGTTGTATTATATGTGGGTATATCAAAAGTAGTCTTTCTACTATATAAGGGTAAGGGCTGCATATTATTAGATCTCTCCAGGTTTCACGCCTTAGCGTAATTTCAACTAGGTATTAGGATGATGATTTCTACTATGTGGAGGTAAAGTTGTGTACCATCGGATCTTCTCAGACTATGCCTTAGCAGAATTCCAACTAAGTGTTGTCGATAATAATGATGATAGTTGAATCCTGCGTCAATACGGGGTTTGAAGATGTCTAATAGTACGTAACTTTACTCCTTTATAATAAAGAAGATGTTTTTGATAGACCCACATGTAAATGTAACATGAAGATTTAAAAAAAAAACTAGGTATATAAAAATTAAATAAATAATTAGAATAAAGTAATAATAAATAAGTAAAATAGAATAATAACTAACTTTAAAAAAAACTACAAATCTTCATTTAAGTCATACAAGTTTAGAAAACAAAATTATTATGAAAATAGCAGTACAGATATACTTGATATGTTACAAAGTTTTATTTATACATGTTATGCGTGTCATCCTTACACAAGGCCATGCTAATATACCTTGCAATATTCCAATTTTGTCGGGACAACCAGTTGTTGTATCGTAATAAGTAAAGGTTAGTTTGCTATTATAAGCAACCGAAACGGTTTTATTTAAGTTACGATGACGAAAAGACGAACCACTGAAAATGATATCTTTCAAATATGCAATAAATAAATTGTTTAGGGGAGAATAAAAGATAATATCTCAATGTTTATGATTGTGATTCCACCCCTGGTCCCCTTCACAATCGAAACAAGCAGTAGGTTACGATGACTGACGGGGATTAGCTTAGCTGGGGTTTTGTGTACGGTTGTTTGGTGGTTCGTCGTGGCTCTCATGATTGAAACAGGACCTATGTGTGGTTGTTAGTTATCAGCTTGTCACTGGTTGCGCCAGCTGGTCCATGGTTCGTTTTCTGGGGGCATATTTTGCGCCTAAATAGCTTGAAATGCGATTCTATGTTGCTACTTTACATGACAATTACGTGACACGAATTTAATATTTTTATTAATAGATCTATATTACATGACAATTTAATTTTATAATTTCCATAATCTTCTTCTCCTTCTTCATTTGAACTTTTTAATTTTTTTATACCGTTTTCTCAAACTCTCGGTAGGATTGGGACTTACCAGCAAAGCCTACTAGACGTCTCAGTTTCTGGTTGGGATCACTTTTATTTGGTGCCTGTCCTTCGAATAATGCATGACAAGAAAAGTAAGAAACAAACAACTGCAAGTTACTTGATTCCCTTTTATTACCAAACAATTAGCTCTATCTTAAGCTCTCAGGATCCTACAAATTGATGCGTATGGCGTGTTGTATGGACAAACATGAAATACCTGAGCCCCAGATTAACACTTACCTAAGTTTCTACCCACTTGCTAAGTAATTTCTTGCTTTACGCATCTCTGCCACAGTATATCCTCCTGTTTACAGTCAAATTAGGCGGCGACTTCCCAGGGAAAATGCTTCGTTCTGATACAAGATTTTCCATTGGATTTACGTTATTCCACCACCTTCAATTTGTTCTAGCTTTACGATTTTCATTGGTTGGGTTTGTACTTTTGCTTTGTACCATTCGTAGGTGTAGGTGTAGGTGTTGGGTTGTGCAATACGCATGGTTGGTCCAACTTCCAACTTATCGACTCGGTTAAAGAAGAAAAACCTTCATGGAAGTTGGCTCAGGTGCAAAATTTCCGGCACTAGGAAGACTAGGGTTGACTTAAAATTAATAAATTTAATTTAATTAATCAAATTTAAACTTTTTAATTTTAAAATTTTATTGTCTTAATCTCACATAATTCAAGAATTAAAATTATCAAATTAAATAATGTTACTTTAAATTTTAAAACTATCAAATTTAGTTCAAATCTAAATATCTAATCAGCTTCGAATTGGGTCTAAGCTCGAATCTAAGGGTATGTTTGGATGTGGGTGGAGGGATGGAAGAGAATGAAAAGGAATGACCCAAATGACTCAGGCCATTGTTTGAGAGTCTATTTTGAAACAGGATGGAATGACAATTAATGGCTTTGGAAGCCATCATTTGCCATCCAAAATCTAATATTT
>JAOSBM010000002.1:4363324-4373592 GCA_027568955.1 Erythroxylum tenue | reverse complement strand
AAATGTATACTGAATTTTTATCTGAGTTATTGTTTCAAGAAAATTTTATACCGACTCGTGATTGATTGAGTGTCCTAACATGCCACCTTCGCGGGCACGAACTCGGATATCACTGTTGATGTCGGGTTCGGGTCTTGCGGGAGTGGGGTGCTACATGAATGCAGCAAGGTAACACATTTGAGTTCATCCATTTCAAAAAAAAATATAGATTGGAACACATGAGATCGAATTATTTGGTCTTTGTTCGATACAATTTAAATCTTCAAACAAGGTATGTTATTGTCATTGTTAAGTTGAATATAATTTCTTAATAACCTAATTTTATTTGTTTATTGGGACTTTAAATACAACAAGTAATTCTATAGATCCAATTTGCCTTAACCATATCAATCTTTTAGTGGATTGGGCTTTTAAGGGATCAAGTTTGATCGATAAGAGTGACTTGGTACAAAATATTATATGGAAAAGTATTAACATATTATTTAATGTAATGAATTTAAATGATAGTGATAATGACAATCCTATTAATAATGAGAATTCTGCGCCGAATAAAAATTGAAATCAATTTAATTTGATTGGATATTTCATTAAATGAAGTTTCACAATTTCTATTTATTTTCTTTTCTTTTAATTTCACTTATATTTGATTTATGTATTAAATTATATATGTACAATATAAATATAAAACTTTAAATTGTAAATATTTTTGTTTCAAAATTCATTTTTACTTGACTGTGTTTTTTTATACGAACTTTTGTTGTAAATTGTAATGCTTATAAATTCATGAACCTATATTGTTCTTGTTGAATGATGTTTTGATGTAATTATTTATTCTTTATTATATGATGTAAACTACAATATTTTAAGTAATTTACATTATTTTTATTTTTATTTTTGTAAAATAATTAAATGATTCCTAGTGTCTCAACCTTCTTTCCTTCAGAAAGTGGAAGAGAATTAGAGTTCCCAGGTCCATGGTACCCCAATGTTTTGTGTTGTTTCTAAGCTTAAACTGGTAAGGACAGCTCTCAAATCTCTAAATTCTAGGCAAGTGGGAGATGTCCATCTGAGAGTAGCGAAGTGTCAACCCGACCTTAACTCTATCCAAGATCAAAGCCGTAATTTGCCCAATAGCTCAATGCTGGCTGCTCAGGAAACTATGGCCATCAATAACTTGCTAGGAGCCTTAGCTGATCAGGAGTCTTTTCTAAAGCAATCTTCTCGTATTAAATAGCTCAGAGAGGGGATCGCAAAATCAAACTTTTTCATAATTCCATTTTGGCAAATAGGAATCGGAATGCCATTCATTCGATTATAGGTGAGAATAGGACTAGACTTGTAGCCGTTGATGAGATTCAAAACCGATTCTTAGGCTACTTTCAAAGTACGATTGGGTCCCGTAAGGACCTCCCTTCTTCCAAAGAGTTTGTGGAGAAGTTATTCCCTCATCGGCTCAATGATTCTCTTACTAGTTCTCTCATTGCAGACATCTCTAATCAGGAGATTAGGGATGTGATCAAATCCTTTAACCCGAATAAAGCTCCTGGGCCAAATGGCTTTATAGGGTGTTCTTTAATCATACCTGGCATATTATTGGGGAGGATATTACTAGGGCTATTAGAGATTTTTTCCTACATGGGCGTCTCCTCAAAAAAATTAACTCCACTTTCATTACTTTGGTGCCCAAAAAAGCAAATCCCTCCACAGTAGAGGACTATAGACCTATCTCTTGTTGTAACTTTATTTACAAGGTGATCGCAAAAATCTTAGCTAACAGGCTTAAGGAGATACTCCCTAGCTTTATTAGCTCTAATCAGAGTGCTTTCATTAAAATCGGCGAATAGGGGATAATATTTTATTGGCTCAGGAGATTTTTAAACATTACCATCTAGCCAATAATCATCAAAGATGTGCTTTTAAAGTGGATCTACAAAAAACGTATCATTCTATACATTGGGAGTTCCTTCTGAATGTGTTAGAAGCTGTTGGCTACCCTTCCCAGTTTATCCATTGGATTAAGGAGTGTATTACCTCTCCAGCCTATGCAATCCTCATCAATGGTGCCCCCACAAATTTCTTTCCAAGAAAATCAGGGTTGAGACAAGGAGACCCCCTCTCTCCTCTTCTCTTCATCATTTGTATGGAGGTGTTCACTAGAAGCTTAAATGATTCCATTAGGGGTAGAAACACCTTTCAGTATCACTGGCGTTGTCAAGCTCTTAAGCTCACTCATCTCCTATTCGCTGATGATCTCTTATTGTTTTGTCATGGAGATTTGGTCTCGGTCCAAGTTCTTCTAGATTGTTTAGTGCCCTTTCTCGAGTCTCTGGTGTGGTCATGAATTTGCATAAGAGTCAGTTTTTTGTATCTCCGGAGTTGAGCCCTTTGGTTCCTCAACTTGAGAGCATGTCTGGGCTTAAACTAGGACGTCTTCCCATTCGCTATTTAGAACTACCCCTTATATCTAGGTGGTTGTCTAGGAAGGAGTGTATTCCTTTGTTAGACAAAATTGATTGCAAAGTTAATAATTGGACCCACAAACATCTCCCCTATACAGATAGAGTCCAATTAGTGATTTCGATCTTATCTTCCTTTCAGGTTTACTAGGCTAGTATCTTCATTCTCCCTTCCTCTATTCTTAAGGAAATCGACAAAAAGCTTAGGAACTTCTTGTGGTCGGGTTCGGTCAAGAAAAAAGTTGCAGCTAGGGTTAATTGGAATGATGTCTGTAGGCCTAAAAAAGAAGGTGGTCTAGGTTTTAAACATTTGCCCAACTAGAATACAGTTTTAATTGGGAAAAGAATTTGGTTTCTTTTTACTGATAGGGAAGCTTTATGGGTCAAGTGGGTTCACACTATTATTTTGTGTAGGAAAAATTTATGGTCTATTTCTCCTAGTAATAGTCATTCATGGAGTTGGCGGAAGATCTTGTCTGTTAGAGACCAACTTGGGGACCAATTTCGATTTAGAATTGGGAATGGTATTTCAACTTCTCTATGGCAGGATCCTTGGCATTCGAGCGGTATCCTGTTGGCTCACTCGACTCCGCGGTTGATCAATGGGTTAGATCTCCCCATGAATGCCAGAGTTTCAGATGTTATTTGGCACAATGAATGGAGGTGGCATCATGCAAATGTGGAGCCTATTTGTACACTATCCCCCATTCCTTATAACCCAGATCCATCCAGTGGGGATAGCCTAGAATGGCTAGCCAACTCTTTCAAGCAGTATACAAATGAGTCAGCATATAAACATTTGAGACCGACCGTCCGATGGTGCCTTGGTACCCATTAGTTTGGCATAAAGGGAATAGTCCTCAATGTTCCTTTATCTTATGGTTGGCCTTCTTGAACAAATTGCAGACTAGGGATAAGCTCTTGTTTCTCCACACCCCCAATCGTTGTTCCTTGTGTGTTATGAATTCCGAGACTATTGACCACTTTTTCTTTCATTGTTTTTTCTCACGATCGGTTTGGTCCACTACTCTCCACCATTTCCACCTTACCAGTTTACAACTTTCTGATCTCCATTCAATCTTACAATGGGTTAACCTGTATTCCCCGGTTTCAAATAGTGACTTTCATACCTTTTGCATTGTCCTGTCTGTTGTTGTGTATAACCTGTGGTATGAACGAAACCTTCGCACCTTTCTTAATGAAGCCTCGGATATAGGGAGTTTTACTTCGCGGGTGATCTTACAAGTTATGGAGCAACTCCTCCTAAACACTGAGGAAAGGTAATTATGTGTGTATTCAGTTTCTTGTTATTCCTATTGCTAATAATGCAGGTTCAGGGACATCTCAGGATTACTGAGGAGGAGGGGTATAATTTCCTCCTACTGTTATTGAGCAGGCTACCGGGTGGAGGTTCCTTTTCCTGCGACGGTCAAGCTAGAAGGTTTTGTTTCTCTAGATGTGTTTTGTTGATTGTGGACTTAGTCTTGGTTTGTGGTGGGTTTTGCTGCTGGTCTTTGTGTGGTTTTTCTCATGTTTGCTGGGGGGTTTATGTATTAGGGTATTGGATTTAGTTTTCTTAGGCTGCTCGAGAGGCGGGTTTTGAGAAAGTGGTGTTTCCTTCCATGCTTTGTTTATGGTCCCTATGTTTTTTTCCTTTGTGAGTCTTTTTGTAGGCTAGAGATTTTATGGGAAATCACTAGCTGTGTATATAACCTTTTCATATTTGTATAAAGTCTCACTGATTTACCAAAAAGAATAATTAAATGATATTTTTATTTTATTAATTGTGGTTTTTTTTTGAAAATTTTGGATTAATTGTGGTTATTATTTATATGTGAAATATGTAAAAATAATATTAACCAAAATAAATAGATAGTTGTTATTTCAAATTAATATTTTTATAATTTTTTGAGATATAATTAATGTAAATTAAAATTTATATTACACAATATATTGAATGACTATTTTGTAATTAAAAAATTTAGGGATTATTTTGTAGTTTTTAAAAATCATCCAAAACAATACCAATATTAACTGGATCCGATACTATATCACACCGTAACCAAATTCGGTACCGATACCGATACAGTATTTATATCATTGGTTAAAATATTAATTGTTGATATGATTAATAGATAAATCTTTACTTGGCATTTAATGTACACTTCATATAAGCAAAAGCAATCTTTTAACTTATTCATATTAGTTTTAAAAGTTTACTTAATAAAATTTTAAATTTAAAAAATTTATTACTAAATTGAAAAAAAGCTAAAAGATTAAAAAATTATCACAAAAATTAAAATTTTAAAATTAACGAGGTTTTCGAATGGAAATAGTTTGAGTTTAGGAGGTTTGCGCTTCTGCAGGAACTGTTTCTGTTAATCAGAGCTACTTGAGTTGTGCACCCATGTAGGTGCTCTAACGCAAAACTTACCTTTATATTCCCAATCCATGAACCCGAATATTCATATATATGCCTTCTTCAACATTTTTCTTCCGGCTGAAGCAAAGGAGTGTCACAGTGTTCAAATCAGCTAGCCATAGAGGCCTTTCCTGGAACTGATTATTCCTCTTCCTGCTTGGTCATCACTTGTATTCATCTTCGACGACTTATCCGGGTATTCCCTTTACAAGCATAGCATCACCATGAAAAGATAAATTCGTGTCAATATTCGAGCATAGGGTAGTGGCACCATGGAAATAGAAGTTTCAGGAGCCAAAAGGATAATCCATGGGTACTTGGGCAGCTCCAGATTAACACTCAGGCAACAGACACCACTGATCTGCCAACTCTACATATGGACATCAGGTTAATTTGCATTGTAAGACTCCAATACTAAAAGCAAGCACTTCACTTGTTAAAGCATGAATCTTTACATCCAGACACCATTCCAATTCTCCGGTTCTTAAAATTAGTCCAAAGTCTCAACCTTCTTCTGTCATTGCTATGAATTAGACGATGAATTGATGACCAACTCAGGTACTAAGGATTAACATGAACATGTCAACTAAGAAATTCACCATCTAATTCGTCTTAACAACAAAAGAAGGTCATGAATCGGACAATTCTAAAAAAAGTCATAGGAAATATGCATACTTGCAATTTGCTAAGATTTAAGCAGCTTATACTTGTTCATCAATAAGAAATTCCAATCCAACACACGTCGGTAAGGCTAAGTTTCATTCGTTCTATTCTTAAACAAGTTCATCTAAGAGCAGTAGGTACTGAAACCTTTTAATTAAATGGCAAATTGCTGCATAGCATGTGCCCACATATATCAACATCTAAACTTTGAGCAGTAGGCAGCTGCAACAAAACATCAAAACATGAACCCTACAAGCACCTAAATTGAAGGAAGAAAAAGATACAGAAACAATAGAAACCTATGGTGGTATCATTTCCCAGGCGAGTCGTCCAAAATTCCCACTTCCCTCAATCTACTCTTGTTGATGATATAGTCACAGAAAATTTTCCCACTTCTTCACTCCCCTTCTTTTTTCATATAAGTGAAATTGAACTACACCTGTTTGTTTTAGCGAGAAAGCCATCACTCGTCATACGCTAGGAGGATACTTCCGAGGCCTCCCTCTCTTCCTTTTCTCCGCCGTCGTCCCTACATCCCTAGCGGGAGTCTCTACCACTTGTGGTGGCTGTACCCTCACTGGCTGCTTTTCAGTCTCCGCCGCAGCGTCACAATTTTGATTACCAAACACCGGCGGCATCCATTTGGGAAACCCAGGTGGGGTGTCGCTAACTTCCCCTCCCTTTTCCTGACTCCCAAACGCAAACCCCAGCGGAAACACCGACCAACAACAATAATACGCCTCCTTTCCCGGTACCAAGGGAGGCATTGTCGGTAAGAGTACCGCGTGAAATGCCTTTTGACAGTTCCGACACCTCATACAACAATCCTCGTACACCCTCGGATATTCGAACAAGACATAACAATAAGGGCACACTGTCCAAAATGACTCTAATTTCGCCCTCTGGTTTTGACCCTCATCATATTGACTACCACCACCACTCTTATTAACATTGCTTTTCGCATTTACACTGGGTTTTCTACCTCTTCTCACCGGCAACTTCTCTGTGTTGGTCAAATCAATCCTAGAAAACATGCTCAACTCCTTGTCGTACAAGGACTTTTTGCTTGAATCAGATAAGACGCCCCACGCGTCGGCGACGAGCTTGAAGGCTTGATCGGCAAATGGATACTTGTTCTTGTCTGGGTGTAAAAGAAGAGCGAGACGTCGGTACTGTTTCCTTATGAGACCCTGGTCGTCGGCGCGGCGTTCGACTTGTAGGATCGAGTACCAGTCGTGGTGGTTGTTGATTCGTTTCTCGGCGGAGACCAGCACGTCCACGACGGCCAAGATCTGATCGGGGCCCTCGACGATTGGCTCGGTTTCTTGTGCTAAGTGCGCGAAGTCCTTCGTTCCAGTGAAATCGCGCGCCTGTAGCATCTTCTCGGCGATTCCGAGCAGGCGCTCGGCCTCGGATCTGTTGCGACTCTCGTTCATTTCGTCGTTTGATGGTTGTTACTGTTGGAATTTGGTCTGCTTCGGAGGTGAGAAAATTTGGTAAAGTTGGGAAATGAAAATTTGCTCGGTTCGGGGAAATTTAATCCATAGCGGACGAAACAGGACCTAATACTTTAGCGAAATGGCAGGTGCGAGTCACGGTGTGTAACAAAACGATGATGGGCAGTTTGGTCTTTGTGTTCTGTTTTCGGGTAATTTCACTCGCACAAATTGATTTTTTCAGTCAATCACAAGACGAGTTGGGTTGCTGAGTTGTTGGGCACAAGCCCACGTAACCCAAACACATCTCCGGTTCTCTTACATAAACCTATCCTTGTTGGCCCAGACATAAAGACATTGTCAGTCGAATCGAATCTTAAGAGTTGTTTGGTTGGCATAGATTTTTTATTAGGAAAGTAATCTTTTTTAAAAAATTTATATTATAAATATTTATAATATTTGTTTCATTTTTTTTGAATTATTATCCTAAAATTTTTAATATAAATATATTTATTTTCTATAGATTTATTTTCCAAAAAATCAAATTCTAAATTTATTTTAATTTCCTGCTAACCCAACGGGGCCTAACGATTTGTCTTCGTAATTAAGTGACGAAAATTAATTATGGAATATAGCAATAAAAAATTGGAATAAAAAATTAAAACTATCAAAAATTTTCTTAAATTTTTATTTTAGTTTTTAATTGAGCATTTAACTTTTTAAAAATCAGCTAATTCAGTTTAAATTTTTATTTCTATTAATATTGTGTTGATATTATTGATAGAACACATGAAAGCTAATATTTAGAGGGTTGTAATTCTCTTTTTTTTTCAACATAGTATTTTGAGTGTTTTATAGTAAACATATTGATATTTATATATTTAAAAATGTGATTACTTATTTAATATTCAAAAATTTGTAAAGAAAAGATGTCACATTTATTGAATTAAACATGTTATATCTTTTATTTTTAATGTCTTAAGTACCTAATTTCTTGAAATTTTTAATTAAGTATTTCAATTTTAAATTTTATTTCTATTAATGTTTCGTTAATATGGTTAACGTGCATGAAAACTAATAATTGAAGGTTTCCAAGACTTTTCGTTTTTTGACAACTTAGTTTTTGAGTCTTGAGTAATAAATATATTAGTGACTATGTATTAAAATTACTAAAAAATTGACATGCAGAGTTTGAAATTACGCAACCATATTTATAACTAATAAAGAGAATGTTTTCAGTATGTTAAAAATAATGTTGCTTATTTAATATTTAAAAATTGCACAAAGAAAAAGATGTCATTCAACTACTTAATATCAATTTTCATGTGTTTTGTTGTTCATTCAAAAATATAAATGAAGATAATATTTTGAATTGAATTGTTTTAAAATTTTAACATTTAATTGAACACTTTTTAAATAAATAATAAAATGAAAATATAAACAATGTTATATTATATAATTAACAATTAGACTTGGAAAATAGTTCAGATCTAACTCGGTTATTTTCAATAGGCTGATTAATTAGTCAAACCTAAATTTAAACAAACTTAAAGTCTAATTATTTTAAACAAAGCAACATAATTTCAATGCGACTTTTGAACTTTTCAAAGCCTGATTAGATTCAGGTTCAAACGGGTACCGAACCTTGTCTTCAAGGGGTGTAGATCGATAATTGAGAGCGGGGCTTAACTTCGGTTAAGTTCTATGTTCGAATCCATGCTAGCCCCTCTTGTAAGAGCTTAGAATAACCGGGGTTTTACTTATAGGTGGAGAACTAATTGAGCCTTCGATAATGAGGTGCGCCCGTTTGGTCCGTCTGTAAAATAGTGTGCTAATTAAACCCTCAAAATGATGTGCTCGCTTGGCCCACCTATAAGAGGAAAGATTTCCTCAATCTTAAAAAAAAAGGGTACTGAACCTTATTCAGATAACTTGTGAAAGCTTTCGAGACGAGTTCATCTTTGCCTGGTCCTATTTTGTAATTAAAAAAAAAAGAAAAAGGAGAAGCGGAAAATTTCCTGGAAATCAGGGAAATCCTATTCCTCTCACTTCCAGGAAATTTGTAAAAGGGGATTGCATCTTGTTCGCGTGCTCGAGTGCTGACAGGTGGCCAGTAAGAATTTGGGAATGCTGGCCTTGGGATTGTGAGAACCTGAAGATCACAAAACTCCATTCCGGTAAGAGCCCTAAGGTTTTATTTATTATATACTCTTGTTCCTTCTACGGTGGCCTACTGTTGTGTCTGTCTTTGGTTTTAAAACTCCATTCCACTTTGCCCTTTCTGTGGTGGCCTTCTGTTGTATTTGTCTTTGTTTTCAGAACTTCGAGACTCAACTTTGGCTTGGAAACATGTGCATTAAGAACTCAAGAATTGTTTTAGGTGTTTCGTACAGTATTATTAACATGTACACACATATAATATTGGTCGAAATCCATCTGAACTCCTCTTGCTCCTTGGAATCCTGCAAGATCCCGCGAGAGTTTTTCAGCGTTCGAGTGTGCGTGTGTGTTTGTTCAATAATAAGAATAATAAAGGAAAAGCTGAAAATATATATCACACCCATCAGTTGCATTTCAACTCACGTACTAGATCATCATTTAGCCGTTAGATCTCAACAAACAAGCATATCTTTGTAATAAAGGAAGAGTTTCTAAAATTTCTTTAAATACAAAAATCATAAATATTCAATAGAACGGTTGATTGTTTATCAACTCTTAAATTTTCTAAGTTTGATGCATTTAATACACTATCATGAATTCATGATTATTCAAATTATCAACATTCTTGTGAGTAATATGCAGTTTTTTTTCACTAGCTACTCTTTCCTCTCTTTTAAAAATTCGGATGAGCTCCTTCATATAATAGGTCGTGATTGGAGTTTCCATAGAAACTTTGGCCCTGTTTGGCAATCAGCTGATAGCTGATTATATCAGCTGGTTTGACCAGTGGATTGTATTAGCTGTTTGTTAAAGATGTTTGGTAAAATTAGCTATTTAGTATTAACTGTTTAAGTGTAAAATGACTTATAAGGATATGTCTTTAAAAAATATAAGAATATGAATATTATATATTTTAGTATTTCAATGAATATTTTTATCAGAATTTAGATTTTAGATATTTAATTTTACAAAAATTAAGTTTAAAACTATGATAAAAAACACATAACATATAATAATAATAATAATAATAATAATAATAATAATAATAATAATAATAACAACAACAAAGAATAATAATAATACTAATAACAATAATAATTAAATAATAATAATTATTTTTATTATTTTTAT
>JAOSBM010000002.1:4349526-4363224 GCA_027568955.1 Erythroxylum tenue | reverse complement strand
ATCCGGAGTTTTAATCCTTACCACTCCACCCCGAGTCTTGAAACACGTTATGAACGAAAAATGACCACTCGCCAACTGTATACCTTGGCCACCAAACTTTCAAGTTGATGCTCTGTTAAAAGAAAAGGTTAGTTTTAAACCAATTACAAAACAAATGCAAGTGGAGCTAAAACACTAACACCAAAACAGCAACAACCCAGGTTAACATTCAAAAATGCAAGTCCATACTCAATACAACCCAGGTTAACACTCAACAAAACCCTTTTCCTTGATTAATGAGAAGCAATTATCAAAAAGCTAACACACAGTACCCACACAAACACACAAGATCCAATCACAAAACAGAAACAATCCTCCTTTCTATCAAATGAGACATGATCAGAACACAGAGAGAATAAAACTTACAAACAAAAACAGAGGAAGACAGTACCAGCAAGATCAAAGTGAACCCACAAAGAGTCGGTTAAGAATTTGGAGTCACTGTTCAGGCAATGTACGTTACCTGATCATTTTAAAGGCAATAACAGGCAGTGGAGTAGCTGAGAGTAATAAATGAAGTCATAAATGAAGTTAAATGCATGCAATACAAAAATTAGCTTTCTTTCACCTAACTGCTACAAGAACATTCGTCTGAACCAAAGCCATATAAACCTCAACTACTCTCAGACCTTCATTTAATGAAACTAAATCTCAGATGGCATTCATTAAATCATGCCTCAACTACTCTCAGATTTCATTCATTAAATCTCAGATGGCATTCATTAAATCATGCCTGATGTTCTCTTAAATCAATTACAGCTACAACCATCAATCAGTAGCACAGATAGCTAAAAAAATCCATCAGAAGCATAGATACCTCAGTACGAATAATAGGCTTCCCATAAAGGCTGCTGCTCCTAGTTGGGGCATCTGGCTCTTCACTCTATGCAAGGAAGTTTGAATCTTTCAATCTGTCTTTCACTATGTCTTCTTTCAATTTGTCTTTCACTCTGTGCACTTAAAATTAGGTTAATTAGAAGTTTGAAAATAACGTTAAGAAGACGATAAGCCAAAGAAGTAACTTTAATAGGATTGCTAAAACAAACTAAGGGCAGAGAGAGGTCAAAGAAAGAATTGAGAGGGCCAAAGGTATAGCAATTAAAAACTATGAATGTGATTCAATATAAAATGAAGTAAAATAAAAGTTAGTACACTGAAGTTACCTCTTCCAAACTTCTGGACCAAAGTTCCAAGACAAGAGAAGGTGAGACATTAACAATCCCACAACCTTCACGTTAAAGTAGTTAACACCATCTAAATTCTGTTGAAGAGTAAAGAAAAAAGAAGATAGAAAGTTTAAACTATATTATCATACCAAAAGAGAGCATGCAATATTATCAAATCATGTGAAGAACTGTACAATCATTCATTAACAGAAAACCATCCAGCTCAATCAAAGTTCACACTGTGATATGCCCCAAAAGAACTGTTCCAACACAAATATTTCATAACATACATGTCTAATGTCCTGAGTTCTTGATAGTCAGCAAGAAGGATTGTTTTACAAACACATAATAATTTCAAACTCCATCTGCCCTATAATTGTGTCAACAATCAACGATTACTTTTGAAACCAACATCCAATAGCAAGGTAAAAATGAATTCATGACTAGAATTGGTAATATACTGCTGAAGAAGCAATTACATTTTGTTTCTTATAATTTCCATCACATGACAACACTTAAAGAATGACCCAAATCTTACCATTCAGCACATCACCACCTTTAAAAGAATACAGTCTCCATCTTACATCAGGTTTTCGACCATCTGGACAACAATGTTACACCTAGAACAGAAACTTGGTTAGCAGAGTATGCAGTGGATAAGAAGTGAATCCTGAACATGTTGTCTCCTATTCCCCCACTGGCTACAATGATCAACTACTAATATTTCAAGAAACAGACAAAGGAACCCATCATCGCATCACATCAGACCACATGACCTATAGACCACAGAATTTTCTATATATCTGCTCCACTTTCAACAACATTTAGTGTCTCTAATTCAACTCAAAAATGATCAAACCAGAACTTTCAACAACATTTAGTGTCTCTAATTCAACTAAAAAATGATCAAACGAACAAATGAAACAAGTAGTTTAACATGCATGCCTTATTGTAACCAATTACATGAAGTAGGTAATACTCCTCACAGAATAAAGCACGCAATATAAGCTGGAATCAGAAACTTTAGATGAGTATATGGTACAAAAGTTCATTGATTAATCTTATTCTTCGAGATAAAGAGCAAGATCAATTTACAAAAGTTAAACGATGAAGCTTAAAAATGCAAATCATGCTTCTTGCGACCGTATTCGAAGGAATGAGGAAGAAAGCATAAAGTTAACCTAGAAAAAGACTTACCCAAGAGTGGATCTCTCCTTTGACTGCAAATCGAAGAAAAAACATAAACCAAATTAGTTAACAAGCTCTACTTTATAGATAATTACTAGCCAAGGTTGAATTCAAGCAGACACAAAAACCACCGGAACAGAGAAAAATCCAACAAAAAAACAAGAGATTCCTAGTTCAAGCAGATCTAAAATCCGGACGACCCACGAACAAAAAACGACCACTAGTAGCAAAAACCAAAAAAGTAATCAATCTTTATCCTAAAACGAAGAAAGCCAATCGGAAATCAAGAGGAACCCTCCTCTTACCAGACGATCTTTCACCGACAGTGCCACTTTCTTCCTTTTCTACGTCGGGGCTGAACTCCTCCATGATCGACTTCAAACCTTCTCTCCATTTGGTCTAATCTCCTTCCTTGATGCGTGGGAGTGAAGGAATGAAGCAAGGAAACGAAGACGCATGACGGTGAGATGGTGAGAGAAAACGAGAGTAACGCTTGGGAAAGAAGAGTCTGGAACAAAAGAGACGCAATAGACTTAAGAGTCGCAGGGGCAAAATGGAGAAAAAGCAAAAAATTATTAGCTGATGGGAGTAAAACGCTCCTCTAGAGGAGCTGGTGGAATATTAGCTGGTTGGGTTGAATCAGCCAACCCAACCAGCTGTTTACCAAACAAGATTTTTAGCTTCTTTTCAAAGTCAACAAGCTATGAAGAGCTGACCAGCTAAAAAAGAGTTGATCAGCTCTTCACCAAACGAGCCTTTATCCAATTCCAGCATACCTATCCTCCTACCTCACCGGAACCCGACATATTTTTTTGGAAAGGTACTCCCATTGCGCAGCTCACTAACAAGACTATTTGTGATAATATACGCAGTCATCACCATGCAGTTCCTTGGGTCACTAAGGTTTGGAACAAGCACTTATTGCCGGAAATTTTCTTCATTTACTGGTTAGCTATCTAGAACAAGTTGTCTACAGCGGACCGACTCCCTTATATCCAATTGAACAACAACTGTCCAATGTGTTTAATACATAGTGAATCTTGCAACCATCTATTTTTCGAGTGCCCTTTTAACAAGGCAATATGGGATTATGTCATTGGTTATTGTTATTGGATGCACCTAGGGTCAACCATTTTGGAGATCACCAATGGAATCTCTATGCACTTACCCATCCACCTCATTGTCCTCGGCATTTGTATCTACAGGTTGTGGCAGGAACGCAACCTCAGACAATTCAAGGATCAATCATCCACCAAAAAATATTTGTTATTCCTGATTTTCGCAGATATTAGGGAGATCGTTATGATTAAACAGTTACAATAACGTTGCAACTCATCTCTTTGCTCTTCTTTACGCAATTAAGGATTCCTAGCCCCATCACTTCTAAATGCATTTTCGAGTAAGGTGAAAAAAGGCAGCAATGAATTGCTCACATTGCCGCATTTAGCTCGAACCATATTTGAAGTTCCGATGTTTTTGTGTTTTGTTTCCTTATGCTGTATTTTCCTTTATGCTTAGATAACCTCCTTGCTTTTGGTGTTTCGGCCACTACCTAAAACACTATTATTTTTTGTATCTTATTTCATTCAATCAATTTTTCTTAAAAAAAAATATTCTTGTGAGTATGAATTTCATTAAGTTATTCAAAAAGTATCTCCACTAATTCTTCTCGTAGATCTTACTATAAAAGTTTATTGTCAAATTTATTGATATCCTTTTTAAGATTCTATTAACTTTTTTACTTTTTTTTTCTTTTTTGAATTCTAGATAAATACTTTTTAGATAACATTATATAAAATAATTATAACATAATTGAATTATAAAAGAAACAAAAACACACATATGAAACAAGAACAAGAGGTAAGTGTAACAAAACAACAATAACTCAGACCATTTATCACAAATATATATGAATAGTATTATATATAACTGATAAATGAAAAAAATAAAGAGCCAAATTTATTATTTTGTATTAAAAATAAAAAACAAATAGCAAAATTTTATGAGAAAAAGTTATCATATTCATAATTTATTTTCAATTTTTTAATTACTTCTAAAATATCTAAAACCTTACTGAGAGAATATATATCAGCAACAATATCAATATTATAGAAATATTGAAGCCAAATTTCATCAATAATCTACAAGTTAAATTTATACATACAAAATCAACTTAATCCATAAATTAAAAAAGTTAAATTATGATTTAACAAATAAAAGAGAGATAAATTGTAGTTGAAGAAGAAAATAATTCATAAAAACTATCAACTATAATATTTACGAAATCAAAGAGAGAGAAATTATCCTAATAAACTTCAATTTTGATTGAAATTATTCCTAAAATTGGCATGTTACAATTTATCTAGATAAACTGCATATCATTTATAATTAAATTGACATATTTTAATTTATCAAGATAAACTGCACTTGAAACAAGAAATAAATTATACCTATAATTTAATATGAGTTTTAATTTAAAAATAGAAAATTCTAACTAGATTGAAAATGTTACCATACTCATAATCAAAATTTATTTTTTTATCTAGTCTCTAAATTAAAAGAGCTACTAAGAAAATAGAAAATTTAAGGAAGTAAATAAGAAAGTTGAGAATTGAGAGTTGGTGAAGTGGGAGGGTATGGGGATAAAAGATCTTGTGTTCAAATATTCCTATTTACACTCTCTCGATCGAGCTTGTAGTAGAAGACTTGTCTTGCTGAGTATTAAATAATAAATAAGGAGGTGCATCGTACATCCTTCATCGTGACCTTTCGCAATGCCAATATATTAGCTGTTGTAGAAGAACGTTGATTCCCACTTTACAAACAAATTTGATTCCCACAAAGGCATATAAAAGCATACCTTGTAAGACTTCCACGGAGCTAAAGCAAGTGCTCCACCAGTTCCAACTTTACGTGAGGATGGAAAGTGTGAATTTAATTGAACTTTACGACAAAACAAAAAAGAATAATAATAATGAAAGCTCAATTTGTGACTTTAAACTCCTTTTTTGCTTTCTCAGAATATTCATACTTATCGTTCGTCCATCATCTTTACGTGACTTTGATATGTTAATATGTATTCGTGTACTTGTAGCTTCACTTGAATAATGGTATCAAAGCGGGTTATTCTTATGTTAATCGTAAACACTTTAAAATAATAGATTATATCACATGTTAGACCCACACGTGAGGGAGGTGTTGAGATATAAAGAATGAGAGTTTGTCTCACATTGGTGAAAGAGAGGAAAGTAGAATAATATATAAGTCTGGTGGGCTACTCCACCTATCTCCAATTAATTTTAGAAAGGAACCTCAGTTAGACTTGTATATAGTCTAACTTTCCTTTTTATATAGGCTTGTAGGCCCATTGTAAATTATAACAAATAACAAGTATAACGGTAGGACATAGATTTATCAACTAAAGCATGGGTAATTATCATGGACTAGTTATTTTATCATAATACAATACAATGAATTCTTGAGAAAACGCACGTGTATCTCAGTCAGCATATATGAAATTTGCACTCTAATTTTGCTTTGTTTATATATTCCGAAACACATGATTTGATATTTCCCGAACCCTTCGACCAGGGGTTGCATTGTTGGATGTATTTTAAAAACACGTGCAGAGTGCAGCTTTTTTTCTATCCAAGTTCAGACAAAGGCACCTTTAGCACAAACCAAATTGAAGAAAGAAAAACAAGTATCAGGTTCCAACATTGAATAAGTTCATATCCAATGCCTTTGGGACCACCACAACCTGAGCCTGAGGTTGTTTTTCGAAAGCATCTGCATTCTGCAAAATTGGTAAAGAGTACTATTTCGATTTCCACGCGACGGGACAAGGTGAACATGGACTTTGCCATTTTTATTTCCAATCTCCAACATTTTCTCCTCATTTCTATGTAGACGGGTCCAATTTGAGTCTTAATTTCGTATAACTTTGATCCTCGTAGCCACGGGTCGAGTTGGCAGAGAGAAGAAGCATGACCAAAAGATTTTGTATTCGATTTCTTCTACTTACGCTCTTTTAATCGAGTCTGTCGTATAAGACTTATCTAGTGCGAAGTACCCAATTGACATAAATTGTAAATTATTACGTTAATTCGGAGATTTATTCAGTGTGCATCTAAAAAATATCGTGCTCAATATGACATCATTTTGTCACAAAGTATTATAAAATAATGTCATATTGAAACAGAGGATCTAGTCATGAGATTCGGAAGCGGGAAGATAATTTGGAGTTGCATCTAATAGAAGGACATAAGCACCTTTGGGAACTAGTGGGAGGCCCCAACACTCTCACCAGAGATACATAACACCACATAATTAAGCCCTTTCCCATACTGTGGTCCATATCCTTATCTTAAAATTTGGTCAACTGAAGTCTTCTTCTATGTAAATTATATTAAATACTTATATAAAGTATTGAGTTATTAAAGACAGTGTAATACATAATAATGTTTTTGTAATGAGAAGTAAAAAAAAAGAAATTTTCTAAATATCAATATATAAATACTTTGTCAGTCAAACAAACAAATATTAATGAAGACAATTTTTTTAAATGAGTTATTCAATTTTTAAAAATTTAAACACTTAATCTAAAATTTTGAAAAGTTAGAAATCATAATAGAAAAATATAAAATTTGTAATTTCCTAAAAATTTTGCTTGATGAATTGTTTTTAACATCAATTATTATACAAGTAATTATTAAATAGATGACTAAGTTTGTATAATTATTTTAACTTAAATTTATTAACATACTTAAATATAAACTTAGTAATAATATTTTTAATGTAAAAAATATTTTATAATTTTAAATAATAAATTAATAAAATATTTTTGAAATCTATATCTTTTGTCCATCCATTATGTTGTGTTCAAAGGAAGACAAGTAAAAATAATGCTTGATATTTATTTTTTTTTGGGTAAGGGATGCTTGATATTATTCAATATAGACTAAGTTTTGGTTTTTCGTTTTTGTAAATTTCACATAAGACTAAAACTTTATTAAACTATCAATAAAAATTATTGATTAATCCTAGTATGTAATTGTTGTCAGACACGAACTTACTATACCGTCAGATCCCGCAAAGCACGAGCGGGAATTAATCTGATCGTAAGAATAATTTAAAGATATTTTCGACCGTTCGAGCCAACTTAAAAAAACCCGATAAAAAAAAAGAAGCTATCTACATTATTTTACTTTTCTATCTAGTTAGCATTAGAAAGTTGACGCCTCCCCAGAGGTCGTTGAGTTGGTTGAATAGAGGAAACATGAGGTCAAAAGATTTTGTGTTCGATTCTCTATACCTACGCTCTCTCGATCAAATATGTCGTATAGGACTTACCTAATGTAGAGTATTCAGTTAACGTAATTTGTAGTCTATTACGTGAATTCGGAGATTTATCCGATGCACATCTAAAAAATAACAATCGTGGGTTACTCCGTAAAAAAAAAGGACATATCTTCGTTAATTAATTAACTAGTATTGGCAAATTAAGCTTAGTTAAATCCGACTGAGTTAATAAATTATACTTGAGTTCAATCAGACTTTAAATTGAATTTAAACCATTTATGATTCTATTAAAACTACGTTGATTGTGAAATCTATTAGCGAATCAAAGTGAAGTTGTCGTACGAACGCTAGGCATTTTGCTTTGAAAATAACTTCATATTTTAGATTATATTAATTTATGTCTCATTCCTATTTTTAATTTTAAATTTTAAATTTTAAATTATTATTATTTGTTTTATACTATTCTATTTATACTTATTATTTAATTTAATTGTTATGAATAATATCCTATTTATAAAGACTATTCAAAGTAGATTTGTTCATATTTGTATTCGTGTTGTATATTTCAGCAAATACCTCTTGTAACGTCTCCATCATTTACACTTTTTAAATTATAGGAGTTTTGCTTTTCAATAACATATGATGTGATATAATAGTAACTTGAAATTGGAAAATTAAGGTGAAATCTGATAGTGAAAAAATAAAATAAAAGTTATATTTTTCGAATGCCTAAATTATTTAGAATTTTATAATATGATTTTCGTATAAAATATAAGAAATGATAATTGTAATTAGTACCTTATTGCCTTAAAAAATTAATTGTAACTTTAATTAGAATTATATGATATAATATTTCGTATTGGTTTTCGTTTATTTAATATTTAATCATAAAGTTTCTCAAATTTTACAATCAAATTTAACTTATTAAAAATACCTTTTTTTTCAATTCTTTCTTTGTGTGACTTATTAGATTCTTAAATATATTAACAATAAATATAAATTATAACCATAACCCATATTTATAATTAAATGAACGAAACTCATTTAATTTATTTTAAATTTTTAATTAAATAATTTATATTCACATATTAAAATTGATATTTTTCATATGAGTCTTTTAAAAACAATCTCTTTACTAGTTAGGGATAAGACTACGTACTACTAGACTTCTTCAGATCCTATGTCTCAGCGAGATTTTTACTGGATGTTGTTGTTGTTGATGATGATTAAGATTGATATTTACGTATCATGATTATTCAAATATTTAAGAATGTCAAAATGTTTTTAACTAACCTTTCTGTATGTGATTTTCAAAAAATTAAATTCTTTCATCATACAATATTTCGATTAGACATAGAACATAAAATTAATTTTTAATCTATTTGATTTCAATCATTTTAGTTCTTGGTTATTAGTAATCGATTATCTTAATTACATTTGTAAACTTTTTTACAAACTGTGTTATTCTATCTTAATCAAGGATTTCTTCAATAAATACTAATTGAAAACAATGAAATATTATCTCTAATCAATTTAATGTAATGAATTTTGTGTTAATCACTCAACTACTTGTAAATGTTTTATAGTATATCCAATAATGTGATGACTTTTGTATTGATCATGCAACTACTTCTAACTATTTTATCCTATATCCAATGACGACCAATTAAGTTATCATTGACTATAATAGATCATAAATAGTATAAAAATAAATCAATCCTTATATGAGAAGTTTTGATGATTTCAAATCAAATGTTCACTTATACAATCATCATAATGAGATATATATATATATATATATACAAGTAATGTTCCTCGTATAAGATTAGTTTAGTAAACTTATTTTCTAACAAATACTATTCATTTGTTTATGTATCTATATATTTTAATTAATGAGATCAATTACTTATTTCATATGAATGAAATATAACGTGTGTTAATTTTTTTTCCACACTTTATTGATGTTTACTCTCAGTAGAACAACAACTATGAATAATTTAAAGATGATACATAAATACAATATAAGTATCAACAAGATTTTTACTGAGTTATTTTTAATGTTGTTATTGTTATTGTTGTACATAAATGCAATATAAATCTTATTATTTTAATTTACCCTGTAAACTTTATCATATACGACAGAATATGTATAAGATAATAATGAATATAAATTACTTTAAAAGACTATTTTGTCCCAAATTAAATAATTTTATCAGTTTGAGTAATTTTACATTGATGACGTGTAGAGAATTTTAAAAATTACTCCAACTTTAGCTTCTACTTCGAAAAATTGGAAACTTTCGGAAAGGACCTCCCGACGCTAATTAGATCAATCTAATCTACGAGACTATTGCAACACTCATATGTTAGACATTTTTGTAATTTCCCATAAAGTTGGACAATATTTAATTATATTTTTCAATTTTTAAATAACTTATGAGTTAAGTTACGTAATTTGATCTGGATAAAGATAATAAAGTGACCTGATAAATGATATAAATCAATGGGTCAAAGTTCGGGTGAAAAATGGATCCCAATCAGTATGGACCGAACTCATATCGACCCTGTGATGGGAAAACTCGATATGGTTAAGCAACTTTTGGTCAAGAACTTTGACATGAAGGACCTTGGCATAGCATCTTTTGTCCTAAGTATTTAGATTCACCGGGACATATTTGAACACTCATCAGGCCTCTTATGTAGTGCATATATTGAGTATGTGTTACAAAAATTTATTACGGTTAACAGTAAACCTGTCGTAGCACCTATCTCTCATAGTGAGAGATAATCTTTGGCACAATATCCAAAGAATAAAATAAAGAGAGAGGTTATAAGGAATGTTTCGTATACTAGTACAGTTGATAGCCTGATGTATGCTTGGCTATGTACTAGGCGGGACATTGCATTTATTGTTTGACTGTTTGGTCAATATCTGGTTAATCCATGTGTAGACCATTAGAATGCAGTCTAGCAAGTGTTGATATACTTAAAGGAACCAATGATTATATGTTAACATATAGCACAGTCAACAGACTAAATCTCGTAGGGAATTCAGATTCAGATTTTATCCATGTGTCTAGATGATCGAAAGTTCACTTAAGTTTACAGTTTTAAATTTGCAGATGGTATAATGTCGTGGAAGTGTGTCAAGTAGACACAAGTAACTTCCTCGACTATGCATGCAAAGTGCTTGATATGGGGTTGCTTCATAGACGATTTAGCTCAAAAACTTGATTTCTGAGTTGTTTGTGGTTGATTTAGTAGCTAGGCCCATTCGGTTGTACTGTGATAATCTTACTACTGTGTTGTTTAATAATAACTAAGAATATCACATGGTCTTAGCATTTCGATGTCAATTATTTGATCATAAAAGACTTGATACGAAAAGGTGACATTAAAAGTTTGGAGCATTTAAGGACTGAGGAAATGATAGTCAATCCTTTAACTAAAGGACTTTACCCACTTGTGTTTGTAACACGAGTATACATTATGGGTGTTTTGACGTCCTTAAACATTGTTAGTTAGGGGATCGTTATGTTTGCTACATGGACATTTATACATTTAATGTATTATGACGTTATGATGGTTCATCAAGAAAAATGATCATTGTTTATCCTTGGTAATACATGTTATCGTTTATTGTCATAATACATATAAAAATCTTAAGATTTGTGTCGATCTTAAGTATTTAAAAGTCATTGAGCATATATACGATTCACCTTGAGCCTGTGTCATTTAGATGCATAAAGTTTTATACGGATATCCATGAAGTTTGACATGATATATGGGATATAAGTTGTTTTTAATCCCATAAAAGTTCTCTAATACAGTTTAGCATTCAGTTGGAAAACGTAATTTTTTTTCTAATGCAGTTTAGCATTTGGTGAGAGGAAACAAGTTTTCTCTAATGTTGTTTAGCATATGGTGAGAGGAAACAAGTTTTCTCTAATAATGTTTAGCATTTGGAGAGATAAAACACGATTTCTCTAATGTAATTTAGCATATGCGGTTTAGCATAAAGTTGGAGAAATCGAGACCTACAAACGAAGATGATATAATTTAGATCATAAAGGTATCATTCTAATTTGTCACACTCCATTTTTTCATTCGTATTGGTGAGATATTAGGTATACGTAATTGTATTGGATCTGTGTCGCACATGACACATGTATTTGATACTTTTCGGTATCGAAAGCCTTACATGATGGAATGATGGATTTTCGATATTTTTGATCAAATGTTTTGTTTTTAAAACTTAGTCGACTAATACAATAGTATGACTTAACCGAATTTTTAAATTGTTTTAAAACTAGAGTTAACACTGCAATTAAGCATTGTCCAAGGGGGCGTTTGTTAAACAATTTTGTAATTTTCCTATTTAATTGTATTTATCGGTTTTAAATAACTTATCGATTAAGTTATATAATTTGATATGAGTAAAGATAATAATGTGACCCAATAAACGATCTAAATCAATGAGTTAAAGATCAGTTGAAAATGGATCTTAATCAGTGTGGACCGAACCTATATCAGGCCTGTGATGGAAAAACTCGATATAAAAGCTACATATAAAGGTTAAGGTCTCCGAAAGTTGCTCATATCCATCGTAAGTATAAGGATTATTTGATTTGTTAAAAGAGCTTATTTTTTGAGAAAATTGTAGAAAGACCTTACCCGCGTTTCGGAGAACAGTTCTCGTAAAGGTAACGATAAATTTGCGCTCGTTTTGGCTTCGAAAAGTTTTTTTTAAATTATAAAAATTGAAATCAAGTATTTTATGCATTTGTTTGTTTGTTTTTGAATGTATTTTATGCATTTGTTTGTTTATTACTCTTTCACTTCCGATCCGAAATATTTGACCAACGTAACGTTACAAATTACATCATAGAAACATGTTATCTGTCATTTTATACAGACACGTTGCAAGTAAGAACACCACACTTCTGTTGTTTTCCTCATGAGCATCGCCAATTGTGAGTTCGTTGTTCTAAGGTCTTTCTATGACTTTCATCTGAACTCATACCATCGTTCAGATGAAAGTCATAGAAAACAACGATGACTTTCATCTTATTATGTAAACTTTGACTTGAATGGCAACTGATGACATTTCGGACACTCGTCGATCGTTTATTTGTGTTTATGTAAGAACCTGAACAGGCCAAGTGTGTCCGCCTGTCTGACTTCGCAATCTGTCATGATATCCAGTTCTCTATGTAACTATGTACGAATCGAGTAGATTACCATCCTTCTACTCAAGGATCTCAACGCATGCCTCTGCGTCAAGTTCCATGTCGTTTTATTTGTTTAGTTTTTTCTGACCAAGTATTGAGTTCATGCATATATTTTCTTTATTTTATTTCAGTTTTTATCTTTTAAAAATTATAGCAATTACATAAATTATCTGTTATATTTTCAATTTATCTTTAAAATATTGCATTAAAATTTAAGAATTTGAATAAATAAATATATGAAAATTTTATCAAATATAATTAGAGTTTATATTTTAATTTAATTTTACTCGAACTAATTTTATTTTTAAATAAATTTGAAAATATGAAATTTTTTAAATTTAATTTATTTCCATGCATAAATATGAAAAAGGAGTGTGAAATAGTTAAATTAAAATGAAAATACTATAAATTTAAAATAATTAAAATGGAAGGTACGTTTCTATAAATTAGAACTAATTAACTGTTAAACTTAAATCTCGAAAAATAAAGGTCATTTTTGTTTTTGCTTTTTTTGTTTATAATTTTCAATTTTTGTTTTTCTTTTAAATAAAAATAAAAATTTGGTTGATTATTAAGTTATTTTTATTATAGATAATAATTAATAAAATATAAAATAAATTATTTTTAATTAAATAAATTTATTTTATTCTTTTATATAATATTTATTAACACATTGTTAATAAAATTATTTTATTTTATTAAAAATATTTTTAAATATAAATTTTAAAATATATAAATTTTAAATAAAATTTTATTTAAATTTATATATTTAA
>JAOSBM010000002.1:4335942-4349426 GCA_027568955.1 Erythroxylum tenue | reverse complement strand
CTCTTTTACGTTTGATCCGAAATTCGTAATTAAGACGACGTTACGAACTACGACATAGAAACATGTTATCTGTCATTTTATACAGACACGTTGCAAGTCAGAACACCACACTTCTGTTGTTATTCTAAGGTCTTTCTATCACTTTCATCTGAACTCATGCCATCGTTGCCTAAATTTCTTTTACTAAAGATGTGATTTGTAGTTTAATATTTAATAAAATTATAAGCTAAGTTTTTATAGTTATCAATGATACGTTATTAATAAAAAATAACAACAACAACAACAATAATAATAATATAATTTTATAATACCGTTAAAGTAAAAATCTTAATTTTAATGAACATTTATGAAATTGTTTTTAAAATATTATAATACGATTGAAACACTTAATTTTTTAATAATAAAAGCAATATATACTAATTCATATTCTATTTGGCATTAACTTAATTAACCAATCACATTAAAATTGAAATAAGACTTTTGATGTTGAAACTAAAGCATATAAAATATGTAGCCATTCAGATTGTCTACTTATTTCAATAACTCTCGACGTTATGTTAATTCTTTTTATACATATATTTGAGAAAAGAAAGCATATAATTTAACATTGTTATAACTAAACACATTAAATGTTATCAGTTTTGCTCGAGCAACTAAAAGAGCACATGAAATCTTTGTGCTGTAAATGATGTTCCAACCCTGCTTTAATTAATTTTGTCCACACATTTACGTAAATTTTGTATAAATATGTGGATGAGATATAATGGAATAAGGTAAAAACTGGTTCATAATATTAAAGGATTTAGTATCCTAAAAGTGTGACATGTTTCGGATAACATTTTAAAGGTATTAGATAAAAATTTTGAGTTTTTAAATATTTTTTATATTTTAAAAATTATTATATATCTTTTTTATATAATTTTAAATTATTTAATCTATTTGTACTTAAAATTACATAATATTAAAAGTTTTAAAATTCAAATATGATGCTATTTTAAAAGCTTAAAAAACAAAAAATTAGTAAAATATAATATAATAATTTATACAACAATTCAATAATATTATAGATAGATAAATTATATCTTTAAAATAAAAAATGGTTAAACAAAAAATATCCTATAAGAATATTCAATGAAATACTAAGATATATAATATTAACTTCTTTATAATTTTTTTAAAATCATGTCCTTATAAGTCATTTTACACATAAACAACTAATACTAAACAACTAATTTTACTAAACATCTCTAACAAATAGCTAATGCCTATCAGCTATATTAGCTAACAGCTAATGCAATCAACTGATTGGCATTGCAAAAAAAAAAATGATTGGCAAACATAGCCTTAATGTTATTAGTTTTCCTCCAATAACTAAAAGAGCACATGAAATCTTCTGTACTATAAATGATGTTTTAATTAATTTTGTTCACACATTTACGTGAATCTAGTATAAATTTGTGAATGAGATTTAATGAAATAAGGTATAACTGGTTTATAGTATCAGAGGATCTAGTCTCTTAAAGGAGAGACATGTTTCTGATAATATTTTAAAGGTATTAGATAAACATTTTGAGTTTTAAATATTTTTTATATGATTGTTTACATTTTAAAAATTATTATTTATCTTTTTTTTTTATAAAGTTTGAAATTATTTAATCTATTTTTACTTAAAATGACATAATATTAAAAGTTTAAAATTTCAAATATGATGCTATTTTAAAAGTTTAAATAAACGAAAAATTAGTAAAATATAATATAATAATTTATACAACAATTACATAATATTATGGATAGATAAATTATATCTTTAAAAAAAAATGGTTAAACATAAAATATCCTGTGTAATTATCCCAAAATCGGTCTAACTTAATAAACACAAATTCAGACAGTTGGTTTGTTATGAACCAGAGCATAACATAACAATAGTGATGATCCATACCAAAGAACTAAGAACACAAGAAGAAGCAGACGATAAATTGGTTCAATATATCGGGAGAAGAGATGGAAATACTGTGTCACATGTAGAGGACGCTATTGATTATCGGTGTGATGTGATGGAAGCATGAATATCTATGTACGAAAAGTGAAAGTCCACATAATATATATATATATATATTCTTTTTTTTTTACCATTTTTATTGTTCCCTTAAAATGGTAAAATAATCTGACTCAGGAATGTCACTGTCTGCTTCGTTCACTCGAGCTCTTCTTGTTAGTCTCTTTCTCATATGTAGATGTATACATTTGGTAAACTCTTTTATAAGAAGACGATGATGAAGAAGAAATGAAGTTAAAAAGCTGAAGATAAGCAAGTCTCTCCTGTTTGGCTATAAAAGGGAATATAACCTTTCCTTTCTTGAACCACCAAGTCTTTCTTTTCCGTCTCTGTACCTGTAGCCTTACCCTCAAAACTTTCTCAAAGTGGTAGTTTGTGGTTCCTTTAATCAGAACCTAACTGAAGCTATAGCCTCCCTGAAACTGAAGGGAAACAAAGGGACGAAGTCTATCTATCTCACTGACATAGCTCTACCTCCTCTTTTTTTTTAATAATTTTTTTTGTTCATTTTTTTTGCATGTCCATGAGGTTTGTAATGCATCTCCCAGCTATTTTCCTTTCTGGGTTTTTCTTGCTTGGATCTGAACTTTTCTTTTGAATGGGTGTTCTTCTCTAGGGTTTTTGCTCAATTCTTCTCCCAGATTGGCAAAACCCCACCTCTTTAAACTCTCGTTCCATGCTTTTAGTTTTTGTTTCTGTTTACGTACGGATCATATATGTGAGCTTTTGATCGATGATGATGATGATTTCCCGTATATAAGGAGAGGGAAGATGGCTAGAGAGAAGATCAAGATCAAGAAAATTGACAACATTACTGCGAGACAAGTGACCTTCTCTAAGAGGAGGCGAGGACTGTTCAAGAAAGCTGAAGAGCTCTCTGTACTCTGTGATGCGGAGGTTGCTCTCATCATTTTCTCTGCTACAGGCAAGCTCTTCGAGTATGCTAGCTCCAGGTACGTCCATCTGTCTTTAATCGACCGAGATCTCTTCCTTCCAATATCATCAAAGTAAACCTTTAGGTCTCCTCATCTCTATTCTCTTACCTATTCAAGTTCTTATCTCAAGTCTGTGTCCGTACGAGCGCGTGCACGGTGAGATATGAGGGTTAGAGAGTTATATGAAGATGAAATAGCATCGTCATGGCCATAAATAAGGAAAAGAGAACATAAAGTTAAGATCTTTACAGGAATTTCATGGCTGCTCTCTATACATGTAAATCTTTGGTCTTCTAGTATTTTGGAGGTCTCTAGTGAGTTAGTACTAACTCTCTAGGAAGATTACTAACTAGCCCGCACAGTAAGGTGATTGGTTTTGTGGATCTCATCTTGTGTACAAATAAACCTATTCTTCTCTTGTGTATAAATAAACCTCTCTCTTCTCTTTTGAATCTATTCTTGAACTTCTTCTTCTTCCGAGGCTCTCTGCAATTTCAAGTAAAATGTTCCTACGAGTCTTCTTTCTTTGCTCCGACGTGAAATCTTACGAACTTCTAATTCTTCTCACTCTCAACAACATGTAATATAGTGTTCTATGTGTATCTATCTTGTTGTCTTTGCATATCGATACCTCATGTATTGATCTATGCCTTGCTTGAGCCGTGAATATATCATAGATTCCATAAGATGAATGGGAACTACAGTACCGGCAAGGAAAAGAGAAGAAGCTTGACAACGGCGGCCCTAATTTGCATTTAGTCTTCTAATCTCAGACGTTCAACATGACATTTAACTTAATGGGATAACCTTCCCGTCCAAATAGTAAAAGAATATTTAGAAATGTGTTTAGAACGAGTTCAATATTGAAAATGCTTTCATTGACCAGCCTAGGATTCATCAAAACAGCTAACATTGCAAGGATTAAAGTTTGTTGTTCGGTGTGATCTTTGAAGTTAGTATACGAGTAAATGAGTAAGTAATAGGGAATTGATAAGATCAGGGAGTGTCTTCGATGTAATGTCTTGTTTCTGTAATAGTAGGCTTGGAGTTTGATGACAACATGTGATATGTGAGTAAAAGTTCATGTATTATTGCAAAAACTCATTAGTGATGATAGCCATATCTAATTAGATTATAGAGTTAATTACACTTAATTTGTAATCATGTCTTAAAAATTATTATTTATCTCATGTTGTATTATTTATCTGTCACATTTTCTTCTTTATTGTATTCTCTTAACTGATCTCCGTTTGTTCATACATAACATTAAACGATGTTGTATTGTAATCACGACTGATTACTGGTTTAGGTTATTAACCTAAGATTATTAACATTAATGTAAAATCTTTTCTTTGATTACTGGTTTAGATTGAATCTGTAAGGAAGGATATAGAGAATGTCGTCAAAACCTGAAATAATCAACACTTTCATGATACATGAAATCATAAGATACCATCTTTTACACATATAAATGGGGAATTCAGGTATATATATATATACAGTTGTTGATTCTCAAATAATATGCTTAATTGGAAGAGATTTCAGGGGAAAAAAAAGATCCAAAGAGTGAAGAACAAAGGTGATATTCGTTCTTGGAAGTTAGAATTCACCTCTTTCTTATATGAGGTTATGCCTTTCTATTTTCTCATCTCTTCTTTTTCAAAATTCTTAATAATAAACTGTGGGTGATATTGCAAATGGAGCCATGATTCTTCTGGCTACGATGGAATTCATCGTACCTTAATTATGGTCTGCAATTGTAGTTGCTGTTGGGAGGCATAGCTTAAACCCTGAAGTTGGTTAATTGAAATAGGTATG
This sequence comes from Erythroxylum tenue, assembly GCA_027568955.1. Classification (NCBI taxonomy): domain Eukaryota; kingdom Viridiplantae; phylum Streptophyta; class Magnoliopsida; order Malpighiales; family Erythroxylaceae; genus Erythroxylum; species Erythroxylum tenue. Next base: position 4,344,617 of record JAOSBM010000002.1, on the reverse strand, counting down.
TGAAAAGAATAATAACCGATATAATGAGATATAATTGTAAACCTCAACTTACTAAGTGGTTTTGATATTGGGAAATCAATGATCAGATATTGATTTCTTAGGAAAACAATTAAGAAATAAATGTGTTGGAATGAGAAACACATGTACATAAATTACTTAGTATGTGTAATAACAAAGGTCGGTCTGTCTCCTACCGATAATTAAGGCTAAGGATTCGACAGAAATAGGAACTAGATGATGTTTAGGAGCTTTGAGAAGATTTGAAAGGATAGGGACATCTCAGAAGACAATCCATGTTCCTTTTTTAATGATAACTAATGTATTTAGGGATAAGAAGCTAAAGGTATATTCCCAAAACCCGAGCCTTACCGAGATTTCAATTAGGTGTTGATGACGATGAGGTTAAAGTTGTTGGCTCAAAGAGAGGAGAGGAGAATGAAATGTTTGCATTATGGCTGTAGATAAGTACTTTGCATCCAAAACTCAAATGCTTGAGCAATGGTGCATTGTCATTTAGCTGTAGTTTATAGATTCTATATAGGAATGTCCTATGGGTTTACCTTCCTTATTTTAATTCTTATATTTTGAAAATCATTGCTTACTCTCTTATAGTATTGTTTAATTATTATAAAACTCATTTCTTCATATATATTTTAAAAAATTTTAAATTTAAGTTTTAACATGATGCTGTTATAAGGTTATGACTGGACCCAAAAAAAAAAAGAATATGACAAAAAATATTGTATGATAGTTTAACAATATTAATGAAGTAACTAATAATTTTCAAAATATAAGAATTTAAATAAAAAGTAAAAGTGTAATTAAGTATTATATATATGAATAGTAAGAACCATATATAAGGATGATAAAGTAAAACCTTATCCTTAAGTAACTTTTTGGTCTGCAACCATTAATTACTATGCAGAATGTGATTTGGTAATTAGCAATTAGATTCCTTTTCTTCCTCTATTTCTCTAATATAGTGTTTAAAAGCGTACATCAATGACCCTCCTCGGACTCTCGCAAAGCGGAGTTATATTGACTATTGTTTAAAAGGCTCATATGAATTTGCTTATAAAATAGGAAAACCTTTTTCCATGCATGCCAGGAATCTCAAGAACGTTTTAAGGTTTAGAAGCTCCATGGAGTTGCTTATCACTTGTCCATTTGTGTGCTTTGCAAACCCAATGGATATATAAGCTTAAGTGACATACTTATACCAATGCTATTCCTCTAAAATGAATTTCTTTGAACTAGGTTTTAGAATATACATGCAATGGAATAAAGCAATTTCTAATTTCTTAATATGTATTCCCTGCACTCATTGAAGAACAGTGCTTTCACAATGAACTTTATTATTATTCTTTTTGTTTCTTATTATTATTCTTTTTATGGTTAATATACGTTTTTCATTATTGGGCAGCATGAAGGATACCCTCGGTAGGTATAACCTTCACTCAAACAACTTGGCCAAACTGGACCAACCATCTCTAGAATTGCAGGTAATAGAAGCACATGAAACCTACTACCATCTGATCCTCCAACTCTACTGCTGCAACTACCGTTTTTAACTTGGAGATTTTTGTATTCCTTATTGTAGCTAGAGAATAGCAATCACATCCGGTTGAATAAGGAAGTTGCTGAAAAGAGCCAACAACTAAGGTATGTGTGAGAATGTGGTGGAACTTTGTCCTTGGGTTCTGATATTTGCTTTTATAATGAAGATTAGGAGATTGTCCCTTGTAACAGGCAGATGAGAGGAGAGGATCTGCATGGACTAAACATTGATGAATTGCATCGTCTGGAGAAGCAGCTTGAAGTAGGACTAACTCGCGTGCTCGAAACCAAGGTTTTGTGTCCATGGCTTTTATATATAAAGTGTCTGTGGTTGTGTTCACTTGGTAATAACTTGTTTTTTTTTTTTTTCTGTTCTTAGGGGGAAAAGATAATGACTGAGATATCTGCGCTTGAAAGGAAAGTAAGTTAGTGAAAAGAATTTGGAGTTTTGACATGTTTGCAGACAGAATGTTGTTGTCTGTAGAAGGAAATACGTGTGTTTTGAAGAAAGACTTATTGAGTTACTATTTAGCAAAAAACACTCTTTTATTATATAGCAACATTACACTGTTATGCTTCAACTTTTGATTCTGACTGATAGAGATGTCAATTTCATGGAGTTGAACAGAAGCATAAGAATGGGGATATGTTGGATGATTGTTAATGGTTTATTATTGTTTGTAATGACAGGAAGCGCAGCTGCTGGAAGAGAATAGGCAACTAAAACAGAAAGTAAAGAGTTACCTTATAATGAAAACATATTTACTGCTTAATCCATAATGATGAGAATCGTATGACTTGGATTACGTGCAGATGGCAGCAATGATGTGCAAGGCCAAATGGCCATTGGCTGTAGAATCAGACGTTGCAGTACAAGTAGAAGAAGGCGTATCATCGGAGTCTGCCACTAATGTCTGCAGTTGTAATAGTGGCCCTCCTTTAGAGGATGATAGCTCCGATACCTCCCTCAAATTAGGGTAAGCTCTCTCTCTCTCTCTCTCTCTCTCTGATTGATCTCTAAAAGAAGTGTAGTGATTTTTGTTTTCTTCTCTGTTGTTACAGGCTTCCTATCTGAAGTTGTAGAAGGCACGCAGTAACATTCCTTCATTTGGAGGCTTTAAGGTTTCTGTATCTTATTATGTAAACTTTGACTTGAATGGCAACTGATGACATTTCGGACACTCGTCGATCGTTTATTTGTGTTTATGTAAGAACCTGAACAGGCCAAGTGTGTCCGTCCGTCTGACTTCGCAATCTGTTATGATATCCAGTTCTCTATATAACTATGTAAGAATCGAGTAGATTACCATCCTTTTACTTGAGGATCTCAACGCATGCCTCTGCGTCAAGTTCCATGTCGTTTTATTTTTTTAGTTTTTTCTGACCAAGTATTGAGTTCATGCATATATTTTCTTTATTTTATTTCAGTTTTTATTTTTTAAAAATTATAAGAATTACATAAAATTTCTGTTATATTTTCAATTTATCTTTAAAACATTGTATTAAAATTTAAGAATTTGAATAAATAAATATATGAAAATTTTATAAAATATGATTAGAGTTTATATTTTAATTTAATTTTACTCGGACTATTTTTATTTTTAAATAAATTTTAAATTCTGTAAAATTTTGAAATTTGATTTATTTCCATGCATAAATATGAAAAAGAGTGAAATAATTAAATTAAAATGGAAATACTAGAAATTTAAAATAATTAAAATGGAAGGTACGTTTCTATAAATTTAAACTAATTAACTGTTAAATCTTGAAAAATAAAGGCCATTTTTGTTTTTGCTTTTCTTTGGTTATAATTTTCAATTTTTGCTTTTTCTTTTAAATAAAAATAAAATTTGGTTGATTATTAAGTCATTTTTATTATAGATAATAATTAATGAAATATAAAATAAATTATTTTTAATTAAAAAAATTTATTTTATTCTCTTATATAATATTTATTAACACATTGTTAATAAAATTATTTTATTTTATTAAAAAATATTTTTAAATAAAAATTTATTTAACAACTAAAATATTTAAAATAAAATTTTAAATATTTTAGTTGTTAAATAAATTTTTATTTTAAATTTATATATTTTTAAAAATAATTATTAATAATTACTAAATTCAATTTGGTTGATTATTAGCGCTGGTGTAATTTATTTTTTTACTATAGATAACAATTACATATTAGACATAATATAAAATAAATTATTTTTAATTAAATACATTTATTTTATTCTCTCATATTATTATTTATTAACACATTGTTAATAAAGTTATTTTATTTTATTTAAATTTTTTTTAAATATAACTTTTTTTTAAAAATTGATGTTTATTTTAAATATTTTAGTTGTTAGATAAAATTTATATATTTTAAAATATTTAATAATAATAATTAAATTAAATTTATTTAATCTAATTATAAAAATTAAATAAAATTATTAAGTATAATTAAATTATTCATAATACGTAACCGGTTTTAAATACAAGACAGTCGAGTCAAACTGGGGCGACATGGAAATGCTGCGAAAGAACGGGGATAAGTTTATAATTCCGCTCGCTTTTTTTTCATGTTCTAAACTTCTAATGAGCCCAAAATGATTTTCCGTTATATTTAAGGTCTCCACCATCACATTCTGACAATGAGCGTGAGATGAACGCTCCCATTCCCAACGCCAATCTACAATTCATCCACCAGTCCGATAAGACTTCGTTTTCACTTTTCCCATGATGCGCGTGAAACACACATTCCAAACTGTGTTTCGGTTACCATTTAACGTCTCGTTTTCTATACCTACCTAATCAGTTACCCCTCGCTCCAAATGGCTAATTTGTGTGAAATGTGAAATTTAGGGTCAGCTCTGCTTTTCTCATCCAACTTTCCTCAGTCAACATTTCTGGAAATTTTCCGTTATTGATTCCGTTCGTAGACTCCGATCACCGTTGAGCTCTTCGTTCCCATGAATAACGCTCTCGGAGTTTTCGATTTCAAGAAGGAAGACGAGCTAACGGAGCTCGCCGCTAGCAAATTCTTGAGCAAGTTCAAAAACCCTAACCTCGACAGTCTGGAGTACGAGTTTGCCGAACGCGGTACAATTCTTGATGCTTCTCAAGAAATCTCTATTTCCTTCCGCTTGATTACGGGAAAGCAGTAGCGTTAGTGATGTTGATATCGATTGAACTGACTTTTAGCTGTGTTTGTGTATCTTAATTGGGGCTTTGGACTTTGCCTTATTAACTTAGATGTAGAATTTGAATTTTATTCTCCGTTTCAGTAATTTAGTAGACCAGTTTTACGGCATTACACGTTTCGGGGGTCCGATGAAATAGATGGGTGCAATTTTCCAACTATGTATCGTTAATCGGTAAAATGCCCATTTTGCTAACCAGTACTGTTGTAGTGGGCTCATTGAGTTCTTATCCTAAGTTATCCTCTTCGTTTGATATTCTTTTTATTACATGCAATTATACCACGAGAGTCCTGTTGCTTTTCGCCCATTTCTTTTGATCTTGGTCTTTTAAGTTCCTTCTTAATGTATTTCCTTGAGCGTCAGGTGCTTTTATTTAATAATCTTTTCTGCATGCACAGCTTCTCATGGACCTGATGTCCTGAGGCATGATACTGGCAGTTTTCCTTGTGTAGATGTTGATGCCACTGATTGTGATCGTAGTTGTGGCAATACTAATACAGATGCCCCTGTGGTAACGATGGGGGAGGACTTCTCTTCGGAAGAAGGAAATTCTTGCTTGGATTCTACTTCACTACCAAATTGTTTGATTCTTAAGAAAAAAATTAATCCCAATATGGAAATGCCATGGAAATACCAACTGACTGGTGTACTCTCAGATTCTCCATCTAATGTACATTCTTTTCTCAGATCTCAAGTAAATTTGAATTAATCCATCCTTTTGTCAACTCTGTTGGATGATTAATATCTACTTCCTTTGAATATTCAGAGTAAGCATGTTGATGAGCAGTCAGATGCTGAAGGAAGCATGAATGAGAATTCTCCATCTAGTCGAACTCGTTCTATTTCAGAGGATGGCGGTATTTCCGTACAATATTCGTTAATTTCATGATGTTTATGGATGTTTAGGTTGTTATCTTACAAAGTTATTCTACTTGATTTCAGTTAATGTGAATAGTGGTGCAACAAGTCATTGTTCCAGTGGGTCTGAAACGGTATAGTATATACTTTAATTTCGGTTATCTATTTTGTTGAATCACTACAGGATCCTTGCTCTCTAGATTAAGTCCATTTGCATATTTTTATTTTTTTAATTTCTTTTGCTCCTTGATAGCAATGTAGATATTCAGAGATCCTAAGTAGTTTCCAGAAACTTATAGTGCCTAAATTTTATTAACATTTTGAACTCCATATTTTTGCGTGATTTCTTACATTTTGATTAACAGTGGTAATTTGCTTTAGTAAAGTGAAGGCTTTACCTTTGAATGATATAGTGTATATCGATAAAAATGAAGATGCTAACTGCTGTTCTGATATTTGTGATGACCAGAACACTTTAGGTTTATTGACTATCTTTGTGTCAAATTTACAGGATGTCGTCAATTTTGTTGTTGATTATGTTGTGTATCAGCATGACAGTCATTCTGGATGCCTTGTAAATTTTTCTTCTAGTGGGATTAAAATTAATGGTTTGACTGCCCATACTGACCAAGAGTTCTTCAGCATTGAGATTGGAATTGATGATATCATCCATGTCGAATCCTATAACCTTGAAAAGGTTAGTTCGATTATCTTTGGTTCCTTATGTTTGATGGTAAAATATTGTTTATCACGCTAATAGATCTTATCTGCATGTCTGAAGTTGGGCACTGTCATAATTAAGCTGCGACTGCTGTCAAAGAAGGATGCAATACAAGATGAGAATGCATATGGCACATCAGGTTGGTGGGCTTCTACTAATTCGGTGCAACATATTAGTGGAATAATGTTCTTTTTCATGTATTTAAGTGTCATGTAACATCTCAATTTATGTTCTTCTTGAGCTTAGATTTGTTGCAGTTTGTTGAGAATTTTGCACCTCCTAAACAAATAAGCTCCCTCTGGTTTCCAGAATATTCATTTACCTTGTTTTGGGACATTTTGGCTTTTGTAGAAGACAACATTTCGATTAACAGGTTTCCAATTACAAAAGGTGCTGCTATGTCGATGTTATATACTTATAATGCTACATGATTAACACAGAGTTTGTAATTAGTCTACTGTAGTTAAATAGTCGGCTAAAGTGATTTTTGCGCTGAATATTTTTTGATGTTTTGTAATTTGTAGATAATGTATAACACTAGTTTTTGACAACTAGTTGATTGCTAACATTTAGTCCGGTTTCATATTCTGGTTATAAAAATTTTTGTAGCTTCATTATGTACTTCAACATTGCTTTTTGAACTGATTTTATATACTTATCTTACGTGCGTAGGTGTGGAGGAGTTGGAGTTTTCAGTTGTTGAGCCCAACTGGACTGCGATGTGGGAGCACTTAACATCTTTGAATATGAAATACTTTGCTGTGTGGAGGACTGTGGATGAGTAAGCATCTGAAAACTTTGTTTTTAATAAGAATTTTCTGTATAATTTATTATTCTCTCTATAATTGCTTACCATGAGTAGATTTTGTGTACTCTGAAGATAGTTTATGCTTTTATAAGAATTCTTCTGCTGAGGGCTCCATCTGATTCTAGTAATAAGCCCTCTTATCTCCATCTGATTGTAGTAGATGCATATATAACAATCTGTTGCCTTGCTGTGAGTTTATATCTTGATGTCCGACTGACTCACCCATATATAATTTGATTACCAGTTTAGGAGCTCAAAAGTTTGTGCTCTGTGAGTGATTGAGAGCCTTCTGGAGTTAAGTTTATGTTTTTCTTTGTATAGATTGGATTTGAGAATTACTTAAGGAGTTAAATGCTTTGAAGCACTGACATGGTACACTTAGACTAAAGTTACCTGAAATGCTTCCCTGTATTATCTTTTCCGTCAGTTGTCGAAAGAGGAAGTTTCACTCATATTGCAACTAACAATTGTTGGAAAAGTATATCTTCATTCTTTTCAGATAAAGGCAAAGTGTGTTTACAATCAGCAAAAAGTTTGTAGATGTTTTCTTATGGGCGAATATGTGACTGTATATCCTCTGCACTTTTGAGCAGCAATCATGTTTTTTTTTTCCCCCCTACATGTTAAGAGTTTTCTCTTTCAATGGTTTGCAAATTTGGGGAGGCCATTACGGGTTTGGTAGTTAATTAGAAATGTACTTTGTCATGTCTTTTCTTTCTTTTCATAATTTTCTTTCCCTAATTTTATGTTCTATTGTAGGATGGATGCTACAAGTGACGGAGCAGCAGATTTACTTCAACAAAGGCCTTATTTTCCACAGTGAGTAACAAATCAAATCCCCCTTCGAATTTGCCATGTTGTATTAAGCTTTGACTTCATGCTTGTTTTAATTTTTGTGATCTTTTGTTGTTGATTTTGGGCTCTTCATTTCTACTTAAATGTTAACCAACCTAACTTAAAGTTATAATGTTGTTGTCTTCTGACATCTTACCAATAAAATAACTCTTCCGAGTGATGATGGAGTTTTTTTTGGATTTCTTTTAGTTGAGTCCTTGATTCATTCATAACTTCCCAAAAGGATTCAGCATTTAAACTGCCTGATGAGGCTTTTAATTTCTGAGGAGTTTGTGCTTTAGATGAATATTCTCTATATCTCCTGCAACATCTATTTCTTTAGCATAGAGATATTGTTTTCCATTGCATGTTGAATTTGAATTTTCGTGCATATTGTAGTTGTTTAAATAAGAAAGTTGTAGATGGCGCGTGTAATCCTTTTATGACAGATCTGAAAAATCTGACACCTTACAGTTTTGACGAGGCCTTTGAAGATGTTATCTATCCACAAGGGGATTCAGATGCTGTTTCCATCAGCAAGAGAGATGTAGATCTATTACAACCTGAGACATTCATTAACGATACTATTATTGACTTTTACATCAAGTAAGTTTCTTTGCTTCACATTGCTCCACTGCTATTTACTGGGGTTTTATGCATACATTGCCAATGAATGTTTCTTGAACATAAATGTCCTTAAGTTGCT
>JAOSBM010000002.1:4297904-4313901 GCA_027568955.1 Erythroxylum tenue | reverse complement strand
TTGAATTAAATTATTCATAATTTTTATCAAAAATAAATAATTAAATAATATATTTAAATGATAATAAATCAGATTATGAAAAAAATCAAAAACAGGAAACAAAAACTACTTTTTATAATTTTCATAATTTTTGAAAATCGAAAGAAACCAAAACTAAAAACAGAAACTAAAAACTCAAACAAACAAAATTTTTTATTAAATTTGAAAACAAAAACAAAAAATCAAAAATAAAAATGAAAACAAACACCCCATAAGTTTAGGGATATAGTCCTGTCCGGACTGTCAAGTACAAACAGAGCACACCATGCAAGATTATGGGAGCACTATTTCTACCCGTAGAAGGGTAACAGCCAGACCCTATGTGTGTATTGCTCGCCGTGCATAAATTGTGAAACTAACGGGACAAGACCAAGATTGATGTTCTTAGACTAAGTACTAGAAAAATCTGTTGGTGGCAACCATTGAGACAATTTCATGAACCAAAAGGGTAAAAGCTTCATTCGTTCAAGATTAGAAATCTGGCAAGCAGATGATCCTTCAACGTGGCAAAACCAATTTTAGAGTCCTATAATTGTTGAAGGGCTTCAAAGGTTCAAACACGATATACGGGCCTAAATGCCCTCCCTTCCATGCCTGTAAAGAAAAAAAAAAGGTGCTTTTATCCAAAAACCTTCTCTTTTGTTCTGTTTCTTTTTTCAATTTGATTTCATATTTTCACATTCATGACCACCAATGGCACTCCAATAATGGGGCTTGCGTTTTGAGGAAGACATAGAATGTTGCAGAGGGCTGCAAGCAATGCATATTCATGGTGGTGGGCAAGCCACATCAGGACAAAGCAGTCAAAATGGTTGGAGGAAAATCTCCAAGGTATTTTCTGGATATGCTTGTCTACATTTATTAAGAGAAAGCCTTCAAGTTGGTTATTGTCTGTGTTTCTTCTGTTTAGTGTGATTTGATCCTAACTAGTCCCAAACGATGTAATGGTGTTACTGACTGTTTTCATGTTTTACCAATGTAATATTCCAAAATTCACCGATCTGCTCAAAACCATTTATTGATGCTTCTGCATGTTTAGACTGAATGGGCAAAAGAAAAAGGAAATTGGAAATGGAAAGACAATTCAGTGCAGGAACATTGAGAAGCTCTTTTCTTTTTCCCTCTTTTCTTTCCAAATATTGATAAAATCAAAAGCAGGCATTTGACATGAACTTGTAAAATCACAGATATGGAAGACAAGGTTACGGAAATGCTTCAAATAATCGAAAATGATGGAGACACATTTACTCAAAGGGTTGAAATGTACTACAAGAAGAGGCCAGAACTTATAGATCATGTGGAAGAATCTTATAGGTCGTACCGAGCATTGGCAGAAAGGTACGATAAGCTATCGAAGGAACTGCAGAGCGCTAATCGAACTATTGCCACCGTCTTCCCTGAACAAGTTCAGTATTCCATAGATGACGATGACATGGAAAGTTATCCCACTACATCAGCTCCTTCTGGTGATCCTCTAAGGGTCTCCAATGCACCTAAAGCAAACATTCCAAAAGCTCCCAGTATGAAAGAGTTTAAGAGTCAATCATTATCATTTTCAAAGGAGAAGCTGGCTAGAACTGCTACCTGGGCTAAAGCTGCAATGCCTCCAGGTTCAGGCCTGAGTGAAGAAGAGGCTGTAGAGGAAATTGATAAGCTTCAGAAAGAAATTTTGGCCCTACAAACGGAAAGGGAGTTTATACAGAGCGTGTGCGTTCGGTGCAATGAAAAATGTTGGAAAATAGAAAACCATATTACTGCAGTGCAAAAGAAGATTAGTAGCTTACAAGATGAATTTCAGATTGGTTACGTATTTGATGATAATGAAGCTAGAACTTTGATGGCAGCTACAGCTCTAAAATCATGTCAGAAGACCTTGGTTAAGTTGCGCGAAAAGCAAGACGAATCAGCTGAAGAGGCTGAAGTAGAGAATGAAAGGATTAAGCAAGTTGATCAGAAGCTTATGGCCCTGAAAAGTGAGCTTCTCCCGGAGCAGACTGATCTGCAAAAGCCAACTGATGACTCAAAGATGGAATCTGGAGATGATCAACATGTAGAATCATTGAGGGAAAAGATTAAGATAGAGCTGTATGCAAATTCAAACGCCTCGCTTACTGTTATTCAATTGGCAGAGAAAATCGACGAGCTTGTGGAAAAGGTTGCTAATCTTGAAGCTGCATTCTCTTCTCAAAGTGCTCTGGTGAACAGATTAAGATCAGAAACAGATAACCTTCAGGCAAACATCAAGACTCTGGAAGAGGAAAAGGAGACACTCACTGCAAACTCAGAGCAGATGAGCAACAAGATCAAGGAATTGGAGGAAGAGTTACAAAGAGTCAAATCTCTCAACCAAAGTGTCAAAGACCTGAACAACAATCTCAAAACACATTTTACTGAAGCAAGTTGCAATGCCGATCATTTATCAGAGAGACTAAAAACGGTGAAGCCAAGTGAGGTTGAAGATTTGGAATCTATACAAGAAGAGAGTACAACAGCTGATACCAAATCAGAGATTGCCGAAATGGATAAAGAACAGACAAAAGCTAATATTCCAGATTCTGCCAACGTCAGTGAACCTACGGCCTCAGGAAAGCTTGGTGTCATGACGCTGGAACAAGAGAAGAAGGGTTCGCATTTGTTCGACACAGAAAGTAATGTTGAAACTGAGCTAGAGGAACATGGACCAGATGAGGAAGCAGACCATCCAAACTGGAGAAAGCTATATCTAAGTGGGGTGGAGGACAGAGAAAAGTTCCTAGTGGAAGAGTACACCTTGGTACTGAAGAATTACAAGGATGTAAGAAAGAAGCTTGGTGATGTGGAGAAGAAAAACCGGGATGGATTCTTTGAATTGGCGTTGCAAATAAGGGAACTAAAGAATGCTCTTGCCTTGAGGGATGAGGAGATTCATTCTCTTAGAAAAATCGGTTCTGCCCAACATCAAGACGAAAATGTGGGCAGTCACTCATCAAAGTACAAGTACTCAACAAGGGGAGGGTCTCCTGAGAGCATGACACATACAGCTACTTTCCTGGATTCTAATCTGTCTACTATAAGTTCACCTAGGCAGCCTGTTTTTGATTCCTTACACCACATGGAATCTGGTGAAAGGACACCTGCATCCATTAAGAAAGACCCTGTTAAAGACGGAAGAAATGAGATCAAGTTGAAATACACTGAGACTCCTCAATCTGTTCCAACCATAGAAGATAAATTCCGTTCAGATATTGATGAAATGCTGGAGCAGAACTTGGAGTTCTGGTTGAGGTTTAGCACTGCATTTCATCAGACAGGAAAGTTCCAAACCTCAATCCAAGACTTGAAGCTGGAAGTATCAAAATTGAAGAATAATAATAGCCAAGAAGGAAGTGTAAAAACTCAGACTCCACTGTTAGAGGCTCGGCCAATATATAACCACTTGAGAGAGATCAACACTGATTTAACATTATGGCTGGAAAACGCTGCAGTGTTAAACGAGGAACTGCAGAGTAGGTATACATCCTTGTGCAACATTCATGAAGAGTTATCAAAAATTTCCAAAGCAGACGATCCTGTGCTAAGTGAATTTCAGGCTGCCAAGTTTCAAGGTGAGGTTTCGAACATGAAACAGGAAAGCAACAAGGTTGCTAGTGAGCTGCAAGTTAGTGTAGATAGGGTAAAAGGTCTGAGAGTGGAAGTTGAGGATACACTAGCTAAACTAGACCAGGAGTTTGGGATTTCAGCATCTAAACATAGGAGCTCAATGCACAAGGCTAGAATTCCCCTGAGATCTTTCTTATTTGGTGTTAAGTTAAAGAAACAGAAGGCACAAAGGCAATCGCTATTTTCCTGTGTGAGTCCAATTCAGAAACATTACAGTAACATGGGAGCAGGAGGGAAACCACCAGAATAGTTCGACATGAGAAAATTTTTGGAAGATGAGATTTTCCTCTTGGTTCTCAGTTTTGGATATATCAGATAGAATTTGGAATTTTCCAAGTTACTTCTACTATATGTTCTGCCTCTCTACCTTTGTATATGTTATATTGTATTGTTTGTGCTTAGTAAAAAATGCACCGTCTCTCATTTAAACTTTAATCTCATGCAGCTGCAAATCAATACAATGATCTTGAAATGGACCATCTTAGCTGGTTTTCTTTCATCTTGATGTAATACTCTTTGAGGTGAATGCCAAATGAGATTATGTTTCATCATTGGAATTAATTAAATAAATTATCATTAAATGTTTATACAGTGAACTTTTAGTTTCTGCAGAACTTTTTGATTCATAAGCATTTGACAGAAACAAGATAGGCTGATATCTACATTCGTAGAAAGGTGGCAGGAGCAATGAACTACAGTGTCCAGTCATGCAAAATAAAACTAAACCAAAATGTTAATTTTCTTCTTTACTTTAAAGTAGAATTTTTACTGATGTTCGCAACTAGAATTTCCTTCAAACGTGTAATTGATATATATCACTAATTTTGAGCAGTCTATGTTTAATCTTAGATTCTTTATATGATCTCAATTTATTAATTCTCATTTAAGATATATTTCGCAAGTACTAGGACGTAAGATGTGTACCCACAACATCATACCGGCTGCTTTGATTGTAACTTCTATGTGCTACTTCTGTTAACTGAAACGAAGCATAGTCCTGAAACGATTCCATTTGGTACCCAAAAGATTTCTTTCATCCCTACCAATATCATTGCCATAGTTATATATAAGTACAATGTTTTAGTAGAGATCCACATTCAATTACTTTCAACTCGATTCTGTAACAAATTTACACAAACTATTCCTGAAGGGAAGGACTAACTAACAGAGAAATCAAGAAATTTCCTGCCATTTTGCACGAGCCATCTTTCTCACAAAGACCTTCCATTTGTCAGACTTCCAACTTCTTGCAGCAAGCACTTTATTACTGCATGAATCGGTCTGTCTTGTTTGCCATTCAATGCCCTGATTCTAACTATCACCCTTGAAAGACAGAACTTTTATCTTCTTTAACAGGCGAATCACTGTTCATATCATCATTTGCTTTTGGATCCCCTTCAGCCTTGTTGTCAACTACATCTGTCAGCTCACTCTCAGCTGTTCCCGATTTCATTGAGGGATTACATCTCTCAGCAACAACTGGTAGATTCATAAACTCCACTTTCTGGTCCATTAATGCATCTCTATCTTCTTTAACTCCTTCACTAGGCTCATGTCTCGAGATAGGAGCATCATCATTCTTTTGTTCTTTCATCAAATCTTCAGGCCCAGAATATTTGCAAGTGTCTGCAGGTTTAGCATCTTGATTTGCTAGAAGTTCAGCTTTAGTCTGTTTGGGGGGCAGAGAGGATAGGTTCGAAGCTACTGCAGTGTCCAGAGTTGCTGGTGAGGAAGCTTTCACCAAAGCAGTATGCGAAGAACTAGATAAGACAGCTGAAGGGCTTGAAAGTGGCGGTGCCGCTGTTCCAGACATCAATGATGTGGTTGAAGAACCTCCTGTGGGTATGATATGGACAGCATTATTTGCTTGAGCAACCTTAAGCAGGGAAACAGCATCTGATTGGGTAGCTATAGGTGCCCCAATAGCAACAGCAGCAGCGCTCACTGGATCCGAATTTAACTGAGATTTTGCTGCAGAACCCACCATTCCTATTGGAGTTGATTTAGTAACAACAGATTCTTGAGATTGAATTTGAGCAGGTGAAGCTTTGGCTGCAGAGGTAGAAGGCAGTGAATTACTGGTTGTACTCTTTATCGGTGTCTTACCTGTAGTACATTGAGAGAATAATTGTTCAAAACATGTGTCAAAATTCAAGTGAACTGAAGAAATTTTAGAATAACTACCGTTAGTCCTGGAAGCAAATGGGTCCTTAGAAACTTCATCATGAGATTTTGATGTGGAAGCTGAAGCCACTGAAGACAATTTCGTCAAGTTGGGATTTTGATGAGACTCATGTTGGACAGCCGAAGGTTCAGCTACAGCATTAGGAGGTATGGAGTTTGTAAATGTACTTAACATTGCTCCACCTGTTCGACACCAGGAGTAGATCTTCAAAATTAGTATATAGGATAAACAACAGTATGAATTAAGCAGGTACAAAGTGAGTATATTAAGAGTTAAAAAAGATAGACAAAAGAAAGTGACCCCCAATATTTGCAATTACAAATCTAGCTCACTCTTCTGCAGCCACAGGCAAGTACTTGTCAGCATTTAAATAACCAGAAGACACACAAAAGCTTACCAGAATTATTTGTTTTAGGTGGATCAAGGGCTAAATTCATTGCATGACGTGCAGCTCGCTGTGCCTCAGAAAGTTGCAAGCCACTAGAGTCAGATGCTTGACTCAATTTGCTTTGTCGCTTGCGGATAATGGCCCACCTCTGCTTGGAATCAAAATTGAGAATTAGGAGAACAAAGCCAAGTGAATTTTTTAATAGCATGCGTCAAACTTAAACTAGCCCCAAAAACATGTGCATACTATTTCAGCCAAAGATTGGTTACAGAAGTACAAATTCGTTTTCAAGATCAGTAATTACAAATTGAACACAGATCTAAAGTTTCTTGAGATAAACAACTTTATCACAAGATTCAAAGTACAGAGAAGATTATCCGTTGCCGGGATTTGAACCCGGGATAACTGGGTGAAGCCCAGACATCTTGACCGGACTAGATGACAACGGCTTGCTCTGTGTGACAATAAGAATGTCCGATCTAATAACACTTCAGGCAGTTAAGGCAAAATACATTTAATGACATGTCTAATTTACCATAATGTTTTTGTTGTCAAATAAGGTAAAAGAATTTGCTCGATTCCTACTTGAGACAAAAGATGGTAAGGGAAGATGGTTTGAAATGGAAGCAAATAAGAAGAGTACACGCCACTCCCAAGAAAGCTGTGAAAACACGCCAAACTGTTCCCCATTAGCAGAGACTCTCAAAGTTAATGATCAAATAAAATAATCTTTAAAGATTTATTTTCAGGAAAGAATTAGAAGCAAATATGCAACATCCCACTGAAACGCATTGGTTCTTAACAGCAACAATTCCTTAAATTAGAAGAGCTAAAGTTTCAGCTGCAATGCACCCAATCCTTTGAAACAAACACAAGCTCTTCAGACCCTTAGTAAAGCTTTATTATTCAGATCACTACATCTTCTTGCATCCCAGCCCCATCAATATGCCAATGTTAAGTTACTCAATACTACAAACATCAAAACCATCTCGATGAGTCTCCTGTCCATTCTAGTTTCTGCTTCAGCCACTTTATATATGCCTTCAGTCATCAATTTCCTCTTCAGCACAATCAATCTGATTAAATATTACCATAATACATTTTTCACCAAGACCTAATCCTTAGCAACTACCTAGAGTAAATTCTCCTCCCAAGATCACGCAGCAGAACTGCATCTGTTAATCCTGAAAAACCTAACTCGCTCAAAAATATTTACTAAAACATACAAAATCGAACAAATACTAAGACCTACTTATCTGCTGCCGCTTTATATCGCACATTTTTCATTCTTAGGCTTATCCAATTTACAGTTCAAGTATCCTTAGTCAATGCTAAGAAACCAATTCTTTCACTAAAAAAGAATCATATCACATCCTATTGCAGCAATTCCAACCATTGGAAATGTGTCTGCAAGTAAACAGGACCACTAAAAATGGAAAACAGTAGGACCAGGATTGGGTTGTGGGCTCTTTTGAGGGATTAGTATGGGTAGGAGGGGGAATACCGAGAACAGAACACTAAACAGCATCTAACACAAGGAAAAACAACCTGAGAAAGCTGTGACGCTGTTCTATCTCCCTTGAACTCGCCTCTTAAGATATTTGCCCAATTCCCTTCACCAAATTTCTTCACAGCTGCCATAAGTTCCATGTCCTCTGCTGTTGACCATGGTTTTCTTTTCCTTCGAGCAGGAATAGTGCCACCAGTTGATGGGTTTGTTTCCAATCCTTCAGAAGATGTTACTGCAGGCAGATGCTGCTTCTGAACAGAAACTGGAACAGTAATGTTCATCCCTTGTGCAGGCAACTGTAAATTTTCTGAAGTAGCTCTAAAGGATTGACCATTGGGTATATTAATGGTCAAGGGAGCCTCAACTGTTCCATTATTTGTGTGACTAGAGTCGTTAAGTATACCTGAGGCAATCATCACCTGGCAAAAACAGCCATTAACATCAATACATGTGAAATGATCTATACAACAATGGAACATTAGACACCAAAAAAAATTTTCCTGCATTAAGAAAATGGCATGTTTAATTACAACCAATTATCCAGGAGTATGATGAATTTCAATTTCTCTTGCAAACTATAGATTGGAAATAGTTTTAGACTTGACAACATACAGAATAATCCAATAATACAAGTTTAGATCCGATTAATGAAAAATGTTCCATGAAATAATTTCTCAAATTTAAATAGCTAGGCTTTCAATATCATTTCAACTATTCCTAAAAGATACTTGTAAAAGGAGGATGACAGTACACAAGTATAAGGGCCACTCGATCTTCATCATTCCATCAAATTCTCATCTTTGATAGACTGAATCTTTCTTTTCATAATAATACTCTTAAAAAACTATTTTCTAAGTATGTTTCAACCATTGATGGTTTATGTGAGCTTTAGGGTAAATTTTAACCAAAGTTTTAAATTGCAGACTGTGGGTTTTACAATGATTGAGGAAAATTGCAGTAATTACATATAATGCAGGCGCAATTGAGGCAAAATATGGTAACAGTCCAGATCGCAATCGCAATATTGAAATCTGCAATTTCAAACCATGATTTTAACCAGTCCAGCACCTTGCCACCACATATCAAACTATTACGACAAGTCGCTCTAATAGCCTAATTCACAATACGAAAATAACCATCAACCATATGGTAAATTCAACCAAATCCCACACCTTGACACATGCTGCAGCCTCTGCAGAAGCTTCGCTAGAAACTTCAGGGAATGCCTCCACTTCATATTCTAAATCACTATCATCATCCTGCAAGACCCAAATTTTTAGTTCAAACAAACATAAAATGATAATCAATACACTAAATCCTCTTAAAGAAGAAGATGAGGAGTAGACCAGAGGCTGAGCTCCATCGTCGAGTTTGTCAGGCAAAGCGTTATGATATGCCAAGTGTCTCCAAAGCATCTGGTATTCTCTTGGATTCGAAATCCCAGTTTTGGTCCTTTTTACTAAAGCATTCCAATCAATTTTCACTGCTTGAAATTGAGCCATTTCTTGTAGCAATGTCAGCACCGTAGTTGCTGCATACCTATGTCAGAAAACCCAACCGAACCCATTTACACAATTACATGAAGAAATGGCAAACACAAAAAAAGGAAAAAAAGGAACAAATATGCAACTTTTTAATTGAAAAAGAAAACCTTTGTAACAGAGTGGAGGTATCCTCTTCACTGATTAAAACCTTCTTATGATTCTTGGTTTTGTCAATCATTGTGTGGCCTTCAAGAGGAATTGCATAGTAACAACCAGAACCAGCTTCAACAGAAGAAATTAACAAAAATGGAATCAAATCACCCAAAACCCTAGCAAGGTTTTAGGGAGAGAGACCAAAAAGGAAGAGAAAACACAAAGAGAAAAAGCGACACGTCGCCGGGGTGTGGGGGATTATTAGGACCAATGTCAATAGAAGAACGAAAGCTGGAGAGCGTGTAACCACGCGCACGACGGTGAATTTCTAGGCGAGGAGAGACAAACGGTGTGGAGAAGAGAGAGAAACGAGGGGAATTGTTGAGCGGTGGAAGCTCAAGGGATATTCGGGTGCATAATGACGAAAATACCCCTAGGACGGAGGTTTAGACGTTTGTTTGAGTTTCGTGATGCAAGAGATGTATAGGGTAGCGATTGAAAGCGTAGAGTTACAATGATGGTGGCGGAAACACGGGATTCTAATTTCTTCCAAATGCTGTGGAGGGCAAACCAAGTAAATAGTAAAATTGCAACTAGTAACCCAACTCCAAATCCAAGTGGACAGGACGAAAAGTAAAATCCCAAGCTTGCTGAGTCCAAATCTTCTATTTAATTTTATGGTGCCTTATTGTGTCTAATAAATCTTAACTATTTATTTATGTAAGCCCCACGTTTATTTATGTAGGGTTCACGTAGAACTCGTGTAAATAAATAACTAAGATTTACTGGACATAATAAGACACCATAAAAATTGAATAGAGGATTTTGTTCCAAGCTTGCTGGGGTGATGTTCTTTTTTTTATTATTAAAAGAGAATAAATACAGTAACGCTAGGCCACAAGTTTAGGGAAAGAGATCCCGGCAATATCCTCTAACAGGATACCAAGACTACCTACAAGAGGCATTTGGAAAAGATGAACTCCAACCTCAAAATATGTTGTATAGTTTGCGAGCCAATCAACTAGTCTATTGCCTTCTCGATAAACATATCGAAGCTTCACAAGCAAATTATGAATGCCTGGCACTAAAGAACTCTGTTTAGTGCATGAGACATTCTTTGGAGTTGTCCAATTACCAATTTTGTTCGGTGCATCCAACAGAATAATGACTCAAAACCCACTGGATATAACACTGACTTTTGATGTTAACAAGAATTTATTGAGGCGATCTTAAGGGATTGACTGAAATAATTGAAAGATACAGGAAAGAGTTGCCATCCGGCAATACAGGCTATCAAAGCAAGACAAGGGCATCTCATCAAATCATCATTGATCACCAAGGTCCAAAGTTGCATTATAGATTGGCCACAGACACTTGATGATCTTCATTCTAGTTCAGATTCATTGGTACTTCAGATGAAAACATAATCGCTCAAGTGTTCCTTTCAACTTCAGAAGCAAACTTGAGGTTTATTTTTACATGATAATTTACTAAACTACTTAATGGAAATGATACAAAACAACTAAAGAGTCACTAATAAAGTGAGTTTTTTGACATTTTGCAACTAGCTACATGCCATGTTCCTTCAATTTAAGGGCACTGACATCGAGTGAGTAACAAGATCATTCTAATTTGACGAGCAAAATTTGCAAACAAAGGACAGACGTTCATTTACATAGTAAAACGAGTTTCAGTTTCCACCATCCTGATCACAGGACAGGGATGAATCAGTCAATGGAGCTCCATGAAATGGATTAATAAATTTAATGCTATACTTCTTGACAAAGCTGCTGCTGCTGCTGGTGCAATAAACCTGGGCTTGAACGAGACTTTTAAAACTGTCACCAAACATCTCTCAGGTATCTTCCGTCCATCTGGAGTTTCTTCACAAACAACTCTGTCTTTGACGAGTCCAAACCTCCCTACAATGCATAGATAAAGATTTGAATGCATGTAAAGAACACACTGCAGTATTAACTGGATATGTCGTCATTCACATGTGCAGTATGCCCAATATAGAGAGAAAAGGCACAGGTTCTAGAGGATAATATTAATGGAATCCTCCCTTTTATATTCAACCAAAAGAAAATGGCACAGGCTAGCTACATAGATTCTGTGTATAAATTAAGTTCTATGTGCCTGGTACAATCACTCACACCCAATATGCTATGGAATTGCAAAGGGCATACTAATTGCTAGATGTAATAACGACGGAAACAACAGAATATATATGTTCATGCAGGTTATGATGCATACCTGCTCCTGAACAATAGTGTGCAAAGTTCGATGCACATCTCGAGCCATACCCTTGGCATCACCACAAACATACAAATAACCTCCTTGAGAAATTAAGCTCCAAAGATCTGCTGCCTACACACATTGCATTAGATTGCGATGATTTAGGATTGTATCTTTAATATCATACAAAAGCTACTATTACAGTCAACAAGTTCTTACTTTTTCCACCATCTTATGTTGAACATACTCCTTCTGTGACCCCTCCCTTGAGAATGCAACAATCAGCTCAGATATGACACCTTTTTCCACAAAATTATTAAGCTCATCTTCATATATGAAATCCTACAAGCAACAAATACATATTCAGCACGGATTCGGTATGCACTGTTTCAGGGTACAATCAATTCTTTGAGAGCCAGATCCTCCCTTCCAACACCTTCCCCAAATATTCTTTGAAATTTTGAAAAATGAACAAAAATGAAAACTAACCATTCGTCGATTTCTGCATCCGAAGAATAAGAGAGCAGTACCAAGCTGAACACCATCGTTTTTCAGGGCCATTCTTTCCTGGAAGGATAAATGCCATTTAATATCTTCTGATTAGTATACAAACCATTCAGGTTTCTTCTTTTCACAGTGAACAGAAGGAAAAAGAAAAGGAGAAAAAGCAATGCATCAAATAAGCTATTCAAACCTGTAGGAACCCTCTAAAAGGTGCCAACCCCGTACCAGGTCCCACCATAACTGTTGGAATTGAAGGATCAGCTGGTAACTTGAAATTGGACGACCTAATAAAAATGGGAGCCCAACTACTGTCACGGCCTTTCTCCAGGGGAACTGCATTCTGAAGTTTGTTTTCAAAGAAGACATTAGTTACCACTTACCACAAATGCCAAAGTTGTGCGATGAGTAATAGAGCACACAAGGAGAGTAACAAAGACTTTATCAAAAGAGGGTAAGTTTAATAAGCTTGTCTGAGTAAACTGTACTCAAAGCTTAGTCTTTTCACCTTCATCCATGTTGAACACACCCCTTTGTGAATTCTACCAGTAGGTGTAGGGCCATACACTAATGCACATGTCACATGTACTCTACTGGGGGCAAATCTGCATAAGGTAGATTAACAAATAACTACAACTGCTAGAGTAAGATAAAACAAAACTGACCAATTGGAAAAAGGCAATCAATCACCTAGGAGAGGATGAGATAGAATAATAACGAGGCTGTAGACGGGGAGCCACTGCAGCAAAAAATACACCAAGGGGAGGCTTTGCTGATGGGAATTCAGCCATTACCTCAAGAAGACTTCTCTGACTTGCCACAACCCACTGAGAGTACTCATCCTAAAGATTGATGCATGATTGAAAACAAGTAAAAACAGAACAGAAACAAAAGGCATAATATTACAACAAACAGGAAAATAGATAACAGTAAAACATCATTCATGAACCTTCCCCTGAGGTGATGACAAAAACTTAAGCCTCTCTGCCTCGCTAGGCTCGTTAGCATTAGCAGCCAAAGCAACCAAGGCAGTCTGCACATGAAGCCAGAAATCGTAATTGCAAAAGAAAAGTGAATAAACCTAATATTAGAAACCAGAAACAGATACTAAAATGTGCATGATACTACCTTTCGAGGAGGATTTAGTACGTCAGCATAGCGTGCTAATGCAGTACGAAGTGTACAAGGACCTGGGAAAGGAGGTGGCAACGAGCTTCTTCCCAGTGGTTCACCATCTTCATTGTCAGTGTGAAGAGAAAACACTAAATTTAAAGGATGACCCAACAATTTCCCTATTTCTTCAACTGTTTCATCACAATTCTCGGCATAAACACCGACATGGTCCCCAGTTTCATATCTGAGGCATCATAATGAATAAAAAGAAACCAGTAAACAGACAGTTAAACTTATAACAGTATGAGATTCAATTCATTGTTAAAACAATATAACAAAGAGAACAAAACAGTACGATGGTAATTAGAAATTGTATTAGAAAACGAAGACATAAGCAGCATAACCAACATAAAAGACTGTTAAACTTGGGGACAATGTCTACCCAACCCAATGGTGAACTCTACAAGTTCTAATTCAAGAACTGTTGAAGTATTGGATTAACGCTGCATATGTCAGTTTGTTTTGTTAAAAAAGTTATCTATTTGTCAGTTATGTATGTCAGTTCACTACAGTTATGATTTATTTTTGTTGGATATACGTATGATGTTGAAGAATTTATGAATAGAAAAAATGACTGCACCCTTTCTGCAGTGTTAACAAAATAAACAACAGTGTGTTACAAAAAATAAACAACAGTGGTATCAGAGCTTTATAGATCTAAAATGGATCTGTGAAGGTATTATCAGAGGCTTGTCTACATTCAACAGAAAAGAAAAATGCAGGCACGTGGTAGTAATTTTTCACCAATCACACCATCTGTGTTTGATGGTGAGAATTATCAAGCGTGGGCTGTAAAAATGACAGCCTACATGGATGGTTGTGATATGTGGGAAGCAGTAGAGTCAGATTATGCAGTGGATCCTCTTCCTGAAAATCCAACCTTGAATCAATTACAGCAGGATGTGTTGGGTGTATTTTTTGAAAGTAAAATCTGAAGTTGCAGGAGTGTTTTCAAATTTTAAAAGGATGGCTGAGACTGAATGTGGAAAAAATTGAGAGCAATAAGATCAGATAATGGAACAGAGTATAACTCTGAAAGTTTCAAATCTATATGTGAAGAATCAGGTGTCCAACATGAATTCACTGTTCCATATTCTCCTCAACAGAATGGAGTGATTGAAAGGAAGAACAGAAGTGTAATGGAGATGGCTAGATGTTTGTTGCAAAAAGAAATATGCCAAAAAAGTTTTGGGCAGAGGCAGTGAATACAACAGTGTTCTTATCAAACAGATTATCTACCAAAGTAGTGGATAAGAAAACTCCATATGAAGCATGGTATGGTTTTAAACCATTAGTGAAGGGCTTGAGAGTTTTTGGTTGTGTGTGTGATACACATGTACCACAAGTGAAGCGAGATAAGTTGGATCAAAAGGCTGAACCTGGTGTGTTTATTGGTTATAGTCTGCACTCTAAGGGATACAGGGTGTATCAACCACATTCCACTAAAGTGATAATTAGTAGAGATGTGAAATTTTTGGAAGATGAAGCATGGAATTGGACATCTGATGACAAAGGTGAACCGGAGAAGAATGTACCAGTTCAAACACAGGAGGAGGAAAAAGAGCTTACTGATATTATTGATGATATCCCAATGAGAGTTACACGATCACTTACTGACATATATCAAAGATGTCATGTTGTTGTGATTGAGCCTACAAATTATCAAGAAGCAAAAAGCTATGATTGAGGAGCTGAATATGATCAAGAAAAATGGCACTTGAGAGTTAGTTGATAAACCAGATGACAGAAAGATTATTGGTGTGAAGTAGATATTCAAAGTTAAATTAAATGCAGATGGATCGATCAACAAGTATAAAGCTCGATTGGTGGTGAAGGGTTATGCTCAGGTGTGGGGAGTAGATTATTCTGATACCTTTGCACCTATAGCAAGGCTTGACATCATTCGATTACTGCTTGCAATTGCAGCTGAGCAAGGCTGGATTGTTTTTCAATTAGACGTGAAATCTGCATTCTTGAATGGGGTGCTTGAAGAGGAAATATACATAGAGCAACCTGAAGGATTTAGTGTTGCAGGGAATGAAGATAAAGTTTATCGACTAAAAAAAGCGTTGTATGGCTTGAAGCAGGCTCCCAGGGCATGGTACAACAAAATGGATAGTTATTTACAAGATTTGGGTTATGAGAGAAGTTTGAGTGAGTATCCTTTGTATACCAAGAAAGTTGCAGGAAGTATTGTGGTTATTTCTCTATATGTGGATGATATTTTGGTGACAGGGAATGATTGCAAGCAAATTAATCAATTAAAGCATGATCTAATGGAGATATTTGAGATGACAGATTTGGAAGTGATGGCTTATTTTCTTGGAATGGAGATCAAGAAAAGTCTAGGTGAGATTTTCATATGTCAAAAGAAATATTTAAAGGAGATTCTAAGGAGGTTTCGAATGGAAGAATGCAAGAGTGTGGGAACTCCTATGAATTAGAAAGAGAAGCTACAAAAAGAAGATGGAGCAGAACCTGCAAACAATGCAACTTATAGAAGTTTGGTGGATTGTTTGATGTATTTGACAACCAGTAGACCAGATATTCAATATACTGTCAGTGTGTTGTCAAGATGTACAGATACTGTTGTCCTTATATAGAGCTAGAGTACATAGTTATGGGAGTCTTCCTTATTAGGAAGACTCCTTATTTGGAAATATCCCTAATATAGCTAGATATTACAG
>JAOSBM010000002.1:4258288-4269728 GCA_027568955.1 Erythroxylum tenue | reverse complement strand
TCTTTATCACAATTGATAATGAGAATTATTTAAGTTGTATACTTTTGCCCTGACAATAGTATACCTAATTATTTTTTTCATACTTTTTAGGTTCAATCATAATGGAGAATATAGAATCATCTTCTACTCGTGGTAAGTCCGATCTAACATGAAATTAGTTTTCTTCTTCTCAAGTGTCTGATGGGAATATCCAATATAATTGTATGTTTTGTGGTAGAATATTTAAAGGTGGATGAGTTTTTATAATGAAAGAGCATCTTATTAGTATTAAGGGTAATATTGCTTCTTGTAAAAAAGTACCACTTGATGTACATGATATGATTGAGAAATATTTGCAGCAACGAGTAAAAAAAAAGGAAAAAAAGAGGCTTATGATATATCTTTTGGAGATGACGAAACACCACAAGTATTAGATAAAGGAAAAAAAAAACTACTATTGACATAGATTCTTATCTCTCTCCAAGAACTACTCCTGGTTCTCAACCTAGTCTAAAAAGTTTTATGGTTGATAAGGATGTTGTTTTGCGATGTAAAAGAGCATGAGCCAGATGATTCTATCATTCATATATTCCTTTAAATGCTTTAAATTCACCATATTTTCAAGAAGCAATTGATGCTACAACAACAACAAGTTTAGGATTTAAGGTACCGACTTATTATGAGTCGAGTGTGCCTTTGCTTCAAGATTAAAAAAGGGAATGTCAGTTAATCATGGATACATATAAATCTAGTTGGGAGTCAACAGGATGCGCTATTATGGCAAATGGGTTAACTGATCAAAGACAAAAACCTTGATTAATTTCTTGATTTATTGTAATATTGAAACAACTTTTATCAAATCTATCGATGCTTCTAGCATGATAAAAGGTACTAATGCTTTATTTGAATTATTCTCTGAAATTGTCGAGTAGGTTGGACTAAAGAATATTGTGCATTTTGTTATAGATAATGCAGCTAATTATGTATCAGCTGGGTACTTATTACAATCAAAGTATGGACATATTTATTGGTCTCCATGCGCAGCTCATTGTATAAATCTTATTTTAAAAGATATTGGTGGTATGGACCATATTTCTAGTCTTGCTTCACGAGCATTTAAAATCATAATTTTTGCGTATAATCATGTCGCATTTTTGTCTTGGTTAAGAAAGCAAGAAGATTGTGTTGAGATCGTGCATCCCGCTGTTACCAGGTTTGCAACTACATTTATTACCTTGAAAATTGTTTATGAACATAAGCAATTACTTCAAAATTTAGTGACATGTAAATACTTTTCAAGTCATAAATTATCAAATAGTGAAAAAGGAAAAGAAGTTTGTACTGTTATTCTAGATAATAAATTTTGGAATGCTTGCTTGATCATTGTGAAGATTGTGGCTCCGCTTTTAAGGCTGTTGAGGATTGTTGACTCAGATGAGAAGCTATCTTTGGGGTATATATATGATGGTATGTACAGAGCTCACAAAATAAGTATAAATCTTTTTAAAGGGAATGAGAAATAGTACAAGCCTTATATAGATATTATTAATCGACGATGAGATAAGCATCTTACTCAAAGGATCCACTTAATAACTTATTTTCTCAATCCTTATTGCTTATATAGTAGAAAAGCACGTGCAATTAATATTATGGGCGGTTTGTTTGATGTGATTGAATGCAAAGGTATTTTCTCTATTGAAAAACAATCACAAGCAATAAATGAAATTAAATTATATCGTGAAGGTTTAGAAAGTTTTGCTAGATTATCAGGAAAGAGAGAACATATGTTTTAAAAAATACAACCAGGTAAGTTTTATACTTTTAATTCATTATTTACTTATTAATAATATAAAATTTTTATCATAACTGTTAATTTAAAATACAGATGAGTGGTGGAGATTATTCGGTGACAGTACTCCAACATTAAGAAAACTCACTGTTAGATTACTTAGTCAAACAACTTTTGCATTAGGTTATGAACGTAATTGGAGTGTTTTTGAACGTATTCATACAAAGAAATGAAATCATTTGGAGCATCGAAGACTTAATGACCTTGTTTATGTTATTTATAATCTGAGAATGAAGAACATGTATTTATAGTTTTATTTTTTATTTCAATAATTTTATTTTTATTATTGACTTTATAATTTCTCTATTATGTATTCAAAGAGCTTAATAAGAAGAGAACATATGATTCAGTTGATATTGATTGTATTGAACATATTGACTTTTGGATCGAAGAAGAAGAACCATCGCGTGATCTTGATTATGATGAACTTGAAAAGATGATTTGTAAAGAAAATACATTTGTCACGACGAATGAATTAAGAACATCTACTGATGGCCAGTTTATATCTTATTTTGATCATATTTAAATTAAAAGTATATTATATTACAAGTTTACGATTGAGAATAATTTCATACATTACTAATTTGTAATTTAATTTAATGCAGTAGAAAAAGTTGATGCAAATACTTTAGATAAAAGTGTTGTTTACGAAATTTTGAATAGCGTTATAGAAATTTGAACTTTGGAAGACGATGAGATACAAGCTCCTTCAGAAATACAATTTTGATTTTTATTACTATTTTAAATTTTATATCAACTCATATTTGTTTATTGTTAGTTCATTATATAATAATAGATATTGATATATTTTTATTTTAATAAAATATTTTATTTTTATTTATTCTTATAAATTTTATTTTTATTTATTATATATCAGTTTTATAACGGTTATTGCTAGTTGAATATTTAAACCTTAAATTTGTTTCGACCGGTTCGATATCTAATCATATTTTTAAAACATTGCTCGCCAGCTCATTGTGGTTCTGTAGCAGAAGAGCTGGGAGCTGGGGTTTTAGGTAATATGCATGAAACGATACCGTAAGCCCGACAAAGCCGCTATTTTCTCGCGTTCCTTACGCTTCCATTCCTGTTTGTTTCTCGATAGCCAACCAGACAAAAAGCGAATCTTTGGCTTCAACGGGTTAGACGGAAGTTCACAGCTATGGCTACCAACGGTGGCTTCTCCGGTAAACTTCTTTCTTCATTTTTGTGGGTCGCCGTTAAATTGGCTTCTCAAGTTAACAGTAGGGGAAATGATAGTTTAGAGCTAGCTAACTGTTGGTGAATTTTGAGATTGTAGACAAATGGCAAATGGTTCAAGGCCTATGTGAGGGTAATTGTTGTGAGGTGAGGAATGTTAGTGATCGTGTCTGTTAGTTTTAAAAGATTGATGCTTTGCTGATTATTTGAAGCTAGGTTTCAATTTTCTATCCATGGTGAACAAGTTACAACTTACAACCACGTTTTGGGTTTAAGTTCCTTATGTTTTAGATATCATGGTAACATTTTATGGATGAAGAGATGTTGTAACTTTTGATTTGTGGTGGCTGCTTATAAATGTAATTTTGATACATACACTAGGTGTGTCGAAATGCTACGTTTTTAAGAGCAGACTGCAAGAGTACGCTCAGAAGATGGGATTGTCTACACCTGAATATGAAACAAAAAAGGAAGATCCTTCCCATGAACCGTCCTTCAGGTCATCAGTGACTGTAAAAGGTGTTAGATACAATTCCTTGCCAGGATTCTTCAATCGAAAGGCAGCCGAGCAGTCAGCTGCTGAAGTTGCTCTTTTGGAGTTATCCAAGTCTAGTGAAGTTACTCCTTGCATCTCTCAACCTATTGTAAGTTTACTACTACTACTACTCTTAGTTTTATCACTTTCCCATTGCTCCACTAGGCAATCTTGTTTTACCGCCTTCCGTCTCTGTTCTTTTAATTCAACGAACCCAATTAATAACTGTTATCCCAATCCTCCTAGAGGGGTTCTGCCACCTCTTACATCAAGCCGTGATGTTCCCAATTCTGCCTCTATTGAATGATACAGTATAAGGGAATTTCTTAAGGTCGGTTTTTTAACAGCATTCAAGCAAGTTCAGCTATTGTGAATGACGAACATTTTTTATGTTCCTAATAAGTTGTTTAATAGTTGGCATACTGAATCATATGCATAGTGAGTCAGTTTTTGGAGTATAAAGTTTTATCTCGTTTTGGATAATCCATAAGAAGCCCTGTGGTTCTAGTCCTAAAGAACTCCCACTCTCCAGCATCTTCTCTCTATCCTGGCCTCAGCACAAATATCCAATTTGTTCTAATCGGATATAAGACGCGGTTCTTTGAAATAGAAATGAAACTAATAGTAAATTTTGTGCTTTCTGGTTATGTTTACTGTCTCGATTGCCTTTTTCACTTGAAGCAAAAAAATTTCTTCTAGTTTCCCTGTCACTGGTTAATTTATGTGGATCTCAATCAGACAAAAGCATGATATGCACTTACAGGGTAGATCTTTACATCATTTTCAAGTTTCAAGACCAAGAATTTCACTCGCTGTTACTGTTGAATTGTATGAATCTGTACCTCATCCTTTTCTCTCAATTGCTGCTTTTCGTTCATATCAATATCAGTCTCATTATGAAGTTGCTGATTATGGTGGGTGAAGTTGTCTCTTCTCTACATTTACTTTCTTGCAGTTCATGTAATGTGATTCTACATTTCTTTCTTCTTATTTCTCAATCCATTGGTAACCTTCATTTTGTTCTTTTTGTAGCACGATACAGGATTATGCAAGAATCTGCTTCAGGAATATGCACAGAAAATGAATTATGCAATTCCATTTTACCATTGTCAAAAGGAAGAAACATCAGATCGAGGTCCTAGCTTCAAATGCACTGTTGAGATAGGGGGGATGCGGTATATTGGATCATCAGCTATAACGAAAAAGGAAGCAGAAATAAAAGCTGCCAGAGTTGCTTTGCTAGCTATCCAAACTAGTAACTCCAAGTCTGATGAACCGGTTGGTCACCCTCACTTAACAGTTGTTCCCTGTAAAAAAAGGGCTGCGGAGACCGCTGTGTCGTTAGAGACAAAAAACACTACCAAGGCGAAGAAGGCTCGATTCAAAAAGAAAATGAAAAGGAAGCCCTCTGGAAAAAGAGTTGGCCCTACTCAAGTGCTGAACTTGCAGAGTGGTCCATCTGCAATTGAAGAAGCATGTCATGGGTTGGCCACAGAAACAGCAAGTAATGTTCAAGATGGGGGGCAGATTGGTGGTTATTCTGAAGGTGAACAATTATCTACTGGGGACTTCAACAAAAGCAACCCTGGTACTCTTGCGGGCACTTCTATGGAGTCTAGTACAATTACAACTAACTCTGCTGAAATTGGGGACTGAGTCCTCATTCTTTACAGTTCAGAAAGTGTTATTGATCTTCACTTTGCGTTCCTTTCAATGTCGTGTCCCTTAATCCCTCCTTCTGAAGGCAAAATTTTCTGTATCTGTTTCACGAAATCCGAAGAGCTACTCTTTAAACGTCTTCTCTTATCTTTCGAATGAGCATTAGATAAATTCTGGGATAAATCAATTAGCAGGAGTTGTCTATAAGACAAATCAAAAGCCCTACAGAGCCAACCGATGATCATATATTAGTTGCCAATGCCTGCAATTTTAAACTTTACAGAAATACCTATTCAACAGTAACACGATATCAACAAATTTTGCACTTGAATTACAAAAATCTTGCTAAATTTGCCTTCTGTGAGGTCTGGTTACTATCACACGATGCAAACACCCTTCTGTGAGGTCTGGTTACTATCACACGATGCAAATGTTTGACGAAAAGGATCTTAAAAAATTATCACTGTCCCATAGCCTCCTCTCTAGTGACTTCAGGCTTTACTTTACGAGCCATCTCGTACGCTTTCTCGGCTTCTTCTTTCATATTCTTAGACTCGTAACACTTTCCTAACAAATTGAAGGCCTTTGCGCTTTCTGGATTCAGTTTCACCGCCTGAGTCAAATCGTTAACCGCCGAGTCAACTCGTCCACGGCGGTTCATTTCCATGGTCAATTCCGCTCTTTTGGACAGCGCGTCTCCTCTCTCCCTGTCGCTCAGCGATTTCGCAGCGAGTGGCGAGAGAGCGACGTCGAGGGACTCGAGAGCCGAGGTCTTGAATCCTTGGAAATCCAGAGTCAAAGCTTTCAAGATGTGAGCGGCGGCGTCTTTGGGATCGAGGCGGATGGCTTTCTCGGCCTCTTCTTCAGCTTGTTTGGCCAGGGACGAGGCGGCCGATCGGGAAATCGCCGGCGATCTGGCTTGCGAGAGGAGCTGAGCGCCGCGAACAAAGTGATGCTTCGCTTGGAAGGTGGCGCGGTTGCGGTAGCGAAACTTGGTTAGAATCTTCTGGGGAACGTTGTGTGCTGCGAGGAACATGAAAACTACTAGAAGAAACATGCCTACTTGAAGAAGAATGTCGCTTACCATTGGATCCATTTCCAACGATCTTCTGCTTTCCCGACCACACCAGGCGACTGTGGTTTTAATCCGATTTTTTTGGTCAAAATGGGGCGCCGGCGTCGTGGTTGAACATACTTTTTCCTTTTTTATACCTTTCTCTGTAAAATCTGCATAAAAAATGTTATACAATATTTGTTTTTTTTTTTTTTGAAATCAAGCATCAGCTTTAGATATTATTAGCATCATGAATTAAAGCATCAACTACAAATACAATAGATGGTGGATTAGCATCCCAAACCAAACTACCTTGTTAGACATACAAACAGAAGCCAGGGCTAAGATATGGGCTTCAGTAATGAACTCTTTGGTGGAATCACCATCTTCCAGATTCCTTTCCAAACCACCTGTAAATTGGTAGCAACCAACCACTGGCTAATTAACAGAATAGCATCCGTTTTTTGTAAATCTTCACCATCAGATAAAGTAGCTATTGCTATTCGAAGAATTGCCTCCTTATCTCTGAGTTGAAACATCTCAGAAAATTAACTCATATTTGCTAATTAAAATTTACCATTAACGTCTATTAATTCATATCAGACTATACAAATGGGTCAAATGTACAAGATAGAGATGTCAATTTTAGTCCGAATTGACTTAAGTATGGGTTAAAATAGTTCGATTCTATCGAGTCACGAGTTGAGCATGGGTCAGCCTAATCTAATTTGTGACCCGACCGGAATAATAAAAACATCATTTTGTAACTTTTAAAAAAAAAGTAAGGGTCCAGCTCGGCCCATTGACATCTTTAATGTTGGACCTTTTAATCCCTGAATTTTTAAAGGGTAAAATATACTTAAAATCTTGAAATTTCTTAAAGTAAAATATTAAAAATAAAATATAATTAAAATATTAAAATATAATATAATTAAAATCTTCAACTTTACCTAATTTTATAATACTAACTAGAATAATAAAAAAATGAAAATAAAATGTTTGAATTTTAATTTTTAGTAAAAGTAATTTACCGTAAATTCTTTAGTTAATAGTGTTAGATTTCAAAATTTTAATTTCTAACAAAAAAATAGTTTGTTATTAACTCTTTAATTAACAGTATTGATATGATACATCACACTAAAACTATTTAATTATAGTGCTTACCACATATTAATTAATTGATTTAAAATTAAAAAAATAAACATAGCAACTCTTATGTTTTCGAAAAAAACAAAAAATCCTCAATTGATAATTAGTAATAAAAGAATTAGAATAAAAAATAAAAATGAAAATAGAAAACGAGAATCATAATAGGATTTTTTATTAGGCAAATTTAGCATGTGATCACTAAAAGGGTGACTAATCCAGTTAATAGTTACCCTAATATTTGATTGCAAATATTAGAAATTATAATTAGAAATTTTTACTAATATTTAGTTATTATATGATTTATTTTGTATCTAATTAATAAAATTTTGTATTTTATAAATAGCTAATTAAAATTATTTTTAATGATTTAAAAATTATTGATGTTCAATAATTATGAATAATTTTATGATGAACTAGATACAAAATCCTATTTAACTTAATAAAGTATTAATGTAATAAAATAAAAAATTATTTAAAAATTAAATATAAAGATTGTAATACGTGATTTTGGTAATAATCGTGATCATAATATTTTGATAATATTTTAATAATATCTCACACATTACTCGTCTCTTATTTTAAATATTTGATTTCGCGTTACCTACTTCTAACTTAAGAATATTATTGTTTAAAATTCATTCTAATTTTTTAATTTCCTTTTTTTAATCTATTATTAGTAACCGAATAAGTAAAAATTAGGGAATTCTCATTTTGCTTCTTTGTTACTAATTACCAAATAACATCTAGGCGAAACTTGACCCAACCCAACTTGTAAATAGTACTTGCGAGTGAATCTCCTCTTTGTAGCTCGAACTAGTGTCAAACGATCTCTTATTTTATCTGCCTTTTAAAAGTGCCTTCTTAGGCTTAGAAAATTTATCTAAATAAGTTAAACGTAGATCTTTTTTAATTTTTTTATTAGAAAAGGATAAATTCAGGCTTTAAGTTACTAGTCTGAGAAACAAAACTCCCACTGTATCCTCTGGTAGGATAGACAAACAATCCATAGGCAGGTTTTGAAATAAATGAATAACTATAAGGGATCCTAGTAAACTCTCATCTCTCACACGTGTAATCATTTATTACAAGGTTCACTATATGATGTTTTTTCTTTTTTGATAAGTCAGAAGAATAACTATATGATGGTTATTCATATAATGTTCAATTTCAAATTTTCCTTCACCTAGAAAAGTAAGTTGAAGTCATTATTATCAGTTAAGTAATTAGGTAACGTATAATATCCAAAGCCAAAATATTTCATTACGTACAAATTAATCTAAATAATTACTAGCTTCCTTTTTGTTTTTCTCTAACTTTAACATTATATTAGGTATATAATGATGTTACATGCAACCATCATTTGCTTATTCTGACGGAATCTCTTATCGTTACTCTTCCCATATCTAAGTAACTCAGGATTGATTTTTCTTCTTTTCTTTATGTATTTTTCTCTTTTTTATTTAATGTACGCTTTGTGATTTTAAAATCCAAGAGCTAGGAATCAAGTTTAGACTTCTTATAATAAGATTCTTTTTTATAAGATGGCAATAATTTGATTCGTTATTTTATTCCGCATAAATCATTATTTTTCATTCTAATGTTATAAATATAAAGACATTATTGAAATCAAAGGTAAATGATGGTAGTAATGACACTTGTGCCTTTATGTATACATTTCTCAATTTTGATATATGACTTTCTTTATGGGTCATTTTTTTAGGTTAGGTTCTCTTTCAGTGTAAATGGTAAAATAACATTTAGCTCATTGCCCATGTTTTCTTGTAGATTGCAGAATTACTAGTGAAGCATTTGGATTTGTATCTAATTAAAAAAACATAATTGATAAGTTTACTACTATTGGGATACTTTAGGTATACTTCTCTTAGACAAGTTTATGCTCTTTTATGAACAGTAAGCCATCTACTGAAAAGGGAGACAAACATTGGATGACTTTTCTCAAATGTAGTGATAAATATATAAATGTAGTTGAACATTTACTTGAAAAGGCTTTTTCTAAAGTGGCTAACATGAATGAAATTTCTTATCTATACAAGAAGTTTTGTAATTATTATTGGTATACAAGAAGTATTGTGTATGATCGTATAATTGTTGATGGATTTGCTCCGACATATAATGGTTGAGAATTTAATACGAAGGGATCAATTAATATAAGAACGAATGTTGCCAATTTGGTGGAAGGTCTATGAATTGATAATATAAATACATTATTGCATAACACCTTTACAGATAAAGATGAAGGTACAATATTTATGTAGGAGTTCATAATGGTCCAAATGTTAATGCTAAGAAGTTTTTTAAGTTGGGAGAGGAAGAAATACATTGGTAAGAACCAAATGACTATGTCAATGACTTCTTTAGAAATGATGGTAATTTAGATCCTAATTGGTCTAGAGAAGATTTAATTATATACATAGTTGACATACCTCTATATAGCTTAAGTATTGAAATATAAATGATGATGATGAAGATGATTTAAACTTTTGATGACATTGACTAGGATTGGATGGATATTGATCAATAATTTATTATAGAAAATCTTTAGTTATTTTCTTTATATATTCAAAAATGTTGATTTTGATGACTACATATTTAAATATGGTTATGAACAACAATATGTTTATTATTATATGTCTTTATAATGAAAAAGGGAAGAAATAAACATAAGCAACCAAGTTTGTTGTAGCAGGATCTATGGCAAACTTTTTGAGAAAGCAACAGAAGAAGACTCGTGCTTATAAACTAAAAGATTCACCTGATTTGTTGCATGGAGAGTAAGAGAATTTGGAGGATAATAAAGATCAATTTCAAATCATTGAGAAAAGCACAACAATATTAATTTTAATTATTGTCCACAAAAATGTTGTTAATTTTTTTTATTTATTGGGTAGTATATATATATATTGTTTTACTATTAAATCTAGTTTACATATAGTACTCATAGTAACTGTAACTTTTACTTCTCTTTTTAATGTGTACATAATTTTTTTATTATTAATATAGAAAAATAAGATTATAATTTATATTTTCATTTTGTGGTTTTAATTGTCATAAATTTTAATAAAGAGGAAAGCACCAATCCTCTAAGAAGAATGGACGATCATAACCTTTATATACTTTAGGTAGTGTTGTTGACTTGTTAAGGTGGGAAAAAACAAAAAAAGAAGAACTAATTGAGGAATAACCATAAGTAGAATAAATAAGTATAGGGAATAAAGAAGGCACACATCATAATAATCTTGGTAATCAAAATTTTAAAAGTTCTGTAGGGAAGCAACCGTTCAAATAGAGTATGTTCTTTTGAGGTGGCAATAGCTACTTACCAAAATTATGGAACAATAATAAAAACCACATGAACACACAGTAGAAGGCTAAGTTCCTAATCTTCCTTTGAAAATAAATGTAATACAAGAAAATGGAAATAATATAAGCCTGAATGTGATAGAAATTGCAACCCCTTAATGTAAAGGTAATCATATATTTTATTATTATTTAAATAATTTATCTACTATATACTGATATTAATAATTGATTTGAGTATAAAATTCATACAGAAAAAGGAGAGATCCACAATTGTTCAAGGAGATTCATGCTAGATCCATGAAAATGCAATCTAATTTATTTTAATGCTCTTAATTAGGCAGACTCTTTTTAGGTACTATGACTCATTAACAAAATCTTACAACTCTAAATCATGTCAATTGGTGTAAGAGTCCCATCAAACTTTTTTTTTTGGAAAAATGAAAGAATTTTATTAGTTCAATAGAGCTTAAGCACCATTACAATGAAAAAGAATTTGCTACTGTTGGAACCCCTCCCTAGTGAGACATGTGTCCGACGCCCTACGTGACATCTGGACGCGCATCCCACGAGGGAGGAATCCTTCACCACGAAAATTAACTCATTCGAACTTATTTTATTGTCATCCGAATAAATCTTGTAAGATTCACTCTAATAATCCTCAAATAAAATTAATCTTCTTAGGGCCCACAATTAA
>JAOSBM010000002.1:4206971-4240941 GCA_027568955.1 Erythroxylum tenue | reverse complement strand
GGTAGGCTATTGAACCATCGCCGAGCTCCTTCTTGAAAAGCGGTACAGAATGCCTTACATTGAATGACATCCGGGACACAATGTAGGTTCATCATTGACTGGAAGTGCTGCAAATAGTCTAGAGGATCGGCCTTTCCAGTGTATTTTTCAGGCGTCGGTATTTTGGTACCGACCACAGGGAGGCTATCCAAGATCACCGGGATGAAAGGAGAGCAGTATTGTGTTGATGTCCGAGTCGGACGGGAATTCATGGCCATATTGATTTGATCGTCCACGATTTTTTCTAGGGCTTCAGCAGAATGGCGATCGGCCATCACATAAGTCTGCCGAGCGGGGATCTGCTGTTGTTCCGGCTAAGACTGCAGGATTTGGCGAATCAATAGGTCAGCCGCTTCCTCTATCTGCCTTCGGGTGAGGGAGGTTTATTGCGGTGCAGGCGGATTTGCGTCTAGAGGGTGTTGGAAGTTGAGGTGCGAATTAGTCTCGGCGTTATCCTCCGGGCTACGCTTTGTTCTTCTTGATCTTGGTTTTGAGGCTGTGGCTGATCGTTCGGGTGTGAAGATTGCGTATGGGACTCGTGATGTGCTGGTGGGAGAGCGGCAGGTAATTACAAACCCATCCGTTGTAGCGCAAGTGCCGTGACGACGGCGATATCAGGATTGGCTGTTGTCGCTTGACTGATCTGTGTATTTCTGGACGTGGTGCTTTGACGCCGGGCCCCACGGTGGGCGCCAACTGGTTCAGCCTGATTCTGTTGAGGCTGGATGCTGTTGCTTGGATCCATTGTCGAGGTAGGCTGGGGCTCGAGAATACCTGCAAAACAACAAGGCATGCCGGGGGTTGATTGCCGGCAGGCCCCTCCGACGCTCAAGTTAGGCTTTTGGTGAAGATATTGGGCAGCTAAAAGCAGAGAAAAGCAGTGTATGAGTCTCGTCCCTGTATTATGGCAAAATAATACCTTATATAAGGGATGGTTGCTAGGTTTAGGTTTTTTACGTAAGTCTTCACGTATGCATGGGAGGTTATCTCCTACGACTGGGCTGTTGACTATTGGACCTGGACCTGGGCCTGGCAATACCGACCTAATCACTATTAATATTTAATAGGCTATTTCATCTGATGTGAGTAGAGTCCTGGCCTACCAACCCTACTTCTGACCATCACCTTATTTATCTACTTACTGCTTGTCTGGCTGAGTTTATATCAGTAAAGTTTTTGTCAGTAATATTTTTTCTGAGAATAGCTTTTTTAAAAAGCTAGTTGATTGTTTGACTGTTGTTTAAAAAAGAACTTTTTTAAAGGAGCTTCATACAATAGACTGTTTGACAACATAAAAATAAAAAAATATTTTTAATTTTAAGTATATTTTATTTTATAATAAAATTATTTATGCATATAAATATTATTTGAAGCATATTAAACAATATGTAAACCACAATATATTAATTATATAATTTTAAACCATATGAAACATAAATGAAAATATATTCAACCAAATCTTTTATATGAATTATAACATAAGTAAAACTAATATAAAAAATAAATATTAAAACTTATAAAAAAGCCAAAAAATATTATATCATTATCAAAATAAACGTGAAGATGAGTGTATTGTGAGAATTACGTGTAAAACATAAAGACAAAAGAGACTAAAAAAATAAGTTCATAAATTGATCTGAAAAATTTACTAAAAAACGTTTTTTTAGAAATTTCAAATTTGAGCTTATTAAAAAATTATTTTTTAGCTGTAAAAAAGTTATATTTATTTTAAAAGTGCCTTTTTATTTTATAGCTAAATACTCATTTAAAAAAAAAAACTTTTGTAGCGAAAAAAGTGCTTATGCACCCTAAAAAAAACTTAACCTAATAGAAACTTACAATCTTGTATAATGATACCGAGTACAATATATGCTTAATGCTTTGTTCGTTCTCATGACAGCTGAACTTCAATGACAAAACAAAGTTTCCCACCAAGGATTCTAAGAAATGGATATGACTGTAGCTTTACGTGTAACGACCAATGGTCTGTACTTAAATATAGATGCAAAATTTCAGGAAATGTATCAAATATTTAAAAACGTTAAGTAAATGATTGGTGACTTGGGCTAAACCTTGGGTTGGGCTAAATCGGGTAGGCCGAAATTGACATTCTTATTTATATTAAAAAAAGGCTAATTATTTCTACCATAAATTTGTATGAACATTTGAAATTATAGGTTAAAGTCTTTGTAATTATCTTAGTATTAATCTATTATATTATTTTTAAAATATATAAATTTAGAATTAATAAAGAATTAAATGAGCTCTTTAATATTTAAGTTTAAATTCGAATTTTCTCAAATTATTTTAGAATAATTTTTGTAATTAGTTAAACCAAATTAAATTTAGTTTGCTAACTTCAAACGTATCCAAGCTTTCAAACATGTTTAGGTGTGATTTGGAAATTCAATATACGCCAAACAAACAGAAAAAGAAAACTCCAGACATTTCGGATAGGGTCCAATAGCCATTGGGTTACAACTTACAAGTCTTAAACTTGTCTCTGGGCTTATCAAGTCGCAGGGACACCCCGTCTGCTTACCTCGACGTTCGAAAGTCTATCCTGGACTAGGTGGCTCTTCGAGATTCTCTTGCCGCAACCGAAACGACATGTCGCTCCCTTTCTATTGACCTTTCTGGGCTGTAATGAACCCAAAAATTGGAACGGCCCCTAACCTAACGGTACCAAGTCACGCAATCAGGAAGAGATTTTTACATTTCCAACGGCGTCGTTTCCTTTGTAAATTAACTACGACAGACGGAGCCCGGGTTGCTCACTTACCGACTAATTTAACCGTTAAGGCCTTAAGGGTAATCTAGAAATTTTATGCACAACCGGGGACTATGTTACGTGCAAAAGTGAAGCAGGTCTTGTTTATATACTCTTTCCTCCATTGCTTTATGCCCCATTTTCCTTCGTCTCGTCACTGACGCCATCGGGGAGGAAGTTGTGAAGAAGAAATCGGAACTCAGATCTCGAAAACTAAACCAACCATTGAAGTTTTGTGATCGCTTCTGGTATGTGTTCTAATGTGTCTTGGTTGTGGATTATTAATCTGCCACGACTTTTCTCTGTTGAGGCTTCACTTCCTTTCCTATTAGCCATCTCGCTCCATTATTGGCTTTCTATTTTTATTGATTATTTCGTGACATTTAGGTAGTTTGTAATCTAAACGATCACTTGTCGCTACTTGTTTCCTGGTTTTAATGGATTCTGAATTTGATATTTGCGGTTAGCATGGACCATTCCTTTGTATATGGTGATTGAAATTATGTTTTGTTTATTATACTATTCTTTGAACTACTGGTTTTCAAATCCTAGAGGTCATTGTTTCATTGATTACTTAGTTAC
The DNA here is from genome assembly GCA_027568955.1 of Erythroxylum tenue. Classification (NCBI taxonomy): domain Eukaryota; kingdom Viridiplantae; phylum Streptophyta; class Magnoliopsida; order Malpighiales; family Erythroxylaceae; genus Erythroxylum; species Erythroxylum tenue. Next base: position 4,237,550 of record JAOSBM010000002.1, on the reverse strand, counting down.
GGGAATTTTGGAAGTACGTGACGTGATCGTCCAAACTTCTATATTCGTAATTACCAACAAGAAGTCGTGGTCATTTTCCTGGAAAATGCTCCGGAAGAACCAAAAAAAAAAACGCCCTAGTTGGCATTAGTATTGATGCTGATCAGCACTTCTAGAGTGCTATATGTTACTATTATTGTTATTGTTATTGTTATTGTTATTGTTATTGTTGTTATTATTATTATTATTATTATTATTATTATTATTATTATTATTATTATTATTATTGTTGTTGTTGTTGTTGTTGTTGTTATTGGTATGATGAAGATGTCTCATTGTTTAATCATTATCAGTCTTTGTGGCAGGAATTGCTTCTCTCTCTTTATGTTTCCTTTTTAGATGTTTTGATCCCTCCAGATTTACATTCAATCATAACCTCACCTATGGTTGTTTGCTTTTTATGGAAACAGAATCATTGAACTTGTTGCTGGTGATGGCTGGGAAGCAATATAAGTATCTTAGTTATCAAATTATAAAGTTCTGATCGTTTGTTCTTCCAATACCGGGGGGAAAACATGAACATTGTTAAGGGTGTGGCTGATCTCATACGGAGAACATCCAGCACCCATACTGGAGAGTCTACTTCAGGGTTATTGGTCGAGAAGTTTTCCCCTCCTACTCCAAAAATCTGCTTCAGGTATTTGTTCAAAGTATTCTACTACTTACAACCTCAATGGAATGTACCTTTGTACCTGGTGAATAAGGAGTTCATTTAGTTCTTAAATTAGGAGTAATTGACTTCCAACTGTTTTGAACATTATATAGACTGCTGATTAAACAGTTACCAATTTGCTTGACTGTGTGGAATTCTATATGGCAGATTGATTAACATGTTTTTAACCACAAATATGGTAAGATATGGTTTCATAACTTCAAATTGGATCCTCCACATTCTGGTTTCTTTGCTGTTATGTGTACACTTCTGGTGTATATATAATTTTTTGGGAAAAAGAAGCAGGAGAAGAAAAGACCAATGCTCATTTTCATAAGAGCGAAGGGTGTTTCTGTATCAGACTGGATGTTGGGGCCTTTATTTCCTTACTGGGCACTGTGCAGGATTGTTTTAGTTTCTTAACTGTTTTTGATTATCAACAAGTGGCATATCTTGATGCTTCTTTGTGTTCAAAAGAATTGTCAATTCTAGGGACTAGCAAAGTGTTGTAAATTAGTATGATTCCAAAAAAGAAGATTCTGGTATGTGTCCTTGAATTTTGACTTATTGAATGATTCTTTCCTGGTGCTTTGACTTATTTTAGACCTCAAAAATATGAGGTGCAAAATGTGCTAGTACGGCATGTATTTGATTATAGATAGTACCTGCTACTTCCATGAAGCAAATGGGGTCTGCTATGTAAGTACTTGTTTTGCTTTCTTTCTCAGCGAAGTTGGTGATGAGGCTTTTTTACTTTCACTTTGGGAGAAATACGAAAATGCTGCTGATAAGGTATTTCTGCAAACTATTTCTCATTTTACATTCTCTTCATTCCAAATTGGGTTGCTATATCTGCACACTGTTACATGCAATCTGCGCCAGAGCTAATAGATGAATTTCATCTCTATGTTCTCTTAGTTCTTCTCTACCAAAAAAAAGACATCCCATTCATGTGGGTTCCCATATTACGGGTTTTAGTGCAGGTTGTTTATACAACCTTCTTAGTTTTGCTCACTAGTTATTCTCATGGCCGGGAGTATGTCAAGTGAAAAGGCAACTGTAGATGGGTCAAAGGGTAGACTATGCAATGTGATCAGCTTCAAGGAAGCGTCTTTGATTTTCTTGTAAACCGCGTTTGAGATGGGAGAATTGGTGACCTTTTGTATGATAAACATGCTGATGATATTGTGATTCAAACTTCAGTAATCATGAAAACTCTCGATTCCTAAATGCTAAGTTGTATATTATGAAAATTGAGTAGGAGTGTATTTATCCTTGGTGCTATAAGCAACAAAATTATGTGCATGTGGATCTTGTTTGTGAAAAGCCTTGTTCTGTCTGTGGGAGATGGCCTTCCATTGGGCATTCTATTCTTGGAGCATAGAGAAAATACATAACCTGCACAAAACGGGTTAAGTTGGTAGTCTTTGGGTCATAGCCTGCACAAAACGGAATAATTTGGTAGTCTTTGGGTGGGTCTCCATATTTCCTGAGAGAAAAATATGGTGAAGGAAAAGTGGTGCATACCAATCTACAGAAACTCAATCAGAAAAAGATATGTATTTCTTCTTGTTATATGTGTTAAAATTTTGCACTGGAGATGACAATCTTTTCCCTCGATTTGTTACGTGTCTATTTAGTAATCTTAATTTTTTGTTCTCCACTGTTTTTAGGTTGAAAAGAAGAAGCTGTATCGTGTTTTCCTTGAGCAATTTGCATCGGTGTACAAGAACTGGGAACCTGCAAATGCTGCTCAGTTGACAGAGGGCCTGCCAGCGGCTGGCCCTTCTGCTGAGAAACCACTTCTCTCTGATGATATGGTTGTTGGATGTTCTAGCGGCCATCCTGCTGAAGTCATTTTGACATTGACTGAAGAGCTCACAGAATTAACAACGTTGGTTAGCACTTGTAAGTTGATTTGTTGTTCTACAGACATGCTATCTGATCGCTAAACTATCTCTATTGACAATGCATCTGGCGCCTGCTTAGTGGTTTGACTTGATGCATCATCCACTCTAGGTTGAAGTCTGTGTATGTTGGTCTTTTACCCTTGTAGAAGCGACTTGTCTAGGATTATATCATATCTGAATGTGTTTTAGTTTCTTAATTAGTGTCCATGAATTGTATAAAGCTGCTGATCTGGGCAAGTTAGTCCCATTTGAACAACTTTTAAATTAAGGAATTGGAAATAAAATTGATATCTGGCATGAATTGGCTATTCACCAATTCTTTGTGAGCTTGGTTGAAGTTTTGTGTATCAATTAGCAGTGACTTTTGTGAGATCTGCAAGTACTTGGAAATATTAAAAAGCACAGGCCTATGACACATTTGATATCGCTAATTTCAACCAGGATATGAGATCTCCTAAATCCATTAATATCAAATTCTAAAGGATATTTTCCTAAAGCTAATGATTAATTTTATCCATCATTGTCAGGCATCTTTTCACCCTCAGTGTCCAGTAAGTCGGGGGTATCATCATTTGTGCCATCTGGAATGCTGTGACAAAGCTTTATACTTCATGTCCCTTAGTGCCATTGATCACTTTTAACTTTTGGAGTGTTTGGTTCTATTGATAATTCATACTAAACATGTGTTCGTCACTGTGCTTATTGTTTGCCACCTTTTGGTTGACACCTAACAGAGATAATATGTAGGTGATTGTTAATCTCTTTGGTCTCCATACACTTTTCAGTGTTTTTTGACCTTGTTTTGGTTATATCACCTGCGACTGTTTTAATTTTTTGTATTGTTGTTCACACAGTAAATGCTGGTGGTGTGCATGCTGGAGCTGACTCATCAGGGGCTTCCACAAGCATGAACAATATTTCTGAAGGATTGCTTGTGTTGGATGCTTTATCAGTAATTACTCGATCATTGCATAATTGCAGTGTTTTTGGCTACTACGGTGGAATTCAAAAACTAACTGCGCTGATGAAAGGTAATGTAGCTATTTGCTATTCTTTGAAACTCTGTCACCTTTCTGTTATTCCTACACCGAGGCTTTTCTTTTTGGCCTTAGCCGTGATATACCCCTTATGGCAATGCCTTTCATATTAATTCCTTGATGCATGCCCCTTAAATAGCACTATTGTTTCACAAAAATAAGTTTGTCTCTCTCTTGAGTGTTGTCACTATCTGATGCTATCATTTTAAATTTCAGGGGCTGTTGTCCAACTGAAAACCGTTACTGGTGGATTATCTGGAGATGAAAATTTATCTAACATTGTTATAGAGATGATAGGAGTTCTGCAACTGGTTCTAGTACATGTTGTCTCAATAATATGTAGCTTTATTGCTTTGAATACCAATGTGCATGAGAAAGATAAGCTTTACAGTGGTTCTACACAGCATTTTGTTGCTAGATGGGGTCCATCTTCAGCTGAATTGTCTAATGTTTCTAAAATTCCTAATGAAACAAGGCAAGATTGGCATCGGAAAGCAGTTGTGTCTGTGATGGAAGCTGGTGGCCTTAACTGGTTAGTAGGTAAGGTAGGCGTTTCTGAGTTTCTATGTGCCTCATCTTTTGACTTCCTGAGGTTCATAGTTTATGTGAAATGATGTAAATTGCAAATACACTCTGTCACTATGCTGAAAACAACTTACCATAGTGGTAACTTGTTTTAGTGATTGATATTCTGTGAATGCATCTCAATAACAATTCTACTTTAAGATATCAGTCACTTAGTTTTGAATTTTACATACACAATGTGCAATGCCCTATTACCTGACCCAATATGAAGTAGAAGCTTTTCTGAACAATTTGTGGCCTTCTATTCAAATTTTCATATTCTCAAGTTGTGTTTCAGAGCTGTTGCGTGTCATCAGAAGGTTGAGCATGAAAGAACAATGGATGGATGTTTCACTTCAGTGCTTGACTTTGAGGACCCTTCTGTTAGCATTGTCTGACAATCCACGTGGTCAGAATCATTTTAAAAGTATTGGAGGGCTTGAAGTGGTATTGGATGGATTAGGCCTCCCATCGATAAATAGCATGTTGTTGAAGAATGCATCATATGTGGAAGAGCGAAGGTAGCCTATAACATAAAAACCATAATGACTACTTTGCTGAACAATTTGCTATACATCTGTTAAGTAGGATCATAGATTAGTACTATAGGTACCCGAATGTTTTGACGACTGTATTTTCTAAATTATTTTATCTATTATATCTGAATGTCAATCTGTATTTCATGATAGTATTCAAAAAATATATTTGTTGATCTTTCTATGCCGTTAATGTTATTCTTTTGGTTCTTGTTTTACGCACCATCTGATATGCTCATATTGTTTTCTTCGAGATAATTGGTCTTACCATAAAAGTTGTAAGCTCCTATATTTGAATCTATTACCATCTCCCTCTTTCTGTACTGATTAAATTATAGCTTACAAATCATATTAATTTAAAGTTTATATTATGCTAAGACGGGGAGGCTTCAGAAAGGAAAGTGCAACATTCGCTGATAGACACAGGTCACCTAGTCAACTAGGTTATGCAATTCCTTATCTGAGCTAACATGCTGACTTTTATGTCTTTGCGACTTTGATAAGTTCTGGTGAAACACTGTCCCTTCTACCAGCCATTTGAAACTGAAACCTTTTAGTTTGTTGGGGAAATTCTAAAACCTCCAAGCTACAATTATGGCTGTTAGCTGCCATGTTAACCGACTCGATTGCTTGTCTAAGCTGCCATGATTGTTGCCAAGCTTGATGAATTAACAGAAGCTTATTTATCCAGATGTTGCTATATTCAAACTCTTCTCTATTCTTAATAGGGTCTTTTTCTTTTTAAGATCTGACATGCTCTTAGATTTGAGCAGACATGCCTGCCTTTGTGTTTTTAGATGAACTTTGAATTCTTTATCTCTCTCTCTTTTCAATATTTGATCTTCGGTATTGGCATGTTATTGCAGTGACGGGGCTTCCTTGTTGAAAATATTCCAGCTCCATGTTCTTTCTTTGACAGTTCTAAGGGATTCTGTGTATCCTTCAAGTTGTCTGATCTTGATGAGTTCAGGAAGTTTAACATTCTCATGAATTTAGTTTCTCATTTACTTGCTTATTTATTCTCAAAGTTTTTAATTATTTGGATCCCAAGCAATCCTCACTCTTCATATTTTCATCGCCTTAACAGTCCATCAATTCGTATATCTATGTGCTTTCATGCATTTGTTAAAAATTTTAATCCTTAACTTGTATTTAGATCTGGTAATTTGAGCAATTTGCAATTCCTGTGTGAGAATGGAAGAATTCACAAATTTGCTAATAGCTTTTGTTCACTTACCTTCATGCTTCACGAACACAAGCAGAAGAACAAGGATACGTCTTCACAGAAGGATGTTCAACTACTCTTTTCTGACTTGAAAAATGATAGCCATGTAAAAATGGGGACTTCATTTCCTCTTTCTGCAAACATGTCTTATTCTCAGCTTTGGAATGAATATGTTGTCAGTATGAGTGGGATTCTCTGTTCTTTTGTGGCTTCTCTAGAAAATAATAAATCCCGTAAGGCCCAAGTGAAATCTGGAAGGGCTGCCATGTCAATCTCTTCAGCATACAGTGAACTCTCAATTAAGTGGGTTATGCGGGTTCTTCTTATAGTCTTCCCTTGCCTGAAGGCTTGTTCAAATCAAAATGAGTTGCCAAGCCATTTAAGGTGATTGTTTAGTATGGATCCTGCTTTCTTTTCCTATATAAGTTTTGATCAATCCAGGTGTCATAACTAGTGAGTTGTAAGCTCTACTGTGCTTGGTTTTCTCATCAGCTGTTCAATATATTCTCATATCCTTCATATTTGCATGATTATATTTATTTGCAGGGTCTTTGTCAATGCCCTACAGCATTCTGTTCTTGATATTTTTAAGAGGGTTCTTGTTTCATCACCTAGAACTCTTGAAACATACAGAGAAGAAGGAATATGGGACCTTCTATTCTCGGAGAACTTTTTCTACTTCAGACCAGCTTTGGAAGAATTTTCTGGAGAGCGTTTGACTTGTGATGAAGGATCTGCAGGCAAGGCTGAAATGGCTTCTCTCTCTGGTAGCATTGACAACCAAACAAAGTCTGGTTGCATGGAAATTCTCCAAATGGAGGTGATCTCATTTCTGGAATTTGCAGCAACTTGTAATGGGAGTGTCCATAATTTGGTAGGGATTCTTTTCCTTATATTTTGCTGCTTATCGTACAAGTCATGAATGGGTGTTTTTGTGTCTTACTGCTTTAGATACTCTAATCCTGATTTATGGAATCGTGAAATCTGTTTTCCCATAGGAATTCTCCCTTCATACTTTCCACTTTCCTGACCTTTTCTGTAATCAATGTGTGTGTAGTTTTTCTATTCATTTCACGTTGCATTTAGACTTTTGAAACTCTCTTCTTTTACTGTTAATGAAGTGGGAAAATGGAGAGGGCTGAGGGCTTAGGAACGGTTGCTCAGCATCTCCATAATGGTGAAACTACCCATGTTATTGGTCCAGTGGTTTTGTTGAAGTATGGTTGCAGGATGTCTAGGTGTCATGCAAGAAGAAAAGAATTCCAGTTTGATGCAATAACTTCAAATTTTAAGTGATGTTTTACATTATAAAACATTATTGAAACTCAATTTTCACACTTCAGTTACTCCACCACGCTTAATAGCTGTATTTTCCAAATCTGCGTTCAGAGTTATTTTGCATTTGGAGAATGCTATGGTTTGACTTTACCAACACCTGTAAGGTTGCATTTGGCTCAAAATACAGGTTCACGAAACCATACTATCAGATGCACCTTGTTTATGGGACTGTAGAGACATTCTTTATTCTGGTCACTAGAATCAGAATTGCTTCATGTTGTGAATTATGTTTTCCATTGTTGTGGGCCTATGCTGGCATGCACTAGTTTTTTGGTTGGTTGGAGGGTGGGATCTGTGGTTTTGGTATTTAGTGGTGTAATATGCTTCTTGAAAATAGAACTGAGAGTAATGATGACAGTTAATTGATAATGCAGTTTAAACGTTTATTTTGGTGCTTACATTTTTCAGCTGTTTTTCCAGAAGCCTTGATAATGCAGTTTAAACGTTTCTTTTGGTGCTTACATTTTTCAGCTGTTTTTCCAGAAGCCTGTTATTGATGATCTAGGGCAGGTGCTTGGTTGATTGATCTAGGTTCTGCAGTTAAATAATCATCTAATTCTGCTGTAATTTTTCTCTCGTGAAGCCTGAATTATCTGCTTTATTGGATGCCCTTGAGCAATGTGCTTGCCATCCCGAGATTGCCAGTATTCTTGCAAAGAGTCTACTTCGTATACTGCAGCTTTCATCAGAGAGAACTGTTACCTCCTTTAAGACACTTGGTGCACCTTCGCGTGTGCTCAGAGTTGCTTGCATCCAATCCAAAGAGTCTAGAAGGTGCAGTAACATGAGCCCTTCTGTTGATAATAACATCCTTCCAACTCATGGTGCTAAAAAATCCAACGACCATGAGACACCTCGAGGTTGGCTTGAATGCATGCGGACATGCATGGGGCTTTTTGCAGATTTTTTCTCAATTGCAGACGATGCAAGAAGTTATATTTTACATGATTTTAGTTGTATAGATTGCTTGTTTGATTTATTTTGGGAAGAAGACACCAGAAATTATGTGCTCAAGTATATTCTGGAGCTGATGAAGGTATTTATTTATGCTCATGTTTGTTGGATAATGTGGTGTTCTTGTTAGTAAGTGAAGTAAAATTTGATCTTTTTCTACCTCTTCAGTTGGCACCATCATCTGTGGAAGATCAAAAAGCAAAGTTACAGTTGTGTTCGAAATATTTAGAAACTTTCACTCAAATCAAGGAAAGGGAAAAATATTTTGTGGACTTGTCGATTGATCTATTGATTGGAATGAGAGAGATGCTCATGAATGATCCTGGGGTACATTCTTACTAAATTTGCTTTACTTCCAGATGGTCCTTTTTAGGTTTCTGGGGTTTAGGGTATATGATTTGATTTTTCCGTTAATTCCTAATGTCTAATCAAGCTTTTGCTTATTCAGTATTATCAGACCTTGTTTCGAGATGGCGAATGCTTTTTGCATGTTGTATCATTGCTAAATGGTAATCTTGATGTGACAAATGGAGAATGCTTAGTTTTAAATGTCCTTCAGACTCTTACATGTCTCCTTGCAAGTAATGATGCTTCAAAGGTACTTCCTTATCTGCTCTTCCATTTTGTTCTCTCTCTTTCTTGTATTGGTTTACATGAATTTTCTTTCTAACTTGTTTCAATTATTGTGTTTAGATTTTTTTTTCTCATCATGAAACTATATGCTATTAGGGCAAAGTAAATAGCTAATAGTTGGTAACTTGGTACTGTGCTTTAGATGTTTTTCAGTTGGATGGTGGTCAGTACATATGTTTGGATGCATATGCCTTTCAATCACAATTTTGGTTTTGACAGGTAACCTATAAGTGTTAGATTAACCAGGGGTCTATGGGCTTGGATATGTAAAATACCTCAGATAAGAATGTGAGGATCTCCTTCACGAAGGATGTTGATGAGGAACTCGGGTCAGATTATATGGGCAATGAGGGATAGTACCTCTGTTAGTGGTACTTGTGTGGAGAGTAGTCACTATGCAGCTTATATGTGAAATGTTTCCGGATCTTAAACTATTTTCAAAATCTTTGGGTTAGAATGTATTGCATCATAATGCATGTTACGCACGGCTTGCAAGTTCCATGTTAACATCTTTCTTTTATGTGTTTTCAGATCTCATCGTTTGGAGTTACTGAATAAGTTGTCAGCCGTTTAGTTTTATGATTACTATGAGTCAATAATCATATAACAGCTAAGTGTGACTGGAACAAAGATTAAGGGAAAACCTTTATAATAAAAAATATTTAAATGTGACTGGATGAAGGGAAAACCTTAGTTGAGCTTTCAAAATGACAATTTGGATCAGTGTGACTTGTATTGGCAACTTGTGAAGTTTGTGATCCCTTGGGATTCTGTCGATTGTAGATCCATGTTGTTTCTTTACGTCTGTTGTCTTTCCTTCCACACTTAGTCCATTAGTTTCTTGTGTTTCCATGTTCAGATGTTTTATCTGTCTCTCTCTCTCTCTGACATTCACATATCCAAAAAATAACCTTTTGAAAGTGCAACATGAAAATTCACAACTTTTGCAGGCTGCTTTTAGAGCTTTAGTTGGTAAGGGCTATCAGACAATGCAAAGTTTGCTGTTAGACTTTTGCCAATGGAATCCAAGTGAAGCACTTCTGAATGCCCTTCTTGATATGCTTGTTGATGGGAAATTTGATGTAAAGTCAAATATGATCATAAAGGTGACCTTTAAAAATATGAAGGCCTTATTTTGTTTCTGGTAGAGATGCTATTTTGTTGATTAATTGGATGTTATGAATCATAATTAAAGGTAACGTCTTTCTTGCCCAAATTCTTGGTTCATGTTTCTCGTCTTAGTTCTTTTCCGTGATTTTGATTCAGAATGAAGACGTGATTTTACTGTATCTGAGGGTTCTACAGAAGGTTTGTGGTTTATCTTCTGTCTTTATCTTGTTTAGTTCAGAGTTTTCTTCCAATTCTGACTTTCTAATTTTTTGCCTTTGACAATTTATTCTATAATCCTTTTCAATCAGTTATTTTGCTTAAATTGGCTCTATCCAATATCATTCTGGGTCATTACTTGCTGTTTTCTGATTGGGCAGAGCAGTGACTCTATGCGGAACTATGGGCTCAATGTTTTCCAGCAACTGCTCAAGGATTCAATTTCCAACAGAGCTTCATGTGTCAGAGCAGGGATGCTCAACTTTCTTCTGGATTGGTTTTCTCAAGAAGATAAAGATGATGTAATATTGAAAATCGCACAGTTGATTCAGGTCATTGGTGGACATAGCATATCTGGGAAGGATATTCGGAAAATCTTCTCGCTCCTACGAAGTGAGAAAGTGTGGACTCAGCAGCAGTACTGCTCACTATTGTTGACTACTGTTTTATCGATGCTAAATGAGAAAGGGCCAACTGCCTTTTTCGACCTAAGTGGGATTGATTCTGTGAGTCTCTATGATTTCCTAAAAGCTACTCATGAGATGTAATCTTTCTTGGTTACTGTTTGCGACCATATTAGAGATGCCTAAGATATTGGTGCTTGTTGAGCTGTAAATGTCATGAAGGACTTTGTTTCATGTATGCAAAGCAATGCGATGTAGGGGGTGTCATTTGGCTGAATTTCATTTGATTTAATTGCGAGGATTTCTTGTTGGCAGTGTATATGTTGGTAAAGATAAAAGTAACAGAATTATATGAGAAACTGCTCTTACCCTTGCAGCTGTAGTTTTAAAATATTTGATTCCTAGGGAACAATACTTTTTTTCTGTCCAAATATTTAATAGGTTGGACTGGGATTTTTCCTTTAATTTAAGGGTTGCGTTCCTTGTTGTTCCAAAATGAATTTCCTTTGATCATTAAATTACAAGAAACTAACTAAACATTAAACTCTAAGTTGCAAAGTTAATGATGACCATATTACATTTATGTTCTTGTTCAACTTAGGTTCTGCTTTAATTACATAGGATTCAAGATTCTGTTGCATATTGGATGTCTGAGAGAGTAGGTATACCTTGTCTGTCTGTGGTTTTGTTTCCCTGTCATGTCAATTATTCTATTAAGTTAGATCGGACTATGCTCAGGCTGTTATATCTTTTCTTTTGTATTGTTGCAGGGTATCAGAATTAAAACACCTGTCCAGTGGCCTATCACTAAGGGTTTTACATTTTCATGTTGGCTTAGGGTAGAAAACTTCCCAAGAAACGGAACAATGACTCTTTTCAGTTTCCTTAGTGAAAATAGAAAAGGATGCATTGCATTGCTTGGAAAGGACAGGCTTACTTATGAGGTCAGTTTTTGAGTATGTGTGGCAATTGATTTCCTTGCACATTGTGAATTCTATAAAGCTTTTTGTGAGTTTCATAAGTAAACATATGGTTTCATGCCTCTCGCAGTCGATTAATCTAAGGCGACAGTGCGTTCAACTGCAAACTAATCTAATCAGGAAGAAATGGCATTTTCTTTGTATAACTCACAGCATTGGAAGGGCATTTTCTGGTGGTAGCATGTTGAAATGTTATGTTGATGCAAATCTTGTTTCATCTGAAAAATGCAGGTTCTGTCCCTTATCTTGTTATTCATTCTATTAACAGTTTGGCTTTTGATGGTTCTTCCATGATTTGGATCTTTTCATGTTCAGATATCCAAAGGTCAATGAGTTTTTGACAAGCTGTATCATTGGAATGAAAATTGATTTGTCTCAAAATGAGGAGACTGGTACTTTTGAGACCATACAAGATATCTTCCCGTTTCATGGTCAGATTGGTCCTGTGTACCTTTTTTCTGATGCCATTTCATCTGAGCAAGTCCAGGGTATCTATTCCTTGGGACCAAGCTATATGTATTCATTCCTTGATAATGAAGCCACACCATTTCATGACAGCCCATTGCCTAGCGATGTCCTGGATTCTAAAGATGGTCTAGCATCAAAGATTATATTTGGACTCAATGCTCAGGTTTCTGTCATTCCATGGCAATTTAATATTTTAAAACTTCCTTTGTGTTTAGCCAATTAGTGACCATTTTCCCCTTTCCAGGCTAGTGGTGGTCGAAATTTGTTTAATGTTTCGCCTGTATCGGATCATGGATTGGATAGGAAATCATTTGAAGCAGCTGTTATGGTTGGTACACAGTTGTGTTCGCGACGATTGCTTCAACAGATAATTTACTGTGTTGGTGGTGTATCTGTATTTTTCCCCCTCATAGCCCAATCGGATAGATTTGAATGTGAAGAGACTACATCCTCTGACCATGTAGTTCTTACGCCCATCCCAAAAGACCGTTTGACAGCTGAGGTTGTTGAACTTATCGCTTCTGTCTTGGATGAAAATGTATCAAATCAACAACAAATGCATCTTCTTTCTGGATTTCCAATACTGGGATTTTTGTTGCAATCAGTTCCGCCAGAGCAGCTTAATTTGGAAACACTTTCAGCAATGAAACATCTATTCAATGTTGTTTCTAACTGCAGTATGTTTCTAAAATAGTTTCTGTACTTGACAGCTGATTTGTTCTCTGAATCCTCGTCATTTCTATTCTTCTTCGATCACCTTTTGATCAAGCTTTTTCTTTATTGTGGTTCAGGTTTAGCTGAGCTACTTGTCAAAGATGCTATATCTAGCATATTTCTTAATCCTCTAATCTGGCTCTACACATCTTACAAGGTGCAGCGAGAACTGTACATGTTTCTTGTGCAGCAATTTGATAGTGACCCACGGTTGCTCAAAAGTTTCTGTCAGCTTCCACTTGTTATTGATATAATTCGTCAATTTTATTGGGATAATGCAAAATCTCGTAGTGCTTTCGGAAGCAAGCCTCTTTTGCATCCTACTACCAAACAAGTTATTGGAGAGAGACCTAATAAAGAAGAAATACGTAAAATTCGTCTTCTTTTATTGAGTCTTGGAGAGATGAGCCTTAGGTATAACCTGTCTTGCATGTCACTTCTCTTTTCTTTACTTATATTCAGTTGCTTGTACTGCTCAACTTTCTATCAGTTGCTTGTACTTCTTAACTTTCTATGTTGTTATTCTTTCTTTGTTTTCGTCTGTGCATTTGTGAGTTTATGCGCATATGTTTTGGGCTGGGCTATACAAACCATTGGAACTTCATTCCAACTTTAAGGGGGCTTTCATTTATGTTTGTGGTACTGTCACCAAATAACTTGGCTTGACCATCCATTATGTTAATGTAGGTTAATTGCTAATTTTCTTTCTTAAAAAGTTTCTTGGTAAAATCTTGCCATATGCAGGCACAGCATTGCAATAGCAGATATAAAAAGCCTCATAGCGTTTTTTGAGACTAGCCAGGATATGGCTTGCATTGAGGATGTCCTTCATATGATCATTCGTGCCCTTTCTCAAAAGCAGCTGCTTGTTGCTTTTCTTGAACAAGTCAATCTGATTGGTGGTTGCCACATTTTTGTTAATCTCCTTCACAGGTATACCTTATTTCCAAAGTTCATTCAGTTTTTTTTTTTAATTTCCAACTTTTCAAGGAAATTAATTGGCTTCTTAAGAATATGCTGCGGTATAGGTACTTTAGTACATTTGGATTGGCAACTTGCTGATAATGAAAATTGGCACTTATATTGATGTGTAGATAAAGCCATGGAAGAATATACATTCTTGGTTGATTTTGAACAAATATGGGGATGCTAGTCAAGTTAGTAGTCTGATTGATATACACAGATCCTCCCTCTATTTTCAGCTGAAAAGTTTGTGGTGTGTGATTTTTACTGACTATATCTTAGCATCACTATGGCTCAAATCTCAGCTTCTGAGTATTTTTCATTTAATGACTTGTTCTAGGTCAACTTTAGAAGCTCTCATTTGCTAGCATTCTTGTATAATAAAATTAAATGTTTATTTTGTGTCAGAAAATGATTATAAAAGAAAATCTGAAATGTTAGTACATTTAGGAAACCAAAGCACCCTTTAACAAAACTCATTCTCTTTGCAAAGTCAATTTCGACTATTATGATCTAATAATATCATGATTTATGTCTCTCTAATAGGGAATATGAGCCTATCAGATTGCTTGGCCTGCAGTTTTTGGGGAGGCTTATGGTTGGTTTACCATCTGAAAAGAAAGGGTTGAGATTTTTCAATCTTCCTGTAGGAAAGTCTAGAGCTCTGTCAGAAACCCAGAAAAAGATCAGTTTAAGGATGCAGCCAAGTTTCTCTTCCATCTCAGATCGATTGTTCAGATTTCCGCTAACAGATAACTTGTGTGCCACCTTGTTTGATGTTCTTCTTGGTGGAGCTAGTCCTAAACAGGTAAAGAACTAGGAATGAGCCTTTTGTGGTGTTCATTTTAGGAGTTGTGCAAATGGTACGCTAGGGAAAACATCTCTCTAACTGCTTTATTTTTTTTTAAATTGATGTTGCAGGTGTTACAGAAGCAAAAAAGTAAAGGAAATAATTCTCAATTTTTCCTTCCTCAGATATTGGTTCTCATTTTCAGATTCTTGTCAAACTGTGAGGATGTATCAGCAAGGATAAAAATAATTCAAGATCTGCTTGATTTACTTGATTCAAATACCTCAAATATTGAAGCTCTGATGGTACGGATTTTATTCATCATTATTATTCTGGTTTTTCAATTCTTTATGACCAGTTGAACATGCAAATAGGAATATGGGTGGAATGCTTGGCTAATGGCTTCTGTAAAGCTTGATGTGATTAAACTCTACGAGCCTGTATCTCAGAATGAAGACAACAATAAGATATTTGAACGGGAGTTGATAAGGAATCTATATTGCATTGTTCTTTGTCATTCTGTTCACTCTGTGAAAGGTGGCTGGCAGCAGCTGGAAGAGACTGTAAATTTCCTAATTATGCACTGTGAGCAAGTATGTTCTGTTCTGGTGGTAGAAGAATCCATGTGTTATATAGTTGTCCTCATAATTAATTTTACCTCCAGTTTCATGGTGATCTTCATTTTGATGTTAATTTTGGCAGGGCGGCCTTGCATATCGCTACTTGTTTCGCGATATATACCTGGACTTGACAAAAATGCTTGTAGGATTTTCCTCTCAGGAAAATATTTTTGCTGCACAACCATGCCGGGACAATACATTGTTCCTTCTTCGCTTGGTCGATGAGATGCTCATCTCTGAAACTGAGCATAAGATACCGGTATGTCTGATATTATTTGAACTATTAAATACAAGTGGTAAAGTGGCAGGCTGTCTGGTATGTCTGCTTTTAGTGGTTGCATCTAGTTATAGACACCCATCAGTCTCACTATTGTTATGTTATGTTTTCCTTTCCCTTCAGTCTTTTGGTCTATTCAATATTTCATTTCTTTACCATAATATTCAGCATCAACCACATATAGTATCTAGCACCTTAGCATTCTTTTTATTTTTCAGGTTAGAGAAATGATTTATTTTTCATTTTAATTTCTCCTTAAATGAGTCCCTATAAAGTAAATTACCTGTGTGATTGAAGGATGATATTGACTATTGAAATAGTTTTATGATAAGATAACTCTATCTTTCTACTTCAGGAGCTAGTGCCTTATTGTTTCGGTTTGAGATAGAGGATTGTGATGTACCATTGCTTTTATAGGTGGGGAGTAGTACAAAATTATCTTTTGTTAATCTTGCAGTTTCCAGTAAATGGCTCTGAGATGTCTCTTGATGCAATTGAATTAGAAAGTCAGAGAGACTATAGTTCTGCATTGTATGAGGTCCTGCAAGGAGAATTTGATAATAAAGTATCCAGGTATTACTGATATGTTTCTCATTTATTTTGTATGTATCTGTATTTTCATCGCCTATTTGTGCATTAAATTGTCCAATAGGAGATCAATATTTGTTTCTTTTGCTTTGATATGATGTCAAGCTTGAAAATAACTGTAAAGTGCATGAAGTGCTAAGTATTGGATAACTTTTTTTCTCCACTTTTGATGCTAAAGCCTGAATGTCAATACCAATCATTGCAATTTGCTTTTCGTATGCCAAATCCTTGACCGAGTGTTGCCATATACGAACCATTTTATGGTTCTCACCCAATTTCCTTAGCTTTTGGGCTGAATTGTTTTCTAACATGGTATTAGAGCCTTGTTTGACAGCGAGGCCTCAAGTTTAAGCTATGTCTTTCTCATTTCTAGTGGATGTGTGAGTTGTTGTATTTGTCCACTCTTTGTGGCAAGGGGGTGTTCTAGAATAATATATGAACTATTTCTTGGTCCTCATCCAACAACCTAAAACTTTTGGGTTGCATGGTGTGACACAAGTGATCTCTTTTTAGACTTAGAAATACATTGCAACATTTGTATTAAATTGTTATTCATACAACCTTTCGTGGAATTTTTTTTCTAGAGACCCATCGGGTAATGAGGGCCCAGAAACACGGGAGGATGATTTAATGGATGATAAGTGGTGGAATTTGTATGATAATTTGTGGATTATTATCAGTAACCTGAATGGTAAGGGACCAAGCAAGACATTACCAAAATCATCATCAACAGTGGGACCATCATTCAGTCAAAGAGCACGCGGCCTTGTAGAATCACTGAACATTCCTGCTGCAGAAATGGCTGCAGTTGTTGTGTCTGGAGGGATTGGAAATGCCTTGGGCGGAAAGCCAAGTAAAACTACTGACAAGGCCATGCTTTTAAGAGGGGAGAGGTGTCCAAGAATTATTTTTCGACTTGCAATACTTTATCTTTGTAAATCTCCTCTGGAAAAAGCATCAAGGTGTGTGCAGCAGATCATTTCACTTTTGCCATCACTTTTGGTGGCTGATGATGAGCAAAGTAAGAGCAGACTGCAGCTTTTTATCTGGTAAAAGTTTAATCTACCTCTCACATACTTGTTGGTTTTAGATGTACAAATGGATTTGTTCCAGTTACAGCGAAATTATATTCTTAGTTTTCAATATATCTAGGGCTTTGCTTGCTGTAAGGTCCCAGTATGGGGTGTTGGAAGATGGTGCTCGATTTCATGTTATATCACACTTGATAAGGGAAACCGTCAACTGCGGAAAATCAATGCTTGCTACTACCATTGTGGTTGGAGATGACTCTTCTGATTCTGGAAGTAACTTGAAAGATACAGGCTCAATTCATAATATAATTCAAAAGGATCGAGTACTTGCTGCGGTTTGTATTCATAAGAGTATTTTGTCTTTGTTTTATTGCATTTGTTGTTATCCTGATGCTTGGCCCTTTCTTTTTCTTATTATGGTTCATTGTACCCAATAAAAAATAAGTGAAAGAACTAGAGGTCCTTTTTTACTTAGTTCTATGTTTCCTTTATTTAAATGCCAGAGATTATGAGCAAAAAGCCAAAAAAAAGTTTTGATGAAAGGGACAGGGACTCATTAGACCTTTGGGCATACAAGAAAAGGTTGGTGTAAAGAGAGCCTGTGGTGAATCTTAAACAGGAGTTTTAAAAGTTTTCAGCCCATCTGTTTTTACTATATAATCTTCAAGTTCACAAGATGTTAAGCTTGTTCTTCACGCCAAGGAAGATGACTCACTTCTGAACTTATTGACACATTGTTTCAGTATTATATATTTGCCGGCATAATTCATACTACTACGGCGCAGAAAGTAAAGAACAAATAATGCATAACATAATCCCATCTTATATGTGTGGAAACATCTTAGATTGCGTTCTTTTCTGATTCCTTTGCACCAAGGAAACATTTTCTGCTAAATGTGCATAATATTATTTTCCATCTAGAGCATGCTTCATTTGCTCGGCAATGAAGTCTGTCAGAGACTATTTATCCATATTTTTACATTCCTCCTTTATGATTACGTATTTTCTTAAAAAATTTGAATCTTCAGGTTTCTGACGAGGCAAAATATATAAAGACATTGACATCAGACCGTTCACGGCAGTTACATGAGCTTCGTGTTAGGGTGGATGAAAATTCCTCTGTTGAAGCAGTTAACAAAAAAGCATTTGAAGATGAGATACAGAGTAGCTTGAGTGCAATTCTTGCTTCGGATGATGGCAGAAGAGCTGTATTTCAACTTGCTCACGAGGAGCAGCAGCAAAATATTGCAGTATGTGCACATATTTCCTTTTGTAAAACTGATGATATCTCTTGCTACTTTGCATGTCTTTCAGTGAAATCTTATGTTTTTCCCTTCTATTCTCATTAACAAGCAGTTCTATTTTGATAGGAAAAATGGATACATATGTTGCGCACTTTGATTGATGAGAGAGGTCCATGGTCAACTAATCCTTTTCCAAACTGTGCTGCACGACATTGGAAACTTGATAAGACAGAGGATACATGGCGGCGTAGGCCCAAATTAAGACAAAATTATCATTTTGATGACAAACTGTGTCATCCTTCTTCCACTGCCTCTAGCACTGAGGATACTCCTTGCGTTGACGAAAGTAAAGTTGGTTATGTGGGCCATATTCCTGAACAAATGAAGCGATTTCTTCTTAAAGGAATTCGCAGAATAACTGATGAGTGGAACTTAGAAGTGAGCGAAAATGATGCTGAATCTAGTGGGGAAAAGGTATCCATTCCAGAGGATGCCTTTGATAGTGAGTGTTCTGAGCTATCTAAAGGCAACAGTGATCAGAAAAATATAGTACAAGACAGAATAGATTCTTCTTTCTCATCAGAGAAGGAAACTAGTGAGGTAAGTTCCAGCATTTTATATGAAATATGTAGTGCATATTATTCTGTCATTGCTCATGTAAGGACCATTATTTCAGATTCTTTTGTCAGTCCCTTGTGTACTTGTCACTCTGAAGAGGAAATTGGCCGGGAAGTTGGTCATTATGAAAGATGTCTTGCACTTTTTTGGTGAGTTTTTGGTTGAAGGTACTGGAGGTGCTTCTATCTTCAGTAACTTAAATGCTTCAAGCGATAATGATAGAACCAGACTTGCAGAGAAACATAAGTCACTCAATTGGCTCACACATACTGATTTGAGTTTTGAGAAGGGGATGTCTGTTGACAATTTAGATTTGTTGAAGGGAAATGTGGATAATAGACATGTAAAACATATTAAGCGCCATAGAAGATGGGACATTGGCAAGGTAAGCAACTTGCAAAAACTTTTCCTTATACTTCTTTGTTATTTTATCTCATTTGCAAAATCTGAATGAATTGTTCTGTTGTTCTGATTTTGTAGATAAAAGCTGTCCACTGGACTCGCTATCTTCTTAGATACACTGCTGTAGAGATTTTCTTTGCTGATTCAGTTGCACCCGTATTTTTGAATTTTGCATCACAGAAGGATGCAAAAGAAATTGGTACTTTAATTGTTACTACAAGAAACGAATTCTTGTATCCAAAAGGTAGTAAAGACAAGAGTGGTATTATTTCATTTGTTGATAGACGTGTAGCATTGGAGATGGCTGAAATTGCCAGAGAGAGCTGGAGAAGAAGGGATATAACAAATTTTGAGTACCTAATGGTTTTGAATACTCTAGCTGGAAGATCATATAATGACTTAACACAGTATCCTGTCTTCCCTTGGGTTTTGGCTGATTATTCATCAGATATTCTTGATTTTAACAAGTCAACAGCATTTAGAGATCTTACCAAACCTGTTGGGGCACTGGATTCAAAACGGTTTGAGGTATTTGTCTCCTTAGAGAACAAGTGGGCATGAATTTCTAAGTGAACTTTGCAAACTAATTCTTATTGGTTGATTTCCGTACAGGTGTTTGAGGATAGATATCGCAACTTCTCCGATCCTGATATACCTAGGTAATACAGGCATACATTTTGAAGGGAGTTGGTGGTTTCACAAATATATCCTGTGTTAGTATATCTGAAACATGCCAGTGCTTGCTTTACTTGTGCAGTTTTTACTATGGATCCCACTATTCAAGCATGGGGATTGTCCTTTATTACCTTCTTAGATTGGAGCCATTCACATCTCTTCACCGGAATTTACAGGTACTGAATTAATCTTTTGAATATTCTTTAGCAGAATATGCAAATCACTCTTTTTGGTGTTGCAGTGGAAGAACAATCAAGATTCCATTATAAGAGAAGCAGTAAAATGTTGCAAACAGAACTTAAATCCATATTTATGATTTTCTTTACGTGCAAACTTGACAGTGATCTTTGCGTTCTTTAACAAATGGAATATAGTATCATTTTCTAGTGTCTGATTGAAACGTTGTGAACATAAGTACAATGACAGCATTTGGTTTTTGTTCTTTCCAGAAATAGCATTTCCCTTTTATCACTCCTTTTTTCCTTGATTGAGTGCTGATCCTGAGATCTCTTCACAAAAATTGACAAGTTGTTTGTTTATTGAAAGTTTCATCGCTATGAACTTTATGATGACTTTAGAATAAAAATTGACCAAGTTGTTTGTTTATTGAAAGGGGTATTTTATAATTTGCTTCTCATAAGAATAAAAATTGCCTTTAAATATGATTTATGTATATTGATACTAGAATCCATGTCCATATCGTATTGGAATTTGTTTCATTTCGTCATTTTTTTCCCTAAAGTTCTGCAACTTTACTAGCAATTTTCTCTGATCAGGGTGGAAAATTTGACCATGCGGACCGTCTCTTCCAAAGCATTGAGGCCACATATAGAAACTGCCTTTCTAATACAAGTGATGTCAAGGAGCTGATACCCGAGTTCTTTTACATGCCTGAGTTTTTGATTAATTCAAATTCTTATCACCTGGGGGTCAAACAAGATGGAGAACCATTGGGTGATGTTTGTTTGCCTCCTTGGGCTAAGGTTTGTTGTTCAACATGTGACCTAATTTTAGTTTTATTGTAATGGTTCACAAACTTTTGTGGAATTTATGTCTTTCTTATTTGATTAACTTTGGTGAGTCACCATACATGGGACAAAATAGCATGTTTGATAATTTTAATTTGTTGAATTCTCATTCTTTGTTGTAAATGAAGTTGATTTCAGATGTTTATTTATTGTATGCTCTTGGTAATATCAGCATCAAATAACTGGCAGGTCTATGCTTTATGCAAATGTAAAATTGCTTCTTGGTCTTTTGTAAAGGTTGATGAGCAAATATCTATTTCTTAAGCATCAAATAACAGATTGATTTTCTTTTTCCTTGTCTCATGTATTATGTTTCTCTCTCTGAAATTTCAGTTATCAAATGACTGATTTCTTTTCCTTTTTCCATCTGTAATTGTTGATATGATAAAAAATGGCTCAATTTAACTTTTAAAAGTCACCAAAAGCGTACAATCCACTTCTAATATGAAAGATCTTTCATGCAAAGAATCTAAATTTCCTTCGAGGATTTTTTATCTTTGCTTAACCTTATCTTAGAACCACTTGGTCTCTAAGAGTGCTGGCATGAGGGCTTTTTCAGATATGATGTGTAGTTTCCTTTCAATTTTGGAGCTGCTTGAGATGGAAATTCCTTGGGATTTGAATAAACACTGTTTGATACCTCCATTTAGACATTGATTGTTTACAAAGACTAGTGATTACTTATATGTTGCTTGTATATTATCACCAATTGTAGCAAGATTTATGAACTATGTTGATAGTAGCTAATTTTTGTTAGATTCCAGTGAGGATTACAAGTGTATCTTAAATGATTCAGTATACTTTTACGGCACTTTGTCTCTAATTGGATTTCCTTTTTGGGTCCCTTATGTTGCAGGGTTCACCTGAATTATTTATAAGCAAAAATCGAGAGGCACTAGAAAGTGAATATGTGAGCTCAAATCTCCACCACTGGATTGATCTGATATTTGGTTATAAGCAGCGTGGAAAACCAGCAGTTGAGGTATTGTCAGATTGTTCAATTCTTTTCCTCTTCAGTTATTAAGTTGTACAGTTAACTTGTTCTTTTTTGTTCGCTGGAGCTGTATTAACCAATTTTCCTGGAATGAAACGGAATTGCAGGCTGCAAACGTATTTTATTATTTAACATACGAAGGTGCTGTCAATCTGGATACCATGTTAGATGATTTGCAGAGATCAGCAATTGAAGACCAAATTGCAAATTTTGGCCAGACACCAATTCAGATTTTTCGCAAGAAACATCCCAGAAGAGGACCTCCAATTCCAATTGCTCATCCTTTATACTTTGCTCCCGATTCTATCAATCTGACATCCATTGTGTCTAGTGCAAGTTACTCACCATCAGCTGTACTATATGTTGGCTTGTTGGACTCTAATATTATCCTTGTAAACCAAGGCCTGACCTTGTCAGTTAAGATGTGGTTAACAACTCAATTGCAATCTGGTGGCAATTTCACCTTCTCTGGCTCCCAGGTTACATATTTTTTTCACACAGAGTTCTGAAATTTTTTAGTTCTGTCAATTTATGGTTCATTGAAAGTTTTTAAACTTTGCAGGAACCCTTTTTTGGAGTAGGTTCTGATGTTATTTCTGCTCGGAAAATTGGAAGTGCATTGGCTGAAAATGTTGAACTCGGAGCACCATGCTTTGTGACGATGCAAACACCAACAGAGAACTTTTTGATCTCATGCGGTAACTGGGAAAACAGCTTTCAAGTTATTTCCTTAAATGACGGAAGAACGATACAGAGCATTCGACAGCACAAGGATGTTGTCAGCTGTGTGGCAGGTAAATTTGATAGCATAATGTGACAATCTACCGTTTAGAAATTCAAAAGTTTGGTAAATATTACGTATATGCTGGTATATGATGCTTATGAACCATCATTCCAAGTTACTTTATTGCTACATCTTTTCTTTTATCTTTTCTCGACAAGTGACTTCAGTGTGATGCCATGCCTGCAAGTATGTCAAAATAAATCTCCACTGTTAATTAAAGTTTATGCTTTTCCTTTCTCTATTTCTATTTCACATCTCAAATAATTTGCAAAGCCATTGCAGCAGCCAAAATTGGCAGAATGTTTACTGGATTGGAATCTAGAGTCTAGGGAAGAAGACATGTAAAAATGAATCCTATTTATGAGAATAAAGCAAATCAATTTTCTTTGTAAAGCTCTTTTATTCCAATCAATTCAGACTGATTTAAAAACAGTATGGGATATCACTAAGCCAAGGCTGTTATAGATTATAGCTCTGACATTCTATGTTAATGTTAGGGCTCTTTGTCTTCCACAAGTTTGTTAAAGATTCCTGAAAGCTCTTTTAAATATCACTTTCTCTTGTAAATATAGTGCACATTGCGTTATACCTTTTTGATATATCTGAACCATTATCTAGGCATTCACTCCACTGTAATTTCGTTGGGGTTCTAGAGGAACTTGGAATACAATTTTAGAATATCACATCCAAGGATTCAATAGCTCTCTGTTTATCTTTTCCAAATTCAGTCACCAAAATGCAATCATGAAACATCTTAATCACTTGTAGCCTAGAGCATTGTCACATAATGTGTGTATCACATCATATTTTATTCAACATAGTTGCCTTATGTGAATTTGGACTTGTTTAAACTTTTGTTCTTAGTAGTATGCAATCATGGGGTGATTATCATCTTTTGCTTGATTATCTTCTGTAGTGTCATCAGATGGTAGTGTTCTTGCAACTGGGAGTTTTGACACCACTGTCATGGTGTGGGAAGTTCGTGCCAGAACTCTCGAAAAGCGGGTTAGAAATGTGCAGGCAGAACAATCCCGTAAAGATTGTGTCATTGCTGAAACTCCCTTCCATATTCTATGCGGGCATGATGATATAATAACATGCTTATTTGTTAGCGTGGAGCTTGATTTAGTCATCAGTGGTTCAAAGGATGGAACTTGTGTTTTTCATACCTTGAGGGAGGGAAGATATCTAAGATCCTTGTGCCATCCATCAAGCAGTGCCTTGTCAAAGCTTGTTGCCTCTCGACACGGACGATTGGTATTTTATGCTGATGATGATTTGAGTCTGAATTTGTATTCTATCAACGGAAAGCATCTTGCCACTTGTGAATCTAATGGACGCCTTAATGGCGTTGAACTCAGTGCATGTGGTGATTTCTTAGTCTGTGCAGGTGACCAAGGACAGATAGTTGTCCGCTCTATGAACACACTTGATGTTGTGAAAAGATATAGTGGTGTTGGAAAGATCATTACATGCCTTACTGTTACCCCAGAAGAATGCTTCTTAGCTGGGACCAAAGATGGAAGCATACTTGTCTACTCTATAGAGAATCCTCAACTTCGCAGAGCAACTGCTACTCGAAGCATGAAATTGAGAACTTCTGTAGGGGGACAAATGTACTATTAAAGATCAGAAGTGTCGATTTATCAGCTTCTGTTGGTCATGTATGTTCATCTCAGGTATAGTGCTGCTTTTGTTATGTTTATATGATGTTCAAGCCAAATTAAATCTTAATTTAGGTCAGTTATGATTGGGAAAAGGTTTTGGCATTTCCTGTAAAAAGCCTACCCTATTTCCTGAGAGAAAATCCACCAATAGGTATTCTTTAACGTTCTGCCTATTTTGTATGTGCATTTGGATGAGGAATCTTATTAGAACAAGAATCGAGTCATTGGAGACTTAAATCTGAGCTTTGTTCAAGATGGTCTAAAGATAATTTGGGTCATCTCTTTACAGGAGCATATACAAAAGATGCAGAGCGCATGGCTATCTGCTACACAAGCTAGATATCCAGAACATCTGGCCACCTTTGACCACTGAACAGATTTTCTTAGGTTTGTGAAGACAGTGATGGGTCCTGCCGGTATAAGCATTAAAACCATCAAAGCTTCAATTTCACAGTATTCTTCATGCGACACTTCAGAGGCAAGCAATTCTATCTTTTACAGATTTTGTTGGCCCGTCGGTGAATTAGGAATAACCATAATTTTTGCACATAGTTATATGATTTCCTTGTAGGGCCAGAGCATAAAAGTTGTGTATTAACAATAGCATGTATCTTCCTTCTTTTTTTTTTTTTTCCCTCCCCTTCTTATAGTTGGTGTTAATTGCTCAAAAATCTGTACAGATGGGCCTTTAATGCCCGTTGTAAGTGAATGGCAACCACTTTGCCACGGTTGAGTACATTCGATTAGAGGTCTGTATAATGGCTAAATGTCTTAACTGTCTCATCTCATCCACGGACTGAGATGGATTTATGTTGATGAGTTGACTAATTTTTCTTGGCGTCGAAAACATATTTCTATGTATTGATTCACTATGGTCTGGTCATGATATTGAGTAGTTACAATACTTTCTATGTTTGTTCAATAAAACAGTAGCCTGTCTATAGCATCACTTTTGGTTCGATTACTCCTTTTCTAGGAGGAAAATGAGCTTGTCCATTCCTTGGAAGCTTTTTTTTTAGGTCCCTCATCAATCTTGCATTTAGATCATTCATAAATGGAAATATCCATCCCCTGCACCCAAGCCCACGACCCTTCACTCTTCCCACCTCCAATACGTTTGCATTTACCATAAAGATCTCCTGAAATAAAAATAAGCAATAAGCTTATGCTTATTTAATTACATTTCAAATTAAGCTATTGACAATTTTATAATTAAAAATAAGAAATAATCTGAAGAGCTAAAAAGAATAAAAATGGTAAAACTTACTGCATAATGTTCGTCCAACTGTAAATGATCATGTTAATTATCTACATAGACCAAAACAATTCTTTGGCTATCTCTGGCTGTAAGGGAGGTGGTAATCAAGCGACAGTTGCAGAGGTCCTTGTTTTGAGGCATTGTTTACATTATGCTTTTGATTCTTTAGTTGACCCTGGTTGTGTTTTTATAGATTGTCAGTCATTATATCTTGCTATTAATTCCTCGTGTGAGGATAATTCTGATTTTGGTTTGATTGTGTCTGATTATAAGGTCATTCTTGTTTCTAGACCGGATATTAAGGTTTTTTGAATTAGGCGTGAAGAGAATAGGGGTGCCTACCTGCTAACGCGTGACTCTATTCACCATGGCAGGTTTCATCTATGGGTTGATATGTCTGATGTGTTGTTTGAGATTTATTCTCGTCGTTTTTAATAATATTATCTTTTCTTGAAAAAAAAGGGAGAAAAAAAACAAAGATCTGCGCAAACTATACGTCTGATGGATTCAAATGGTAAATACTTAATTAAAATGTATCATATGATTATGCATATAATGGAAGAATCTTTGTTGATTATTAGATATGAAAGATTGTTCCTTTATTTATAATTTTGATCTTTTAATAATATAAATGCGAATCTACAGTGGATGCTTGCGAATCACACGATTATTTTCTTGCAATATCATTTCTTTGCATTACTTATGGTTATGGGTACTAAAATCATTTTTTTTCTATTAACTATGCTAAAGTATGAAATTCATGGATTAAATTATACGTCAAAGGCGTTGTATGCGTACCACGTTTGTTCAAGCGTACAAGCAAAAGCTTTACGTGCAAGAATTAAAAAAATATGGGTTATATGAATCCCAAGACAAGAGTTGTATAAATATGGGTTATATGTATCCCAAGTTTGTAGGAGCGTATAAACGTGCAAGGATTAAAAAAATTGTAAAAGTTTAAAAGCCAAATAAATTCAAGGGACAGGTCATTTACTTATTTTTTAAATTTTATTATTTAATTTTTAAATTATAAAATATTAATATTATTACGTTTTTTTTTCACAAAATTACGTTTTTTTAACCCATATATTTCCCGAGTATATTTCAATTTAGAAGTTTTATCTGTACTTTTTCAAAAGTTAATTACGCCAAATTTGAATTTTTTTCACTATTATCGTATATAATAATTCTTAAAAATTAAAAATCATCGGAGCCATTGACCCTTTTTTTATTAATATCAAAAGATCAACTGATGCATTATTATAATCAACCAAGAATCATAGTTGATTTTCATATAGACAAGGTTCTCAAAATCGGACCGGTCATCGAATCGGTGACCTTATTGATCATCGGTTTGACCGGTTTGACCGGTTCAACCACCGGTCGAACCGGTGTGACGTAATAATTATGTAATAATTATATTTAATTATATATAATATTAAAAATATTTAAAAAAATACAAAAAATAAAAAAATAAAAAATAAAAAAAAATTAATTGTCTGACCGGTCTGACCGGTCAAAACCGGTCAAATTGACCAGTTTTGACCGGTTCACACCGGTCCAATTAAAGACCGATTTTAAGGGCATAACCGGACCGGTCGGACCGGCCGGTCCGGTCCGGGTTTAAAAACCCTGCATATAGATGCCCAATCCATGCTCCAAAGGGTGACTATATATACATTGGTCTACGTGCACAAATGAAACACAACTACCTTAAACAGAGACAATTTTCTGGTCTAACTAACACGACATGGTTAAGGTTCTGGAGCATTGCCGAGTATATCCAGCACCTGGTGGTGTTGATGAAATGTCAATTCCTCTCACCTTTCTTGACCTTGTACGTCTCCCTGCAGGATCAACCAAACTACTTCTGTTCTTCGAACTTCCGATTTCTACGGACCTATTCACCAAATATGCCGTTCCAAGCATCAAAAACTCATTTTCTCTTGCTCTCAAGCATACGTTGCCACTTGCAGGAAACTTGATTTACCCTCCTAATTTTGAAATGCCACAAATACGTTATGTGAAAGGCGACTCCATGCCATTGGTGTTCGCTGAGTCCGAGGATGATTTTGATCACCTTACAGGCAATCATGCCCGGAATGCTTCTGTGTTCCATTCTTTTGTTCCCGAAATTCCACCAGTGAATATGGTCTCTGATGAGCCGGTCATCCCAATTACTGCTATCCAAGTTACGCTCTTCCCAAACTCTGGCATCTGCATGGGATTAAATAATATCCATGGTGTTTGTGATGGT
Organism: Erythroxylum tenue; assembly: GCA_027568955.1. Taxonomy (NCBI): domain Eukaryota; kingdom Viridiplantae; phylum Streptophyta; class Magnoliopsida; order Malpighiales; family Erythroxylaceae; genus Erythroxylum; species Erythroxylum tenue. The sequence goes on along the minus strand of JAOSBM010000002.1, from coordinate 4,209,574 downwards.
AATACCATTTTTAGCTGTTTGAAGTTGTGGGCTTCAATCTTTCAATCCGGAGAAACGGCATTTTCATCATCGGGTAGCAACTTGTTACCTTTTTATGACAAGACTCCATTAAAAGATCCCAGATGGACTGAGCAGATCAGGGTTTTTAAATCCGGATCGGACCGGCCGGTCCGACGTGTCCGACCAGTGATCGGTCGGCTGACCGGTCCGACCAGTGACCGGTAGGCCGACCTGTCCGGTTATGCCCTTAAAATCGGTCTTTAATTAGACCGGTGTGAACCGGCGGTCGGACCGGTCTGACCGGTCAGACAATTAATTTTTTTTATTTTTTGTTTTTTTAAATATTTTTAATGTTATATATAATTAAATATAATTATTGCATAATTATTACGTCACACCGGTTTGACCGGTGGTTGAACCGATCGAATCGGTCAAATCGGTGACCAATAAAACCACCGATTTAATGACCGGTCCGATTTTGAGAGAGCATGAAGCGACATTTTGGAACCAAGCTAAACAAAAGAAGTGCGCAGGGCCGGTCAAATCGCTTTCACCTAATAATGTTATAGCCACATTTGTAATGCCTCGAAACAGTATCGAGGAACTCAAGAAACAAGTGACAGCACAGTATCCAACTTTGTCTCACGTAACAGCTTTCACTGTTACGTGTGGCCACGTCTGGTCATGCATGGTCAAGGCAAATGTCTCATGTAAAGAGGAGACGGATAAGGAGGGCGAAGAAGAACACTTTGGATTTTGGGCTGATTTAAGACGTCGTTTAAGCCCTCCTCTGCCTGAAAATTACTTTGGGAACTGTACGATGAATTGTATAGCTACTGCCAAAAGAAGCGAATTAGAGAAGGAAGATGGTTTTGTCTTTGCTGCCAAAGGTATAGGCGAAGCATTCGAAAAGAAGGTAAACGATATTGAAAGATCCTGGGAAGATTCAAAGAGCTGGACGGATGATATGGATTTTGCACTGGGAAGATCCAAATTCACAGTCGGAGTCGGAGCATCACCCAGTTTTCATTTGAAGTATGAAGGTGGTGAGATCGGCATATTGAAAAAGATTGAATATATCAACATTGATGGTACAATATTTTTTTCTTTGGGTTCATCTTTGGACAAAGAAGGCGACCTTGAAATTGGGCTATCACTCCCTATTCTCAAAATGGAAGCTTTTGCTCACTTTTACAACGAAGGGATCAAACTAAACAAATAAGGTACGAACGCATGGAATTTCTGATGATTCTGATGGACATAGGTAGACCAAAGATGCCTTGTCTCAACAATGTAACGATTTGAATTCAGTAATAGCATTATTTGAATCGTCTTCTTGCTTTTATTTTCTCAGCGACAGCGTGCACCTGGTTTGCCAAGGATTTCCCGCTTGTGTCTTGCATCAGTTCCTGGTCTTAGACGCATTCTTCTGGTTCGTTTGTTTCTGCTGTTTGGGTCTGCATCTACTTGTCCGTGTCAGGTTTGAACATCGTTGGTTTGTGGGTCTCCTGCTGTGATTCCACCTCCTAGCTAGTTTATTGCTACATTCTATTGCAACGACTCTACTTCAACGCGTTGCTGCGAAATCCACCTGGTCTGATACTTGCTGTTCCGGTGAACGGCAAAAGCATGGCGTGATTTTAAAATTATGGTTTTTTTAGCCGACTTGAATGATATTTGAATCAAAATTAATACAAAGACTGTGTGTGTTTTCAAATTCATGAAAAGTTAATTTGTTTTCTTTAATTAGATAGTCATTCGACATAATGCTTACAATTTATTAAAATTACACAATTCAATAAAAATAAACTTAATTTATATGTCACCACACATCGAAACTTGCTCAACATCTACCTTTTTAGGGAGTTAAATCATACAAACAATATAATTCAATCATTAAGACACTCAATATACATATGTGGTATCAAAATATAGAAATGTATCCAAAAATAAAATTTCAGTGTTAAATCATAATTTATATGTCTATCAATCTCTATTTATCTACAAATTAGGTAATTAAAACTCAGATGATTCATATAAACTTAATCTTCAAAATTACTAATTTTATAAAAATTTAATTAAGTTGACTATACTAAATTAGTGTTTTAACAATCTACTTACTTACTTAAATCTCAATCCCTACTCCTTCGTTCCCTCCATAAAATTCAATCCGTACTTCTTTATTTCCCTCCGTAAATTTTCATTGATTCAAAAAACATTTAATGCTTTCACAAGCATTTAATGCTTTTGCTGACAAAAGCTCAAAGCTTATAAGAGAAGTCACCATTCTCTGCTTCTCTCACTCCTCCATTCTGTCACTCCTCCACTTTCTCTGCTTCTCCGCCTCAGCTGTACCGTTTTCAATCTCTCTGCTTCGAACCTTCGTCCCTTTTCTTCATTTTCATGTTTCATCTCTGCTTCGAACCTTCGTTCCTTTTCTTCATCTTCATGTTTCATTTCAGTGGTGGTTTTGTATTTGGTTTTACTGTTTGTGTTTTTGTATTTGCACATATTTCATTTCAGTGAGTTTGGATCAAAGACCCGCACGTTCTTCTCCGATCAGCAAACGATGGCACCCAAAAACGACACCCAGACTACGTCGT
>JAOSBM010000002.1:4145557-4173096 GCA_027568955.1 Erythroxylum tenue | reverse complement strand
ACGGAACAAAAATTGATGAGGACGGTAAGCAAACACCACGAGGACAGAACTTTTGTGTCCTCGTCATCCGTCCTCACATCCGAGGACGACAACCAAACACAACATTAGTTCTCTTAAATTAATTGAAACTGATTCTTGGTAAATAGATGTTGGAGCTTCTAATCACATTTGTACATGGATGTAAAAAAAATGACAAAAGAGACTGTTAATATGCTATTTATTTAATAAATATATATTTTACTTTGCAATAATAATGTTCATCTAATTAATTTAAAAAAATAATATTATGAAAATGACTACTTTATTTAAAATCATTTGTAATATTCAATTAACTTAATAAAAATTCATTATTTTAGGAGAATTTATAATAAAATATAAAATTTATTTAAATTAATAATTATGGAAATTCAATTTTGATTTAAACTTTAATAGAATACTATAACATAATATTAATATAAATCCAATTTATCGTACAAATTTTAATTCCGTTTATAAGGTTTGGAACTTGTTTAGTTTTTATATTATATATTAAAATTTATTTATAATATGAATCTGGATAAAAAAATATTTTTTTGATCGTACAATTGGCGCATACGTGGCACGTTACATACAAAAACGCACATTCTTCTCACGGACGCTTTCTTACTCGTTAACACATCTTTACACATTAATAATATAATTGAAAAAAAACAAATTAAATTCTCACTCTCACTTTCTCTCATCAATTTCTCTGAATTCTACTCTTTTTCACCGACTTAGGGTTAGGGTTAGGGCTGGGTTGACTATCCAATTCCCAGATTTCCTATGGCTATGGTTTCTTTGTAAGGCTTCAGATTTCGTTCATATTCTATTGAGTTCTGCCAATGTATGCTCACTCTCAACATACGAACATTCCACATCCGATCACCGGCGACGATGAAGAAGGTGTCGCAGTCCCCGGCGACTCCATTGACCACCATCATCCCCACCACCAACATCATCACCATCATATGAGCTACGAGGATGGTCCCGCCACCGGCAGCATCGTCTCCGTTGATGATGTGTCACCGGATTCCGCGTATGGCGGCGCCGTGTCGGACCTTGCGATTCAACGGAACGATGTCTCGAGCCAGCTTACTTTGACGTTTCGTGGCCAAGTTTATGTTTTCAACGACGTAACTCCTGATAAGGTGTTGTGTTTTGGCCCGTCAATTCCTTGATTTAGGGTTTCGTGTAAAACTTCTGTAATTGAGAGCTCGGGATTATGTAAACCTGCTGTAGTGTGAATATGACGCTTGGGGTAGTGAAGATTAATGAAACTTGAGATTTATTTCAGTTGCAATTGATTGTTGTAGCTTTTTCTCCACGTATCGACTAAATAGGAGAATTTGGTCTCTTTTGAAATCTATCATCTTAGTCAAGTTGTGTATTGATTTTCAGGTGCAGGCGGTTCTTCTATTACTGGGTGGCTGTGAACTAACATCGGGTTCCCATGGATTGGAATCAACGTCTCAAGGCCAGAGGGTATTCGCTTTTTGGGTTTCTAGGCAATTCAGTTTGTATGAGTAGATATAGAATTTGTTAATGTTTAGTGCCCTGATGATTGTGCCTTTTTCCCAATCATTTTGTAGGCTATGATTGTGGACTATCCAGGGCGTTGTTCACAACCACAAAGAGCTGCCTCATTGAACAGATTCCGACAGAAGAGGAGAGAGAGATGCTTTGACAAAAAAGTTAGATACGGTGTCCGTCAAGAGGTTGCACTAAGGTCAGCTTTTGTCCTTAAAGTTTTGTAATCTGCATTTAGGTTACATACTTGCAGTTACTGCATAAATTGTAAATATTACTATTTCTGACAATTATGCCATGAATATTTTTTGTGGTACTCAAAAAATCAATTTGACAAGACTTACAGATGGCTTTAAAGTATGAAACTGCTTGTATAATATTAGCTATTATATTCTTATTTTGGGCTATCTAATTGCATTAAATTTGTATAAGGTCACATTTACAAGTTTGAATAAAGTAAAACTTGCCAATGAATACTTGTTCAAATGCCAATCCTAGTGTTAGGATCCAGCTATACCATAACTTTACTTCTGATTGAGGTTTTTATTTGCTTGCCTTATGATTGTCTTGTTTGAATTTTAAATGAAGCAGATGGAAGATATTGGACATGATGTATCAGAATAACAAAGTTCATTTGGTCCTATTGCAGCATATTCTTCAATCTTTTGTTGATTTTCTTTTTTGAGAAGTGGATTGGTGGATTTACATTTTTCTTTCTCAAGTTGAATCCTTCTTAGGTGGCAGAAAGTCTTATTCATACAGATAAATTATGTGATCTATATTTCTTTTTGGCCTGTGTTAGGCTGAACTAATTCTTTGGTGCTTTTATTGAAAGCTGCAAATTGTTGTAACCCATAACATCTCTGGGCCACTTGTTATGTTTCGTTGAAAGCTGGTCCAAAGTGAGCTAACTAATCCTCTAGAAAGTAACAAATATTCCCATTCTCGTAAAAGATATTTTAGAATAACCATCAGGGGTTTGCTTTACGATAAAGTTATGAGGGCTTGCCTATCGTAAGTACCTCCCCATCAACTGGAGTTTAGATCTTAGTAAGTACATAAGAAATGCTGTGTCTTTTACTTATTCAGATGTACCAAGCCAAACTGTTTAGTCGGTATATAGGTTGAGGAATTCTGTCTCTTATTATACCATTCTATGCTCTCCAAAAGTGCTTGATAAAATGGATTACTTGGGGGATACTGACAGACATGCATTAATAATATTTTCCTTTCCATATTTGTGATTTGTGCCATCTCATATGTGTGACTTCACTCAGGATGCAGCGTAACAAGGGTCAGTTTACTTCTTCAAAGAAAGCTGAGGGAGCTGATGGATGGGCTGGCTCTCAGGATTCAGGGCAAGATGACAGCTCCCAGGAGACCTCGTGAGTTGCATACATATATTCAGAGCATGATATAGCCAATTATAGTGTCTTCCACAGAAACATGGCAGATTTAGCAAAGAAAATAGGAAAAAAGGTGTTTTGAATGAAAAAGATAATTTTAGTCATGCAAATTCCTTGTTTTCTATATTACCTTTTCTAATTCTTACTAAAATGGTTTCTCTTTCATTTTAAGGATTAATCAATTTCTTTTGGGATCAGTTACTTTATTTTTATCTTTATATTATTTGTCCTTATTAAAAATCCCATCTTTGTATTGATTTGTTGTTCCTGTGACACCATTTGCTAGTTGTACACATTGTGGGATTAGTTCAAAATGCACCCCAATGATGCGACGTGGTCCTGCTGGTCCGAGATCTCTTTGCAATGCTTGCGGGCTTTTTTGGGCAAATAGAGTAAGTACCTAGTTGACTATATTCTTAAGAACAGTTATTCTCCTGTACATTCTTGGCTCAGAATTTTGTGCTTGGCTTTTTTCATTTTGTAGCTATTCGGTGGGTTTTTTTTTCCTATTGTTAGTATCCAGGTGTGCCATGTAGTCATACCACCTACTTAGTCATTTCTGCACTACATTAAAAAGAATTTCCTGTTGGTTAGAATTGTTAGTTATTTATCAGTTATGTAGATCCAACTATGATAAAACAAGTAATGATTATTGCATGAATGCTTGTCAAGGACTTCAGGTAAATCAACTAGGGAATTAGATAAGGTAGCCCAGGGGATTGTACTAATTTATGGTAAAAATAAAGGAAACATCAGAAGAGGGTAAGCGGTAAGAAATTTCTAGTTAACTGAAAATTCTTAGAGCTTCAACGATGACAACATTATTGTGAGGTGTAGTAGAAGGTGGAATTACTAATGTAAGCTGTAGACCCTTGAATAAGTTGGGTCAAGGAAATTATCAAAAGTAGGGCAATGCAGTCATTCAAGCTTTATGTTGAATAGGTGGGAATGATTAGATGGTCAACTATGATTGCTGAATCATGAACTCAAAAACATGCAAAGTTGGTTTTATTCAAAATTGAACCTACTTGGAAATTAAGAATCTCACAAATAGTCTCTACGTTGCTCTGGATCAGTATGCGACCTACGACTCTAGCTTGTCTTTATATCAGAAGAGATAATTGTCTGTTTCTACTATTAAGTAGATTAGTGAAAGACCAGTTTAGGCAGCTGCTAGGTATGCAAGTTGATGCAAGCTAGTCGTTGCTATGCTTATTGGATTCCTATATTGATTTCTGCTTGACTTCCAAATGCTAATTCATGTTGGTTTTATGAGCATTTGTGGATCTCGCAAGCAATAAAAAAACACCTCACTTGTACATAATTTCAAACCATAATTACTTTCAGGATCTCTATGTTGAGTGATGCAGTTGGAAGCTGTAGGGTTGGGAGGCCCTGCCATTGAGAATAACCTCTGTTGGTCATTTGTTTTGTGTCCTCTTGAGTCTGGATCCTTTTAGCTCAAAATCATGAGCCTCTTAGATGGGTTTGGAATTTTTTTATATTTGGTCTGCTGTTTTAAGAAGTGCGCTAGAGATCCATTTTGGTGATTTTGATTTAGATTGGGTTGGAATCTCGCTTCAAAATTTTTATTTTTGGCCTTTTATTCCTGTGTGGCATCATGTAATGTCAGGTTTTAATCGCTCCTTCGCGTTGTCAAGGGTGTTATATCTGTTTTACAAACTATTTATTCATGCATTCTTGATGAATATAGCTCTTCTGCAGGAAAAAAACTAGTCATGCATGCATTCTTGATGAATAGAGGTCCTTCTGCAGAAAAAAGTTTTTACTTATGTGTTGGTCTACTAAATAAACTGGGTTCATATAATATCTTGTGTTACCGATGGATCCATTGGTTGTGTGCCTCTGTGCTTGGTGAGCATCATATTAACTGTAAAATTTAATTAGGTTTCACAATTCACCAATATGACCTTGTTCAAACAAAAATCTGCAGGGAACTTTGAGAGAGCTACCCAAGAAAAGTCAGGATCATTCTTTGACTCCACTTGAGCAGGTATATTGCTCAGTTGCACTTGTTTTCTCGGTATTCCTACTATAATATACTATTATCTCCATTTTCTTTTCAATCTTAATTAGGTTGAAGTTGAAGCAAATGACTCGGATTCTGGAACTGCCATCCATACACATGATACTCTTGTTCCTTTTGAAAATGGTGGTGATTCAACTTTAATAGCAGAGCATTAAGTTTTCTGGCTTTTGGTGGAATGTTTCAGTCAGTTGGCATTAGTACAAAGTTGAAGGTTTTCTAGCAATTTCTTTCAGCTTGTTGTCTAGAATGTACAGTTATTTATAGTTCCATAATCAATACAGAGGTTCTCATCCGGCCATTGGAACTTGCCATGACATTTAGACGAGTGCACCCTCAATGTAGAATATAGAGGTGCAAATGATCTATCATTGATAATTTCATTATACAAAATGCTTTATTGTGCTAACTTGGTGTGATAGGTAATGCTTTAGAGATTGTATTATTGATATGTGAAAAGAGAGACAACTGGAGCAAGCTTCCCCTCCTGGTGAAATCTAGGCCTAAATATTACTTTACAATTTTCAAAAAAACATCGTGCCCCTCTCTTCTCCCTGTTCAGCTATATTCTCCCCTACATTTACTCTCCCCATAATTAACTATAACAAACTCATAACAACTTGCTTACGTGGCAGATTTCCCTTTTCCCAACTTGCTCCTATGAATGTAAGTTTTTAAGGGCTTAGGTTGCTTAGGCACTATAGGCTGATCAATATGAGAGGTACTAACATGGTGTGAATTATTTTTTTTGTCAAATCCTTTCTGCACATTTTGAAATCGCAAAAAAGGAAAGATTAGGTTTCACAAGTGAAATTCCTAGTCTTAGTCGCAAGATTGTTCCATCTGCACTTGAATATGATAGCCCGAGAGAATAATTAGATTGCCCATCCAAGGTACTCCTTAGTGGTCAACCTGATTAACCTAATGTCCTTCATGAACTTAGCATCGTCGTGCTTCAGTTAAGGTTTGCATCACTGACAATTTGTGATGTCAAAAGCATGCAGTAGAGCGTTTCGAGCTTTGTTCTCGAGATTGGACTTTTAAGGTGGTCAGTCTGCTTGATAGAATTAGTTTTGCTTTGTTATAGTACTACGCTATAATAGAATTGTCCGTGGCTCCAAGTTTGAGTGTAGGACAAAGGAGATTATGCCTTTTCTGTGTGATGTAGATATGACCAGAACATCGGACACAAAAGAGCTGAGAAGGGCTTTTTCCTCCATCGGCAATAAGCAATATCATGTGTAACATAAACGTACATGTCCACTTTTGGTACTAACTACCCTCGCACAAACACTTTTTCCTTATCTAGTGTTTTCCTCAGGCCCAACTAAGCATGGAATGAAAACGCAGGAAGTGCTTTAAACGTTCTCTTTGGCCTTCTCTCTCTTGACTCTTGTCCTTCGGCTCCTAGTCCTTCCTCGTTTGATACGGACAAGAACAGTAGGTACTAGGTACTTGTTTCGACAAAAAAGTATCATAGTTACCAAGTATCATAGTTACCAAGTCGCTGCAACTCTGGATTCCAAAAAACCCCAAATAGTTTCACTTCACTTTCAAATTCAATGAAAAATCGTTTGTCGTAACCAAACCACGATTTTGTTTAGAAACATTCAGGTCAGTGTATATGTGTTCGTAATTATTAATCTATTCATGGTGGGTTGGTGTATAATAAAAAGTACTCAGTTTATGGAAGTAAACGGTTTTGACTTTATGTACAGTTTGCTCTATGGATAAGTGCAATTATCCAAATGCAAATTTCCCAAATTGTCACACTCCATCCACTCTCTGAGCTCCACTCCACCAACCTGGCCCACTTTACCGTAAAATATTATCGCTAAAAAATTAGGTATTAATAGTATCAAATAGTCATCACCACACACTGAACTCGTCACCACCAGCCGTCAGATCATCGCCCTCTCCAGTAGACCCTGGTGGGCTCTACATACATCATTCCATTATTATTGTCTCGCCAATCACTGACGCCGAATCCCACGCATTCCACGTGAGCCATCACCCCCCACCCACCATCAGTGCCACTTCTGGAAATCAGACGGTCCACAGCTAACTCTTATCTCTCGACTGTGCACCCTCTCAACACCATATAAACGTCTTTTCTTTTAATGGAAATTGTCGACACGCTCCTTCTAATCCGGAAAATTAAAAGGAGATGGAATATTATATAAGAATAACATGAGAAAAAGAAAAGAAAAATAAAAAGAAATTTCCAAATTGAGACTCTCCAAGGAATCACAAGCCAAAGACTCCTGCAAGTCTTAGCTATTTAGGGTACTTCGTTTCTCTCTTCAGTGTTTCTTTCCTTTTCCGAAGCTTCTTGAGCTCTTACAAAATTATCCAAACCCAAATCGATTCTTATTTGCGTTCATTTGAAGTGAAGAGGTTAATAAATTAATTTGAAGGAAGCGTAAGCGTTGAAGGAAAAAAAAAAAAAGAGAGAGCAGATTATTAGGTGTCGTCTCCAATGAAACAGGTAGCTCTGGAGAGCTGATTTAGCTGCGTTTGACAGTCGGTGACGGTGAGGTTAGAGTTGTTCCGGGAATGGCGGCTGCGAATCCACAGCCTCTACAGGCGCGTCCTTACGAGGACCACGCGCGTGGGCCCATACAGATCGTTGACGACGACGACTGCTGCGCCGAGTACGACGACGGCGATGATTTGGAGGAGGTGCAAGTGAATTCGGCCACCGTGAACGTGGCGGAGCATCACTTAAGAAGTGGAGGTGGAGGTGGTTTGGTTATGGCGTCGAGGACGAGTGAGCTCACTCTGTCTTTTGAAGGAGAGGTTTACGTTTTTCCTGCTGTTACACATGAAAAGGTCCGTTTTTCCTTTTATCTTTGATTAATTGCTGAGGTTTTCATATCTTGCCTTGTCAATTCTTTTTTGGTTTGCTTGTTTTATTTGTTATGTACTTTTTACGGGCTTTGACCATCTTTGCTTTATTCTCTTTTCTCTTTTTTCCTTTTGGTGTCTTTACTCTTTATTTTGTTGCGTTCTTGTGGAACTTGAAAATTATGGCTTAGCGTGAAGTTCTCGCTTACGATCTTTGTTTCTTAACAGTGGACCGAGTCTCCTTATACGGAAATGTGGAAATGGAGTATAATTTCATGTAAATGTAACCTTTATAAACTTCGGTGTCTTTGTTTGACACTTTATGTGAAGCAGTAAAAGGAACTTTTGTAATCAATTTCTTCAAGAGCTCAGCTGCTCTTAAGCTTGAAACATCTAGTTACAGTTATGGAAGTAGAAAGTGCCTTATGTTTTTACCGACAATGCAGGTGCAAGCGGTGCTTTTGCTTTTGGAAGGACGGGACATCCCCACTGGTGTACCGACTATTCAAATGCAATATGAACAAAATAACGGGGTGAATCATTAGTTGAGTTATTAATGTCAATTAGATTTCTTGTGATCAAGTTATATTGCGTGTATAATCTGCTATATTTTGCAGGGTGCAAGTGACAATCCAAAGCGTTCAAATCTATCCCGAAGAATAGCCTCTCTTGTTAGGTTCCGTGAGAAACGGAAGGAGAGATGCTTTGACAAGAAGATAAGATATACTGTACGAAAAGAGGTTGCACAGAGGTAGAATGCAATCTCAATCTCAGTTATTATTTTCAAGTGGCCATTTCATTATCTTCGAGAACCTTCTGGAAAATTATTAAGTTGGCAGCTTGATCACATACCTTGATTGCTATTTTAGGCATTGAAGATAAGCTAATTCCATTATGTATTTGAATTGTCAAGATGTAATATTGGATTTAGTCTTTTGGGTGGTTGAGAGAGACTACAATGCTAATATCTTTTAAAGAGTGATAAATGACAACATAATTGATGTCAGTGTTTCTCTTTTGACTATTTCTGCTGGCATCAATTTTATGTTTGATACAGCCCAGCTGCTAGGACATGAATTTTTTTAACTTGACCTTTTCTTTTCTTGTTTTCTCTGAGACTATGATTGAACTTGCAATTGTCAATTGCATGTTCTTTAAAGTTGACAATACCCCCTTCTATGTTTGTTTCACCTTAGGATGCACCGGAGGAATGGGCAATTTGCATCTTTAAAAGAAAGTTCAGGTGGTTCAAATTGGGACTCTGCCCAGAGTTGCCTTCATGATGGCACTTCACATCCGGAAACTGTGTGAGTTGCTAGCCTAGTCTGGTTTTACCATTTTTTTGGCACGTAGGGGTTTTGGTCATGATATCTTCTGCTGCCACTACCGTTTCCTGTTTGGCATTATAATTATGGTGACATCTGTTGTATTATATTGTTCTTAGATTCTTCTGTCTCTGCAATGTTTTCCAGTATTTGCAGATGTCATCATTGTGGTGTTAGTGAAAGTAATACACCTGCAATGCGTCGTGGGCCAGCTGGACCAAGAACTTTGTGTAATGCATGTGGTCTTATGTGGGCAAATAAGGTTTGTTTCTTTAGGCTTAAAAATAGTTTTACCCCATAACATGCAATGATGTCTTGTATCAACATGACGTTGTGATAAGTCAAAACTTTAATCATTGATCTGAAGGGTTTACATACTTCAGTATGTATTTGACATGGCCCTGCTAGGAGAAGATGCCTGAGTTGCTTTGGTTGTTTGCCATAGATCACAAAGGAATAAGATACTGTTAAGCATCGAGAGTATGTACCGAAGGGTTGGATATCTTAAAAACCTTGGGAATTTACGGTCTCTCTAAAGAAAGCTTCAAGTTTTACTTGGATCTTGTCCATTTTAACTTATTTATCTATGCAAGTTCGTTCTTAGTGCTCATTTAGGATACTAAAGATAAATTATTTTTTTTGTTTAGTACATTCATAATATTTGATTTTGTTTCATTTTTATATGAAACTTATATGCTATGGGGTATTTGTCTGTTTTTAATACTCCTGCTCTTTCAAATAAATAAACTGCAATTCATTAGCTGTTGGCAGGGTAACCATTAACAATGAATAGCGGTTACACAATTATCTTCTGTACTTTCCTTGCACGATAAGTTCAACCATATAGGACACAAGACAAATGGACATGAATATAATATGATATCCACTGTCAAAAAACCACATGGTGGTTTTTTTCAAAACAGAACCAAATCTTAGATTAAATACATTGTTCTTTAGTAATTTGTTATTTTTTCTCTTCTGGTTGGAATCAGTTACTTATACATATTTAGAACTTCTAAATTCTTTCATATAACAATTTTCCTGGTCAGGTCTTCTGATTGAGCTTATATTTGGTTTGATTGTTACTAACTTCTGTAGTTCTATGTTTCTACTATGTTAATTTATCGTTGTTGAATGTGTAGGGAACTCTAAGGAATCTCAATAAAGGAGGAAAAAGCCTTCCTGTTGATCAAATTGAGCCTGTATGTGTTATAAGTAGTATCTGCAACTTTCCTTTATGGACTGTTTTTTCATTCAATTCTTAATCTACTTTTGTTGAATCATGATTCGCTACTAAAAATTGTAGTGCAATATTGTGTGAGTTGTACCTTGGAAGAACTTTTCATTTTCACCCTTATGTGCAATATTGTGTGAGTTGTACCTTGGAAGAACTTTTCATTTTCTCCCTTATGTTTAACTTCCCTAAAAAATTCCATAACAATGGTTTGGATGAATAAATTTTATCTTATTTCTCCTATTACTAATTGTCTACACTTACCAAAAGTGGATACATATCAAATCATTTTCAACCAAAATTAGGCGCTTCTAATTAATGAATTTTGTTGAATGTGGAATTCATTTTTGATTTTTACCTTTTCTTTCATTTAGATCTCATTTGTTTTATTGATTATGTTCGTATTCTCTGTTTCTTGTAAAGCTAAACAACCAGATTTTCTTCACTGGTTGCCTTTTGGTCCTGTTTAGTCCCCATTGTCTTGCAATATTTCTACATCTGCTTCTTCCTGTCATTCTTCTGTTTTCTGAGGTTTGTTTTATTTTTTCACTAAAAATGGCTGAAAGAGTACACAGGCAATAAATCTAAGAATACCAAGACACGAGCAATATAACCTTTCATGGTTTTAGCAATAGTGACAATTTTGTACTTGATGTTATTATTTAGTCATCATCCAAGGCATTGATAATAATATAAAAAATTGAACATATTAGCTTGATATTAAAAATGAAGTCTTTGAGATTGAAAAAAGGAAATTAGAACTTTTCATATTTATTGAAATTCCAGTTATCTGAACAGTGGGTCTTGGAGTAATGAATTTATCCTGATTATGTTATCTCTATTTTTGGTATGGGACTATGTTATCTATGTCTTGGGTTTTACGAACTTATTTTGATGGACTATGTTACCAAGCTACCATGTTTTAATTTTTCACTGAATCTTTTGGAGCTCATAGTTATCTTATCCCTCTTGTAGATATACAGTGTTGGGTTTCCTGGGGTTGGTGCTTTGGTTGATCTCACTAGTTTATTCCTATATGAGACCTGCAGGGAACACCCATAGATGTTAAACCTTCAGTCATGGGAGGAGAATTTTCTGGCCGCCAGGATGAGCATGTACAACACTTTCCTACCCACTGAAATTTTCTTGCTGCTTAAATGAGATGTTCTTTTTTCTTCTCTAAATTAATTTGTGGGATTTGCAGGGAACTTCTGAAGATCCTTCGAAGGTTGTTAGTGAAGGTTCAAAGAAACCTTCCGACCCAGATGAAGAAGTATGCTTCTCATCCTAGACTTGACATTCATGAGTTTTGAACTCAGTTTTTATTCTGGTTAAAATGTGTTCATGCCATATAACCGGAAGTTCATCTTGATTGATTTTGGAGTAATGCTGTGTCATTATAGCCCTTTATAGTTTCAGCTTAGACAGAATGTTGGAGCGGTTTTTCTTGTTTTTCCCTGTCCATTTGGATGTTTCCTTTGCTCATTTTATCTTGAATTTTCTCTTCTGATGTGTTTGCCCGTAAGGTGGGCCTTTTTCTTTTGTTTAGGAAAATGTTAATTATTGTTAGTTGCGATTAGCAACTTGATTCATCATCTTTTATTAGGTTTTGCAAGAAGCTGCTGAAGATCGAACAAACACTTTGCCAATGGGAGTTGTCCATTCTGCGGCAGACGTTGATGACCAGGTAAGATAGATGTCTAATGAACAATCTCTTAGATGGCATTTTTGTATAGTTTTTCTGAATGGGGTGTTACACGAGGGATGATACAAGTTCCGTGCATTATCCTTGTTTGTGAAAAAGATAAAAACTTGTACCTTCTAACATAGAGTTAGTAACAAGGCATATGTTTACCCAAGTATTATGAGGAAAAAACTATTATTATGAAATTCTGAAAAACCAAGCTTCAGCTTCTCCAATTATATTGGTTTTTGGCTATCAGCTCTATCTCAGGTTGTTGTATCATCATAATTACAGACAGTAGAGAGTTGTTTGTAAATGATATCTCAAAGATGACAATTTATGGTTTGGTTCAACATATCTTGTCAGCCGTGTCTGAGCTACGTGTAAATTATATGCATGAGACTGAATCATCTCATGGACATTGAGATGTTATTTACAGGAGCCACTGGTTGAGCTTACTAATCCTTCAGACACAGACCTGGATATTCAAGCTAATTTTGATTAGAAGGTGAGAGAATCAGCTTCCCTGACTTAACTGGGAGATTGGGGAATTTAAAGACTAAACTAATCACTGAAAATGAGTGTTAATTATGCCCTTTTGACTCCCTACCCAAGGTGAAGTTGCTGATCCCTCGTAATGAGTGCGTGTTAGCAAATTCTCAAGTTGTAATTGGCAACAGGCTTGACATTAGAATGAAGGGCGATCTGATAGCGGCAGACTAATGTATCATTCAGCTGGTTCCAAGAGTATAGGGCGATGCTTCTTTTTGATATTTGGATCTTGTTTCTGTATGATTTGTTAAATATGTCTCTGTAATTTTACAAAGTACATATGTGATTAATTCATTAGTTTGTCACTAGATTGTAGTGTACTCAGGTGTCAGCATTAACTTGATAAACCTGATAAATAATTCTACTAAAGCTTTACTTAAGTTTACATTTATTTAGGAATTTAGGACTTAAACATTTGACTTATAAACATTTGACTTATTCTATTTTGAAATGTGTATAGTTTGATTGGCTACCAAAGTCTCATTAATAGATTTTGATTATTTTAGCTAATAGCTTCTGAGATGTGATTAGAACGAATTTCTATAACTTTACGTTTTCTTGTAATTATTGACATCAACTTTCCAGTTCTCTTCTCGATTGAAGGGTAACGAACTAACAATGATAGTTGAATCTCTAATTGTCCAAAGTACAAAATATTAGAATATCTATTTCCGAAAGTGTTTAATTATATTATCTAATAATTTCATTATTTTCCCTAGTACTCTTGTCCCGGTAACTCTCTACCTTTAGTACCATCCAACATAGCAAGCAAATAGTAACGGGATGTCGAAGAAAATGCTGCTAGAATTGTCGTTCGTTTACAAATTGAAGGCAAGATGAATCCTCAGAAGCGGACATTTACATGTATTTTTCTCTGGCGCACAGGACCACTAATTCTTGAGCCTTGAGAGGCGATTTCTACACTTATTCATATCTGAATCAATAGTTCGGTGCATATACAAAATTGTTGGCCTCTGGTAGCTTGTATGGGATTTATAATCTACCCAGAAGTCATACTATCAGAGAACTGTACAGATAGCCGCGACTGTTTGAAGATGATGGACAAAAGATCAAGGTCTCACGGCAGCACAGAAAAGGATTCGTGAGAATTAATTGAAGACGTGGTTCCGTGTTCAATTCACCAATAGCCACTCACGTTAGAGGATACTGTATTCGATCTGTACCGTCCCCTGGCCTGTTATAATTTGGAGACGATTTATTGACTCAAACTCCAATTCAAGTGGTGAAACAAATTGCCTTGCCCCAATATCCAACTGTCCTGCATACTCCACCCAAAGCCTTTCCAAAACTCTCTTTTCAGCTACTCATGAAAGTCCTCGTAAGGTGAAGATTCACTGGAAGAATCACTTCCAAATGGGCTGGTTTCCCTTGGAGATGATGGAAGTGAATCTCTTTGCTGCGAGGACGAACCTGGTCATCGAATGAAATGTTAAGTCTTATTGCCAATAACCACGTACGCAGAGAACAACAAAAGATGTGGATAGTGTCCAAGCAAATGCACGCACATAAAATGAGTTCTATAGACATTCCACACCTGTAAAAGACTTGATGCACGTTTTAGCACATCATTCCCATTATATCTATGCCTTTTGTTGAAAAGTTTTATGCTCAAAAGGAAAAGTCGGCAGTCTGGGATTTTAGTCAGGGTTGCCTAAGGATGAACATTACCATTTTCCTTGTTCAGTGATTTTTCTTTCTTACTTTTCTTCTTTTTGGCTCAAACCTTTTTAGAACTCATTTTAGCGGGTCAGACTATGGTGGTTAATGAGGTCCAAACTACTAATTCAGTTTAATTATTTCCTTTCAGATAGGAACAGAAGGACTACAAGACATACAAGAAAGCCAGACAAACCTTTCTGTCCTCTAGAACGAAACTTTTTTGTGTGCCGCCTGATAAGTCTCTTGGCCTTTGTTATAGTTAGTTGCCTAGCAAATGGAGAGAACTCTGCATCACTTTCACTCCACTCACCTTGGAAATCATTGTCTGCTTCACCCCGCATTGTCCGCAGCACAAAGGCCTTAGCCTTTCGCCGCTGAGTGTTAAACAGACCCCTTATGGAAGTCACAAATCCATCACCTGCTCCATCACTTGGACGCTTTAAAAAGTTTGGATACTGATCAGATTTCCCTGCATGACCTCCTTCATTGTCGCTAAGATTAAGCTCACTCTCTGGAACACCAGACCCAATGGGCTCCCTTTGACTATTAGCTTTGTCTTTAAATTTCTTACCCTGCAAAATTAGCGCAGAATGCCATAGGAGAAGGTTCAAACAGCTTTGATCAGCTCGCCACTGGAGGGAAAGTCTTGTAATGATATACATCTAATAGTTCCCTTTGAAGTTCCAAAATCATCTTAAAATCAATTTTAAAAGGATTTAAGCTGCCATTTAATATTGCTCAAGCAATGATAAATGTGCTGATATTTAATTACATGCTTAGGACATCAAGACAATATTTTGTTGATTTTGCATGATGTTGAAGGTGGTAGCAAAGTTAAAGTAAATGAAAACGACTTTCAAATTTTGAAAATGAGGAGGAAAAGCAACTGGTATAAGTTGTGGTGTCAGCACTTAAGATTGAGTTAAAGAATTGGAATAAAAAGATCAGAAGAAAGATTGGGCTAAAGAAGATGATCCTTGACATAGCACTTCACATTCTCTTTGTAGATCTGCCAATAACTAGACAGGGGGTTGGTTCAAGTACGATGGAAATAGTCAACTTCAACGTCTATCACATCTAACAGAATGAAATAAAAACTTGCAGAAGTACCAATTAATAAGATTTCTTGACTGAGATCCATTACCTGCATGCCTGTAACAGACTTGAGAGTTCCCCAGACAACATGCTTCTTTACTCGCGAAAACAATCTCCTCCAAGTCCCAGTGAACTCAACTCGGTGAAATGTGTCCATCAGTAACTTTAGCTCATGCAAATTGAACCTTGAGCTTTCATAAGTTAGCTGGAGCTCGACCTACACAAGATTATGTTGTTTTTGGGTAAGAAATATTCAATTATTTGTTATGCAATGATAAAGTCATACTCAACCGACCTGACTGATCTTGATGTTCTGAAACTCCATCACCTTCCTAGGCCGTGCTCTTTTCTCATCATTTGACTTCCCAACCTTTTTCTCTTCAGTTGATGACCGACCAGTCTTCACAAGCTTGGCATCTTTTGATTTACCTTTAGAGTCATCTTGTTGCTCAACTGAACCTACTGGATCACTTTTCGTGGAAGATACACCAGCTGAGTGTACCTCTAGGACAAGCTCAGCAGCAACAGATTCTGCAACAGTCTCCTCCCATGTTCTGTCAAATGAAGATGTCCTCCGAAGCTCTGGGCCTGAGGAGCCAAAGATTTTTGATGGGGTCTCTGTCTCTTTTGTAATTTGACTGCCTGATACAGGAGCTTCCTGGCTCAATAAGCCTTTCTTAAGACGCCGTGCTACAGCAGTGGTCTTCCAAGCTTGCTGCAACTCAAATGAGTAAATCACTAGCAAAGGAATCTTGGGTACTAACATCTCGACCTTGCTATTTTTCTGTCTTTTTCATTTGAATTTCTTCACTAATTCAAAATGGTTAATTTACCAACCTGTCTCCGTTGAGAATCCTGTTCTTCTTCTGGGAACAGGTACCCCCACATCATTCTGTACATTGTCTCCGTCAAATATATCTTCAGTGGGTAAATCTCTACCTGCGGGACACAAAGGCTGTAATGAGCAAAGATAAAACAAAAATTGAAACTGATAAATACAAATATCTGTACTACATTTCCAAGGAAAAGCCATCCTCTGGGAAATAGAAAAGAAAAAAAGATTTAGTTAACTTGAAGATGATGACATAAATTAATTGTCACGCTCGAATCTAGAAATAAACACATGTAATTTGGAACCATCCCTATCCAAGCCAATGAATAGAACTATTAAGTAAACTTTTTTATTGCCACCTATCTGCTACAAAAGTACACAGTAAACTTGATATGATTCCTAGCTGTCCTTTCAACTGTTGCTTTTTCTAATATTTTTTTTTCATGCCCATCTTTTTCTGTGCAAGTGTTTACTACAACTAAATTCCATACTTAGTCTAAAACTCGAAGCTTTACATATAACCCCAGCTTCTTGCAGTTTATTTCTGCTGGCAGTGATGAAATGGGAAAACATGCACAGAGAAGAGAGAGAGAGAGAATTACCTGGAAAAGTTCAATACGAGATATACCATCTTTTGGGACTCCTTGCTTTGCATCTACACGCAGCATCACTTTTCTGTGGCCAACAGAGCAGTGAACAGTTTTGTGTGGAAAGGATTAAAATATTACACAAGCAACTAAAGTTGAAAAAGAGTTCAAAAGAACCGCCAAAATAATCTGGAATTATCAAAATATGCAATGCTGGCTCATGAGCAAGCAAAGCTCAATGACTACCAGTACTCAGTAGTATAAACTATGTAAAAATTTTGGTAATTTGAACACAACATTTAGTCATTGTATAAGGTTGCAAATTCCACTTGGAATAAATATATTAGGCTGATCAGTTGTTTGAGACCCTACTTTCTCGAAGTTTCTGCAAACCACTCATCTAAAAAAGGATTAAATTAAAGTGCTAATAGAGAATGCTGTCAACTATTTTTCTATACACAGCCGTCAGTTTACTGTAAATCTTGATACAATCCATGTGCCTTCACAAAAGAAGGATGACTGAAGCAAGATAATTTGTATTACAGAACCAAAAACTTAATTTCAACTTAAAATGTAACCTTCAGCTTAAAATTCCACAGAAGTATGTTACTATTCTTATAACTTAAACATTTACCATAACTTCTCATGGCCAGCACACAAAGAACGTATAAGAAAGACTCAGACTAATAAGCAACCTGCTTCGGATAAAACAAAAGATGATCACTGACTGAGCAACTTCTCATGAAAATCAAAACATATTACAAATGTTTGAATGGGAAGTACGCCGATATGTAGCTTTAAATAAAGAAAAAAACCTGACCATAAATTGAGCAGGCATGAATTACAACACATTGAGTCTTCAAAGATTTCTTTTGCTCTTTCTGATCCAAACATTGACTTACCATGTAAACTTCATTTCAAATGTAAACAAAATTATTTATATGCTTGTAATGCATGCGGATGAACCAGTAAACACAAAAGCCACTTACAGTTTACTAAACAAACTTGGTGTGAGGAAGAGGGGGTGAAGGTGCTAGTGGGATTAGAGATATGCATGTAGACTCTTGACTTTCTCTCTCCCTCACACATACACCAAAAAATGCACAACTGCCTGCAAACCTGCACCTTTTAGGTGTTTCATTGCTTACACTAGTCTCAGAAATGGAGGGGTGCAAATTAAGCAAAGCTACTTATCTGACTGATGTTAGCTGCAGCAACATAATACCTATTCTATCTATTGGGTCCAATCATAAGAGAGAGAAAGAATACTGAAATGGTGCAATAGGTGGTCCATCACAACTAACCAAATGGACTATAACATAAATGCATGCAAAGCTGGATTGGACTTTTGTTGATATATACATCACACAAGGACACCCAATCACCTACTTCAGAGGAAAGAAAAACTTCTGCATGTTTATAAGAGGAGACGAACCCTAATTTACAAAATGATCACATAATAAATACAGAAAAGATAAGCAAAATGTGCATACTTTCCCCAATCTGGTGGAGGATTCCATGCTGACAAAACCATATCAGATTTGGCATTGGGTAAACAGTTTCTCACAACGCAATACTTTGTAGTAAACAGAGCAACACCAACATCCTTGTAATCCCGGTCAAAATCAAAAATCTGGAAATAAAGAAAGAAAAACATACAATTAAACTGTGTGCGTTATATCCTTGAAATAAATATGAGCCAGTAAGAGTTTATTGGAGACATCTTATGGCCCAGAAGATTGTCTAATGAGGAAATATTATTATGAAAGATATTTAATGGAATAATTAAAGGTGTAGCGCCTGTCCAAAGAGTTTGATAATACCAAGGCACTTCAGACCACATTTTCTAGTCTAGGATACCAATAAAAAAGTCAAGAGTTTTTGGGGCAGAAAATGAGGAAACATATATTTAGTCACCTCTAAACCACATGTTTAGTGATGAGAATTACGATTCTGATTCATACTAAAGCATTTATAAAATAAAAGAAATGAAAATAAAAATGAAATGACATAAGAAAAGAAGAATGCCTCTACCAGCATCTTTAGACACCTACCATATCATTTATCTCAGCCTCAGCAAAAGATTTACCATCAACGAGCATGCTCCAAACAACTTTATTTATCTGCATAGATATGCGCATTGCATAGGATGGACTTTTGTTTTTCTCCTTCTCCGTTAGTCTTAGTTGGGCAGCGTCCTGCAGAGCCGTCCTTAACGATGTAGATGCCACTTTCCTAGCATTTTTTGCATTCACAAGCTCCCTTTTCAGTCCTTGTACCTGCAGTAACCAAGCTTGTACTGTCATGTAATGAAGGATTGGCATGCCATAATGGCAGAACATTGGAAGAGAAAAAGCATCAATATGTCAACATTATTAAAGAATGTGCCAAAACATTTATTGAGCATAACATAAGATCCGAAAAAAAGTCATTTTGGAATAAAGTGTTAAGGCACTGTGAACTCTGAGCCGAAGCATACACCACACTAAACTTTAGGGCCCTTCTACAATTTAAATGAAGGCAATCATTTATATATTATATGTCAATACCAATTCTGCCTCTTACCAGAGAGGGTTTTCCACCAGAGATCATCCACAAGTCACCTTCCTTTCTTGAATTTGTGTCTCCAGAATTATCAGAATGGAGAGACAACACCCTGATGTCATTAAGAACCAAGTTCTGCTCCCTGTCTTTTTGTTCAAGTTTTATCTTAGCATTTTCCACCTCTTTAACGCCATCTGGCACTACCTCATCTGCCTCCTCTCCAAGATCTTCATCATCTTCAGTGGGATATGAAAGGCTACTTTTCTTGGGCCTGAATCATATATCAACCAACTTAAATGAAAGAAAACAAAAGTCTGGTATAACACCAATTTAATTCTGATTAATAACTTTAGAGAGACATAAGACCAAGGGGTAATTGCATTATAAACAACTGTTGATGGGAGCAGGAATCAGATTAGGTGTTATTTTCCTCCACAGGCAGTTTTACTCAATTTCTTTACTTGTCAGTTTTCGTTGTTAGAAATTAAACTATAATAGCTTTATTTTAAGTCCCTGCTAGGTTAGTAGTTAACATCTATTAGGCTATAAAAGGTTAGAGCCCTTGTCTCGGTAGGATCTAGTTGATAGGAATCTTATCTAACATTTCAGTTTGTGAAGGAGAGAAGGCACATGTTCTCAGTTTCTTAGCAGGGAAGTGTGATTCTTTCTTTCTAAAAGTAACTTTTAGAATCAAGTGTGACTCCTAAGATCCATTTAACTGATTTCTAGGAATCTATTAGTGTGATGTCAACAGCTTTCATTAGTCCCAATTCTAGGCGTATGATTCCTAGTTCTTGTTGTGAACTCTGGGAATGATTCCTTGACCTATTGCTTCTCTTAAGTAAATTTTAGAATCGAGCGTTACCTCTAAGATCCTTATAACTGATTTCTAGGAATCTATTAGTGTAATGTCAACAGCTTCTAAATTCTAGGCGTATGATTCCTAGTTCTTGTTGTGAACTTGGGGAATGATTCCTTGACCTATTGCTTCTCTTAAGTCCTTGACAATAACTTCAATAACTCAAACTGCACAATATTTGTTTCTATCAAAAGAGTGTGCAGATAATCTGAGGCTATCCAACATCAACTGCATGTGCAACATTCTGTTCATATTATATCTTAATTGGCACAGTTTGATAAACAAAAACAACATATGAGGATGGTAGCACTTTGAAACAGTAGCTAAGCAGTCCATGGCCTAAATTAGAACACTTCTGCTGTCATTCTCCTCCCACAAAGCGAGGGAATGATATAAAGTTTCCTGAGGTGAATCTATTGCTAAAGCTCCCATTGCAATGCTACAAAAGGATCCTAAGCCTGAAGCACAAAACACAATGAAATCTTAATTTTTTAATACAAAAATGTAGATGGAAAATTTTCATCTATATCAACCAAAAATGTGAGGGCAAGGGTTAAAAAAAGAAAAAGACAACAAAAAGCATAAACATCTCACTTAGGTAGCCGAGCAAAGAGAAGATTTGTCAACACATCCAGCATGACCTGAAACTGGCGAGATGTCATTGTTGCTGTTATATTATGAGAATTGAAAGCGAGCTCTTTTAAGGGCTTCACCTGCATCCAAATGCAGAAGTTGTTTGAACAGGGCAACAGGTCAACATATGCATAAACAGAATGGTGTACTGAACAAAAAGTGTCAGTTCGCCTATGCAATCCAAATTATTAATCAAACAAAACAAATGTGCTTTTCGTTTTACCTTCAAGTCCGGAGTCCCACCTTTGTGTCGTGTGTAGCGGAAGTACATATCACAAGGCATAAAAACTCTTTCAAGCAAAGCACCAGTACGCTTTACTTTTGGAGAGCTACGAATTTTTTGAAGCCATTGCAACCCAGCTCCTGGATCAACATCAGTTGGAGCCACATGAGCCTGTACGTGCTCCAACATAACAGAGAACTCCATGCGTTTCCATGTCATTTCAGGCACAGACTCAGGAAGCTGTACATTTCCATTTGCTAGTGCTTGTTCAATCATCTCAGGTCCAACATGAAGGATTGAATGAAATGATCGAGCTAAAACACGACCACTAACCGCAGCAAGCAGGAATCGACCCTGGTGAGCAGTGCAAAAAATGTGATATCCCAAAGCATGAGTTGCATTCAAGTAAATAGACTGAAAAGTTCAGATATATTAGGCACACTGAAATTGAGGATTTAAGGAGTATCTTTCTGATGACGATAACATTGTGAGAAAAGCTTCATAATCATGCACTTGAAAAGGAAAATTTGTAAACTTGAGAAGAAACCACGGTGTGGAGGCAAAGCAGATCTCCCAGTAGAAAAATAAAAATGGACAAAAAACTGATGTTATCAACATGATTTACAATAAAACTATAAGCACAAATTCTTTGAGAAAAATGGAAACTAACATATGCCCAATCCCGATCCAGTATATTCACTCATTGAGAGGTTTCAAAATATGGTTTAAATACCTATGGCATTAAGCAGCGAATGGAACATTCTATAACTAAGAAAGTATAACTGGAAAAGAAAAGAAAAATCCCACTAGATCAGGGACTACAAAGATGGTCATATAAAAGAAAAATCCCACTAGATCAGGGACTACAGAGATGGTCATATAAAAATCAAAAAGGAGAAAGAAAAAATAAATAAATAAATTGTTGACACCTAATAATCTTAAAATATGAACGATATTAAAATTTAAATGCTGATTTATAGCTTACGTTGGCTTCTTCAGAATGAAGATTAAATTGTGGCTCAATAACATTGACCATGAAATGACGAGTCCCTTCCTCCTCAGAATCATCTGCGATTCCATTTGCTGCTGTTCCAAAAAGTGAAAATAAAGCTGCTTAACTAATAAATACAGTAAAAGACAAGGTTACGCAGTTTAGAACAAAAATTAAAGCGCCATAGACAGATAATTCACATATAGATGCCATTAATCTAGAATACAATTGTACTCAAAACATACCAAGTGCAGCAAATGAAAATTTCTCATTTTTCAGTGAATGTGATGGAGATGTAAGAGACTCTAAAGGCTCTGCTTGTTGAGAAGGGGGATTTCTGTTCTGACTGGTAGAGGGGCCCTTAGAATTATCTTCTTCATTCATTTTATCTTCAACACGTAACTGGTTCTCCTCAAGCAAGTTCCTCTGTGCATATTGTCGAGAAGGAGAAGGTTTTGGAGGTTCGAATGCTTTAGATAGTCCACCAACAAAAGACCAAACAGCATCCCTGTTCTCAATATTCCATAAAAGCTTGAGGCCATAAACAAAAATCCTTTGACAATTGTCAGCTATTACCACATTGTATCCATCATCATCACTTGGGTCTGACCGTGTGTGGTCATCACTCTCACTACCATTCTCAAATTCCGACCGCACATATGTCATTTCAAGATTTTTCCTCCCAGCTTCTTGCCATGCCAATAAACTTGCAGGGTCAGCCTTTGGAGCCTGCCTTCGTATTGTAAAATAATCACATGATAGAAAAAATCCATCATCACGATGCTTCTCTGTACAACCACCAAGATTATTCCGTTTTTCACTAGGAATTCTATCCACAGTAGAAGATTGAGAATTCTTCTTCCTCAATTGAATCATTTTTGCAATACTGGTTGGATCTTCTTTGTTTAAGATAACCTTAGGCACATGAAGGTCAACACCCTGATAAACAAGATCAAGAGGTTCACGCTTGCAGTCAAAAGTGTATTTCTGCTTACCCCGACTGAAGCAAAGTTCATATTTCAGCTTTGACATATTAAAAGTTAGTCCCTTTGCAGGATCATCATCATGAAGTGGCATATGTTTTATACAAGTAGGTGAAGAATCTATGCGAAGAAAAAACTCCGTCATCACCTTGTCCATAGATAGGTTGCCTGATCTAGGAATTCTAGGGACTCCAAAACGAGGCCACCGAGAAAATGTACGCAACTTGTGTGGAGGGAGATAATTCATGTTCCAGAACTTAATTACCCATGCCATATCATGAGCACCAACACTCAATGTTGGCAAACTAATTGCACTACTTTCTGGCTTGCAAGACGGATCATATCCAGTTACATCTGTGACCTTGTTGCCTTCCATGGAACCAGGGGCTTGATTTTCACATGAAGGAATAGATGGTCTAAGGCTGAAGTTCCAGCGAAGGGACAATGATGTAGATCTAAAGGGATCAAAAACTTTCTCACGAGGCTTCCCTTCAATGGGAAGTGCAAACAAGTAATGATTTAATGGAGTGCCAGAATCACAACCCCAATCCATTGTAACTTCAAGAGTAAACATTGGGGCGTCAAGGAAAGGAGGAGATACATCAGGAGGAATCTTAATGCCACAGCTGTTTGCCAAACTCTCCAAACTGCTGAAAAAGATCTTAAAATCCTTTACAGACAGATACACACGACCATCCGACTGCTGGATTTCCAAAGAACCAGATGTGGCTTCTAGTTTGTCAAGCTTCTCATAAGGATCAGTGGTTGCGAGAACATGCCATTTTGTTTCAGAAAAGGACAAGGTTACACTTCCATGAATGTAATTTCTCATATCATCCCACCATGGCAAGCTACGCTCCTTCTTTGGAGGTTGGACTAGTGGACCAGGATTCCGAACACTTAGATTAGCCCTACGTAGAGCCACAGTAAAAGCATAGCTCACATCAGCAAACACTGGTTCATATCCCACTCCGAAAGATACTTCTGCTTTCTGAAAATAGAGAGGTAAATGGAGGTATGATTTCATTGGAGGAGTTGTCCCACTAGCTGAACGTAGCAGGCGCACCTTTCTCCATTTCCCAACAAAGACATCTTGATATATTTGGGGCTGAAAAGCTGTTGCCTAAAAGAAGGAACAAAGAGAGAAGGTGAAGTCAAGAGAGTGTATAGCAAATATAAGGTCTAGATATTCAACATAGGAACAAAAGCAAAGAAAAGCTGACATGAATTTAGCCATTTAGGTCACTAACAAGAGGGATGTTTTGCTGAATCGTAACAGTAAGCTGGCAATACAAACTGCCATCTGATTCTGATACACCATAACATAACTCAAGTCTCTATCAACCTCCAATAAAATTTAAAACTCCAGCAAGAAAATATCCATCTTCACTACTGCTAACCGGGAGATTTGGTTTGACATACTATTTCTAAGTCAGCCATCAAAGAATGTTTCATGTTCAAGTTCCTGCCAGTATTTATGAAAAACTCCTTACCATTGATTAGTTAACTATCATTAACTCCAGCTCTGTTTTGAGTTTTTATGTGGAATAAAATGGCTAGAGAATGCACAAATGGGCGAAGATTGAAAAGAAAATTTGAAACTTCAAAAAACGGGGAAAGAACAGAAAAATTAGTGGAAAGACATTTGAAGCTTACCTGTTGTGCCAGCACAACAAGACCTTCACATTTTCCAGAAGTAGCAGCTAAAAGTGGAAAGGTATAATCTCTTAACTGAGCCACCAAGGAGCCCGCACGCAAGAAAATATTACTACCGTATAGTCGAGAAAATGGTATGTTATATTCAAGAGCAACAGGATCAAGCTTCTTGACAACCTCTATCATCCCTGTCTCACCACCATCAATCCTTGTCAAAGTTAAATCTAAGTCTGTTGCAGAAATGGAAAGAACAGAAGTTCTTGCAGTGCTAGGTCTGAAACCAGCTTGGAACCCTACCCTATATGCACCTGAGCCTTCCGCTGGCACTAACTTCTGGCAGGCTTGGTAATAGGATCTAAATGACTGCTTATAAATCTCTTCTTCTATTTTCTGAATAGCTATGGGATCTTGCAAATCAATCTCGACACCGTTGTGGGTTATCTTTCTTTCACAACTGTAATCATTTGATTCAGAGGGTTTGGGACAAATGTTTCCCTTGGAAATGAGTTCATCAAGAAATTTCATCCTCACAGCCAACTCACATGCCTCAGTCTTCATCAACTTATAGTGTTCATCAAGCCAACCTTGTATAGGTTCTTCTTCAATATCAGCACGGAGCTTTCTTATACATAACTTTACACATCCAAACTTTGTTGAACTTGGCTTTTTAGGTTTTGTACTTTCCTTCTTCATCGGAAATATAAACTTAGTTCTAGCAGCAACTATAAGCTTCAAAGCCCGTAACATATCCTCAACAGAATCATCAATGGCACGCAACTCCAGCCTATAGGGTAAGATAATATGAACATCAAGCCCTTGAATAACCCAATCCCATGTAACAACACCAGGTCCTTTCAGGTCAGATGTACTATTAGAAGCACTAGGAATACGTGAAACTTGCATTCTGCTGCTCTTTAAGACTCTTGACCCGTTGAAACTGAGAAAAAGGCCTTCAAGAAGTACTCCTATGCGGGCATTCTCGGAGAAAATTGACTGGACCTGCACCATCACATCAACACCATCTCCAGCCTCAGCTGATACAGTTAGCAATTCCACATCAACAGCGAAAATGGATTCCTTTTTCTTATGCTTGTCAAGATGTCCAGATTCCTGAGGAACTTCCTTTTTCTCTTCTTTATCTCTCATGCTAGAAGCAGATTCACCATATTCATCCCCACAACACTGAAGCTTCTGGTTATATATCAACAGTTTCAATTGCAGAACAAGTTCAAACAATGAAAGATGTAAATCAGGCTCCCACCTGACTGTAATAGCAGTGGCACTAAAAAGAGAACACACAGAAATCCCTTTGAGACCACCAGTACGGCGAACAAATTTTGCATTCTGCACATCAAGCAATGTGATTTTAGTATCAGGCCTAGGTTCCTCTACATGCTCCTGATAAATAGATCTTGCTCTTTCAAGTTCTAACTCTGTAGATTGTTTGTCCTTGTTCACAGATACCATAAAATGAAAAATTTCCAGGGAAATGGAATACTTCAACTTCTTAAACTCATCAGACAGTGTGGACATTATACTTGCACGACGTGGTGTTCCATCGTCTGAGGAAGTAATTACAACCCGACCACCTTGTGATCCATAATTTACACGCTTGGGATCATCAACATCTGTATTTTCCAAGCCGTTTTCTCCATTAAAATTTATAGAACAATGCTCCAGATTAAATTTCAAGAGCTTAGTTCCTTTCCCTGATGTTTTAGACATCCTTATATTTTGGCTCGGTGTTGTTCTTTTACCATGAGCTAAACCTTTCAAGAGTGTTTGAACGGAAATGGCAGTTGCAACTAGGGATTCTACTCGCTTCATATTAAAATAAACACCCATACCAGTTACATCAACAGACAGAAACAATTTGCTACCAGTTCCTCCTTCTTCAGATGGCTCAGTGTCCTTTTTCCCCCAGTCCAAAACAACCTTCCCAATATGCAATAATGCACCTGAATTTGAATCCACCCCGAAAGGACTTCCTTTCAAGCACTCTTGGTACTCATCTGCCAAGTGAAAGTTTAATTCACCAAGTTCCGCGTGTACTGCAGTTCCCTTGGTTGATATGTTGTTCGCAAATACATGGGATGATTGTGAACAAACCTACACCAAAAGAAATCAGAAGTTAGTTGTATTCATTAGCCATGCATTTGAATCCCTTATTAATCCAAGGTGTCAGTATTCATGAATGATTCATCATAACAGGTTTAATGAGATAATCACTAAACACGTATGCAAAAGATAGCATCTAAAGAAGAATAGATGGTCACATAGATTCAATTAAAAAGGTAACTGGAAACAAGTACATACAAGATTTTGGTACTCGGTTACATTTAGTTCTAAGTTGTAGCAAAGGTAGGGCTAGATATCCTAAGCTTAAAAAGAAAAGTTTCAACTTCCCACTATTTCCGCATTTCAAAAAGGAGTGATCTATTAATTTCA
This sequence comes from Erythroxylum tenue, assembly GCA_027568955.1. Taxonomy (NCBI): domain Eukaryota; kingdom Viridiplantae; phylum Streptophyta; class Magnoliopsida; order Malpighiales; family Erythroxylaceae; genus Erythroxylum; species Erythroxylum tenue. The sequence continues at coordinate 4,145,922 of JAOSBM010000002.1, read as the reverse complement.
TATCAGCATGAAAGGGATGCATAACTCCGTTTTGCTAACTATCAGAAACCAGACAATTTTGGGATAAAAATAAAGCTCAAATCAAAATTATGTAGTAGCTTTTTGTTGCATAGTTGCCCGCATATTGGAGGTTAAACCACTGGAATCCAATGACAGGGTCTGTTTCTTGAAAATGCTGCGGGTTGGTAAGTTAGACTTACAAGTCATAACGTCCAGAGAGTTTTATAGCTCTCTTTTTGGTCTTTACTGGAATTTGCAGGTCCTAAAGGATGGAAGAAACTGAGATAGTGTTATGGTCCCGAGTCTGGGATCGAGTCACCGGACGATGAACCGGAGATTCTTCTCCCAACGAAGGGTTTTTACCC